>VYZX01015750.1:200318-315278 GCA_013401335.1 Brachypteracias leptosomus
TCGGGGCGTGTGCTCGAGAGCGTGCGGCGGGCACGCGCGTGCATGTAGGTTGGGGTGCGGGGCTGCGCGTCCGTGGGTGCGTGTCCGTGTGTCGGTGTGTGCCCGTGTGTCGGGGTGGGTGTTGCGTGTCCACGCGCGCCGCCGCTACCGCCGCCGCCGCGGGAGGAGGCGGCGAAGGGGAGCGCGAGCTGCCGACAGTCTTCTCGCCGGAGCGGCCACGGGAGCAGCCGATTGGTTCCGGCGGGGTCATGTGGCCGCCCTCCCCTGACGTCAATGGGCCGCGGAGGGCAGCGGAGGAGAGGGGCGCGGGAAGCGCCGCGAGCGCGGCTGTTGCGCTCCTCCCCTTCCCGCCTCTGAGAGGACGCGTCGACCCCCGTTTCCCCCTCAGCGAGGCGGACGCCCCGCCGAGGGACGAGGCTGAGGGGTAAACGGCGGCGACGCGGCTCGGGAAGGGCTAGAGGTGTGCGGGCACACACCTGCGCACCCGCGGGGGCAGCCCGGTTGCCGTCAGGCCCCTCCGCCATGAGAGGAACCCTTGAGGAAAAGGGTGAAGGGGAGTTAGAGCGGTAAATCTCCCTGTCTTTCAGCCCCCCCCTCGCTGACAGGTTATGTGGCCGCCTCTCCCCTGGTGAGAGGGAGAAGGGAAGCGGTGTGGTGAGGAAGCGCTGAGTTTTGAGCATCTTCACCCCCTGCGTTAAGCTCTTCTAGAGAAAACAAACCCCGTGGCTTGTGGCTGTCGCAGCACCGGTGGTTCCTTTTCGTCTGGCTTCATGGGAGGACTGGGAAATGCTGTGCTGACCTCAAGCACCAACCTGGGAACGGCAGTGTGTGAGCCCAGGCAAAGTCACACCTTGGTAGTAGCATGTTGAGTATCCTCTGATCATCCACAAAGCAGAATGATTGTTACCAAAAAAAAGAAAAATTTAAAGAAAGAAAAAATTAACTCCCTCCTACAACCTCTAAACCGCTTAACAGCTCAGTAGCGCTGTGCAATATGGATGCCCTGGCAAGAGAAATGGCATCATTTATACTTGCTTTTTTCTCAGCAATTTATAAGGTAGTGGTTGAACTTGGATCACATTTCCAATTTCCTCAGTTGAACAACCAGGTTAAGATCAACAAAGTTACATTTTATATAATACCTGCACATACCATTAAACTCTGGAATTCATCGTAGTGGGTATTGCTGAGGTCCATAATTTGGAAGGAATTTACAGGGATGTTTTACTTGATGGTAGCAAAATATTCAGAAAGAAACCGTCATGCTGAAAAGTTGAAGCTCGGCTCTAATGGAAGGACGTTGGGAAAGGGATGATTGCTCCATGACAAGCCGATTATTTCACAGTGTGTACCCGTGGCTGGGTTTCTGGCAGCATCTCCTAGTGCAATAGTTCTCAAATGAGAGGTCACCATGCCAAGTGAGGTGCCAGCAGTTACGAGCAGAGTTGAGAGCCGGCCCACGAGAAAGCTCTTTCATCTGGTATGTTCGCATCACGAGTCACACAGATTATCTGTTGAAGAGGGGAGCTGTAACTGGAAGGGTTTGGGAGCCATAAAGCCTTTTGTAGTGGCTGCTGTCAAAGACAATACTAGACTGGCTGGACCACAATTACTGCGAGCAAGTCCATCACGTGTGTTATTATAGAGCTGTTGTGTTGAAATAGGCTTGCACTGGACAGGAGAATTGCTATTTAAACACTTTCGGGAGGGAAGGGTTTTGTAACCTGTCAATTACTTGCAGATTTCAGAGATTCTTTTGTTGCATGTTAGCATCAAAATCATTTATAAAAAGCTAGGAAGTCTCCGGAGTACTCTCAAGTACTAGTTGATAGAACGATGCAGAATTACGCAATTTGGCAAAGGTTAGAAGAAAGACACTCATTTAATGACATGAATAATACAAGCAACAGGAAGGCAAAAATCTCTTTTATAGAGGTTCAAATCGTCAGTATCTTGTAGCCCTGGTAATTATTTACCTCCTGAACTTAAACAAACTGACGGGTCATTATGTACTAAACATCACAGGCAGTTCCCACAGAGCTTTATATACCATATACTGCTGGGGTGAATGACGCACGCGTTTACACCGAAATAAACCCACATCTACTCATGCCTGTAAATATGTGTGGATCTGCAATAAAATAATAATAAAATAAGAAAGACTTGCAAACCAAATTTTAAAAGGACAGCTTTGTTTAGATGGAAGCTTTTTATTGCAGGAACTGTCTGTTTCTAGGAGTTCCTAGGGTGCCTGGTACAAGGGAGACCTGTTCTTGTGTGACCCAAAGCACTGTTCTGGTACAAACAATAATAGTGTCAATAGGACTGTTCGCATACACTCACCTGCAGCAACACTTCACTCAGCCAGAACTGCAACCAGTGTGGCTATTTTGGTGAAAGTTTGATGAAAACTAGCCACCTGCTCAAACCACTGCTTTGAATGTGCTGTAAGGGTCATATCTGAGAGCTGCTCGTCAATGGGAGGATGAGATGTAAAGGAGTCCAGTGTTCTTCAGTGAATTTCCTGGCAAGCTAGAGAAGATGGTTTCCACTCATGTTCCACAGGAGGTAGCAAAAAAAAAAAAAATCAAGGCTATAGTGGTCAACTCACGAGTTACTTGAAAGTATCCAAGCCTCCACTGGAAATCCACCATTCTGAAGTGTTGAGATATTGCCAAGCACAGCTCATCAGGCAGCGCCGTTCCCACCAACCCTTGTCAAGGACAGAGGTCCAAATCCAGGAGCTGCTCTGCCTTTGCAGCTCCTGCGGAATCCACGCTCTCAGGCTGCAGGTGTTCCCTCTGAAGTAAACTCAGCAGAGCACGATAAAATCAAGGTACGAAATCTCACATTGCCTGCCAGAACGGGGCAACTGAAAACCCTGTCTAGACAAGTGGAATCGAAACACGCCGCTTGCTGCACACCAGGCATCCAACCTGCAGCAAACGGCTGGTGTGTGACCCGGGGCTGAACACGTTAAAACTAACACCCCTCCCCGTGTCCCTTATCAGTTACACCAAGCAGAAGCTGGATGCATTGCATTCCCAGCTTTGTGTTTTCCCAGACTTCCTCTTCTGGCTTCACACAGCCCACCAGACATCCCAGGTATAGATGCTTGGTGGTATTTCAATAGGGGATTGCTGTATGGTTTGGTTTTCTCCCCAGAATCTAGTTTTTGTGAGCAAATCCAACCAGAAGCTTATCATGAAAGTGGGCCATCATCTTTCATTCATACAATAAACACTTAGCAAATAATTCATAATAAATAGCACATCAATGAAAATATACCTCTAGCTACTCACAAGGTGCTTATGGGCATGTTATCAGTTTTGGATAATTCAAGAATTCATGAGGTTTCCTGTGAAATACATCATTTCTGTGCTGGAAGAGAAATCTAGGCTTTGGAAATGAAAATTGAGTAGTTTATTATTGTTGATGTTACTAGCAAACAGAATCTCCTTTAAGTCAGGGCCTCTAGGTACGGGTCAAATATGAAGGGGGAAAGAGATATTCAGAGAGAGCCTTGTTCTATTCTGTGGAAATATCAGTGCAATTGGACCAAACTGGGAGTGGGGCTGGCAGGGAAGCAGGCAGAGGTAAAAATGTTTCCTCCAGAAGAGAGGTCAGCGGCAGAAGAACACTTCAGATCCACCTGCCAGTCCTGTGCCCGACTCCTGGGCCCTACCCTTGCATTTGCACTTCTTTGTATCTTGTTGGGGTTTTTTATTATTATTCACCACCATTTCATAATAGGCTTTGCAAACAGAAGCGTCACTTCCTGAAAAACACTGTAGCCTGGAAAACTAGGATATACCCACAGCACAGCTTAAGGCAGATAAAATTCTGAGTCAGTGACAGAGGAATAGGTTTAGACTTTTTTTTCCCCCCTTCCTCAGAACTGATTCAGTTGCAATCTGTATTATTCAGAACATTCATATGCTCAGTTATGTGCCCACAAAACCAGAAAGGCCCATAAACACAATCATTTGCAAATATCAGCTGGGAACCTAGTCCTAAGAAAAAACACTTCTCATGCATTTCCAGCATTTGGTCCCTTGCCTGACTACACTCAAGTCCATCAGGTGTTCTGCAGAGGTCATTCCTGGTGCCAAAACAGAAGCATTGTCCTAATATACCTTCTTAAGCTTGGTAACACCCGCTTATAACCATGTGTTGAAACAAAAACAATGTGATATTCCGAAGGAAAACAAGACAGCAATTTGTGAGTGGTGCTCAGTGCCAACAGCACAGGCTGTATAGCAGTGGGGGGCTTGGAAAACCCATGAGAAAACACACGAGATGCCAAAACCTGTGCAGGAAAAAAATACTGCCCAAAGGCACTTTGCTTGAGAGTAAATCCATGTGGTGTCATTATCTGACAAGCTGTACAAGGGGAGCCACAGAGCAGCTGTGGCAAGGGACAGATATAAACACTGAGATGCCTCAACAGGGAATGGGCTTACCAGGGGAGAGAGCAAAGAAGATCTTAACACACCTTTTAATTGTTCCTGATTCATTTTACAGAATGTTATGGTATTAACAAAGGTTTTGGCAAACTCTTCCCCCAGGGAAGGAAAAAAAAAAAAATAATAATCTCCTTTTATTATCTCTCACTGAAATTTTCTGTCAGAGGTTGCAAGGGCCTACCACATTCATGCTTTCTGTAAAACCCCCATTGCTCTTGTCTGCGTAACATGTCCCTGAGAGCTGTCTGTACAGAGATGGGAGATACAGCTTTCCCAAGCAGAGAAGCAAGTCCTAGGAATTCCCAACCTGTATTCAGTATCCATTTAGGCTCTTACACAGCAGCTGTCCCTCATGTTTGCATCCTCGATGCATATTAGAGATAATGGAGCTTTCTTCCCTTATTCACAGAGGTGCTGGTGGATTATGGAATTCATTAGTCAATGCTTGCAAATTGCCACTGTTGACTCAGAGCAAATTCCTGCTATCAGACTCACTAGTCAGCTCATTTTCATAACAATGCTGTATTGTTAAAAATACTTTTAAACCATTCTTTAGTGAAACTGGGGAATACAATACATTCAAGCAAACACATGAAACATAAAAGAGATGCTGTATCAATAGTGCTAAAAGTCCTGCATTTGAAGTTTGCTTAAATTAATCAGCATGGTGGCGTTAAGAGGATTCAGCAAGTCATAAAACTTTGGGAAACAGAATTGTTTCCCAAAAGGGGTAATAGGGATTTAAAACCTAACCAGATAAAGATTAAAGAAGCCCACCGTGCAAGGAGCAGTTCTGCAGTTGCCCCTAAGGGAAGGAAGGGCTTGATTAGGTCACCATTGATCACTGTCACATAAAATCAAGATTGCATTTCCAAGCATCTCTTTCTTTTCCCCAAATTTCTCACCACCCACTTCTGAGCCTAGCACCAATTCTGGAGGACACCTCAAACAGGTGGAGTCGTAAAGCAGGAAATCAGACTCTGATGTGAAGTTGTAATTTTCTGACATTCAGATTTCTCCTGTTCTCCAGTTTACTCATTCTTGTTTTCCCAGCTGATGCACATTACGCTGTGGGGCTAACTGTGTGTTGCACAAACTCTAGTGACAAATACATCTTGGATTTCTCACTGATATAATGCACATTTTTGAGTGCATGATGCAGAAATCATACTTTTTTCTGCCTGTCATCATCAGATGTTCTGATGAAGGGGGATGTAGGATGAAGCTGGCGGTATCAATTGCTAGAAGGAGCCTGCCATCTGCTGATCTGAACAGCACTCCAGCCTGGCTCTTACCTGATCTGGTATTGGATGGAGCACTGTACAAAGTAGGTAAAATAGATCTGAACAGAAGCAGCATTAAATAAATCCCTTCACCACAGCAAGTCTGTTAGGTGGAAAGAGGAAGTCTCAAGTCTATAATCTCAGGTCTAAGTCTGAATTGAATAAACAAAACAAAGAGGCCACTAAAATAAACAAAAGAGTAGATAGGAAGGAAATAAGCAGAAGATACAAAACGAGAGGGGGAAGAGCCTGAAATTTCTTTTCTGCTTTGCTGCACCCAATCAGACAGTGCAGCTAAAGTACCAGCTGTCCTTGCCCCACATCCCCTCTCCTAAGTGGCAGCAGCCCTAAGTACTAAACTTCCCTATGAGCATCTACCTTCTTCCAGGGCCACCTACAAACCCAGGTATGGGAAAAGCCTTGGAAAAAGAGCTCCCAGCAAAACTCATCAGGCTGCTGTCTCTTTTTCCTTTAGTGCTTCCTGCCCTCAAGACGTATGTAAAAGATGTCTGTCATTTGGCAGGACGTAGTGAAAAGTCACCGTTTCCGTCAGAGCGGCTGCATTACTGCTCCCACTCCCAGCTAATATTTCCTATTTCATCAATAGGTCACATCCTACCAGGCATTCCAAGTAGTGAGTGCTCATCTGTATGAAATGCTCTATTAGCTCTTAACACGAATAAAATATCACCATAACACAAATAAGCATTAAAAGTCAAAGGGAAATGGGATATGATGCAGAGCTGTGAGCTTGTCACAGTAAGGCGAAGTTTCCCCAAAACAGAGGAAGAACAACTAAGAAAGAAAAAGGTAGTGCACAGATTAGGGAAGTATATCTTCGGTCACTGAACCAACACACTGGGGAAGTGAAATTAAAAGTAGATGAAATGCTGAAAGACTTGGATTATTTTGTTTAAAGACCAGGGTGAGAAAAAAAAACAGAATAGGAAAGAGCATCAAGTACTAGCAAGATTAGTATCCACAGATTCTCTGGTGAAAAGGTGTCGTAGAGGAAGAAAGAGAAGATAAAATAACATCCTTAATTATTGTTTTTATTATTAAATTCCTGTGTTACAATTGTTTCAAAACAATGTTACACAAAAGGCAGCTGAAACTCTCCCACTTGTCCTCAGTCCTTTCTTTACCTTAATATGAGCCAGGTTATAAAGTGAAGTACAAACTCCTATCTGATGACAACACACATCATCCAGTGCATGCGGCTTTGTTGTGCTAAACACCTCGTAAATATATCTAACCAAGTCCTTGGCCTAAGCAGTCTAAGAAAACAAAACAAAGGACAGGAAGAAGCATCAATTTAATGTAGTTACCTCTCATAATTTATAGATTCCCAGATACAACTAAAGGAGATGGCTGTTTGGGTAATTATACACCTTGCAATTTTTACCTGTCCATCAGCTGAGCATAGCTGATTCCTTGAAAGTATAATATCCTTGAAGGCTTTCTAATCCAAGGGGAAATAGAAAATAAGAGAATGGCAGCAATTTGCTTAGACAATCCCCAGCTGACATGCAACAGAGCAAGATGACAAATGCAGAGAATTCTCTGAAAAGACCAGATGGTCAGTAATGGACAGACCATATACCTAGAAGAAATTCATCACACATCATAACCAGAAAAAAAAAAAAAGCATGAAAAAAAATCATGCATATAACTTTGATAGTGGCCAAGGCTGCAGCTGACCATAGAAATCAGAGTTTCTGAGCTACAATACTGCAAAATGAATGTCTTTGATATATAAGCTTGGTCAGTATATAAGGTCTTCTTTTTAATAATATGAAAAAAATAGGCTAAAAAGAGTACATTTTTATTGAGCTTTTCACTAATGCTATGGAAAGTTTTAAGATACAAATGCAGAACAAGATGCTGTAGGAAAGCACCACCCATCTAGCACCAGCTCTTTAGTAAGACCTTGAGAGCATTAGGGATGGTACAGCTGTTACTGCAAAACAACTTGTGAATTGGTTAACCCCATGGGCAAATTGCACCGATGCAGATATCAATTTACATTTGTTTATCACATCCACACAGGTGATGGGAGGAAAGGGAGGAGCTGCAGGCGTTGGAGGCTGCAACGTGGGCAGTGTGGAGTTGGGCAAGGTTATCATTATCAACAGTAGTGGAAGAAAGGCTCTCTGTATGTGCTGGGTGAGGACAGACAGCCAGGGTTTGGCCTCCTGGTTGTCCTGCAGTCAAGAGCAAAGATCATTATAGTGCTAAACACTATCCACATTCTAACAGTGAAACAAGCAATAAAGAGAATTCAGTTTGCTTTTGAAGACAGGGCGGCCCAGAGCAATGAAAAGAGGGAGTTTAGGGATGCAAGTTCCAGGACCCTATCCTGGTCTGGGAGCAGGGGATGATTTCAGGAAAGACTGCCATGCTGGTTTTGCACTGACTCTGAGTATGAAAGTGTATGGGTTCACACTCACTATGCAGCACTACTTGCCCTTTGCTAGGATAAGCCAATTAGCCTGGAAGAATGAATAAAGAGATATTATCACCTTTAATATCTGGTGCTGCTACTGCTGCTTTTCCAAAATACTCTCCTGTGGGCATTAACGTGATGTTTTCATTTATCCACCAGTAAAAACTCAGCCTTAACCCATCTGCCTGTCCCTCTGTGTATATATCTGGGTAATTTATTAAATACTTCTGGGTGTTGATTTACGTCATTGTCTCTCTATATAAGCATGCCTCTGTGAGCATGCTCTTGGTTGTCTGTGAGCACTCATTGTTCATGTTTTGTGTGTATATGTCTGTGTGTCTGAATGTGGTTTTGTTTAAAATTTTTCCCTAGAAAAACCAAGGAGTCAGACATTTCATGAGGTTGTTAGTTAAAACCAAGGAAGGAAAGGAAGGAGGAGACAGTAAGGGACAATTTACAGAGAAAAAGGGGTAGATTTGGCTACAGTTAATCATCTGCCTCAGTGTTCACCAGAGAAGATGGAGGAGTTCTTTCCAGACATTAAAATGTCTCAAGGGAGGATCATATAGAACATGCTGGAAGAGAGATAGAAACAGTAAATTATCTAAAGGCTGACAAAGCAATGGAGCCAGACGTCATCTCATCTCAAAGCAAGAATAAAACCAGGGAGAGAGAACCTTCCCAATGTATGCCCAGGATTCCCTTGGAAACTGTAGATAGAGATAGGGAAAATTATTTCTAACCTCTATCAGTGAGGTAGATCTCTGGGATACCAGATTAAGTTTAAAACCATAACCTGGTTCCAGCTGTAATTCTGGCTCACAGTGAAAGGTATTATTCTGACTCAGAACACAGAACAAAAGAGCATTAAAATCGAAGTAATGCAAAGTTTCCCAACATGCCAGCATCCCTTGAAAAATAAGCCTTAATAATGGCCCAGGAACACTTCATAACATGAGTCTCCTCAAACAGCACAAGGGTTCAGATGGATTTTCCAGCCATGGTGCCCAGATCACTTTGCACACACAGCTTGTTTTCCTGCACTTAAACAATCGTGGGCCTGACTCACCACCCCTTCACTGCACTATTTGGCCAGTTCAGCTCAGCGTAAACAACTGAACCCAGTGGCACCTCACCAGGGTAAACACAGAGAAGCAGCAGCAGCCCTGTATACAAGACAGTGACATTCTCCATTTCAAACAAGAGAAAGGCAATTCCTATTTCAGAAGCTTGTACACATCCTAAGACCACGGACAGTCACTGGACGTGTCTGATATACCAGAATCAGAAATTTTCCACATCGATGGTCAGGTATTCAGAGGACAGCAGATCTGCTCGCACCAGTTTGTATGGGCCTTTGTCAGCCAGATACTGTGAACACAGAGATGTTTGTGCATGGAAGCACTGGGTACGTTACCTACGTCCTCCATGACATTTTGGCTCCAATCCAGTAGAGTTCCTGAGGAATACCTGGGACATTTTCTATATATTCTCTATTTGCAGAGGGACTCCTACACAGCACAACTCTTCCCTGTGGTGCTATTAGACATGAATAACATCAGCTCTGATTGTTGCATGCATTTCCTAGAAGAGGTAAAACAAACAGGAAATTAGGTTTTATATACCCACATACTATCCTTCAAATGAAAACTATCTAATGAAAACATTGTCTGCAACAAAACAATATCCTCTTTCTTACGGAGAAAAGCGCGACTCAGATTTTGAGACAGCTGGACACTTACAAACTAGCTTCCTTGTAGAAATTCCCCCTAAATTCATAAGCCTTTGATGATCCTGTTCACACTTGTTCTTTTCAGGAAGTTTTCCCCATGTTCCCAGATACATTTCCCTTAATTGACACCCTGTATAAAGTCATTCCTTTCCACGCACACTATCAGCAGCCCCTATGTGTTTCAGCAGCCTGCTGCCTGTCTGGGGTACAGGTGGTGACCCCTCTGCAGGGACCACCAGTGCCAGCAGCTCCAGCTGTGGGGCCCATCTGCCCATAAAACCCACTCGGCCGTCTCCAGCACTTTGCTCCGTGCATTACAAGGCGATGTGTCAGCCAGGGCTATTGTTTTTAACAGGAAGCAAGTTTGGCCGCCTCTGTAATTCAGATTGTGGGCAATAAGGCGGGTGTGGTGTGCAGAGCAAACAAGGCAGGATTAACAGCTCTTTTCACTGCTGGAGAAGGAATCGCTATGGCGGTGGCCCACAGGATCCTGTCCCATATTGGCTGCGGCTTCTCCTTGTGACCACAGCCAGGAGTGAAAAACCAGAGTGGCCTCCAGGTTTTCAACTGGAGAGTGGAGATAAAAGTGCAGGCCCCATGTTCTGACAGACCTTTACGAGCTAAACATCTTGAAATGAGATTACGAGAGAAAATTAAGAACAGTCTTCTCCTTTCAATAGGTCTTTAAAAACAATAACCAGGCTTTACTGTAAATTCATTTATTTACCCTCAGTGTGCCAATTCCCAAGCTGATATCTCCTCTGTGTACCAGGATATATATAGATCTAAATGTGGCAAGACGACAAAAAGATTTTATTTATTTTGCGTAAGGACAGCAATGTGGGGAATTCTTTTTTCCAGGAAGAACTCACATCAGAGGGCTAGTTAAAGAAATACTATGAGGTAAATAAAATCCAAATTATATTTAGCTCATAGGAGGTGACAAATACTAGTCAGGTTGACTATTGCCTTGCTGGAAGACAGTCAGAAACCACTGTCCAATAGAGCACAAAACCAGAGAAAACAGAAGTGCGTGTATTCAAGATGGGTCTTGCATTTACTAGTGAGCAACATTTTGCTATTTATTGCCAGCATTTTTTAAAAGTAATTATGAATACAAGGAAAGGTACCTGTAGTCAAATCCTGGCCTGCATTCTGCTGAAATAATCTAACCTGCCTGCTGTGGATCTCCAGAACAGACAGAAAACCCATCACACTACACATAGGACTGTTAGTAGCAAACAAAACCTCTGTCCCTTGTCCTTCCAGATCATCACCTCCATGGTACCACACGTGTCCTTCTGTACCTTACCATGGCCAAGTGTAGACAACATTCCCCACTGCAGCACCTATGGATAGGGCAAGCTGGATGAAGCATGGGCAAACAGGGGAAATTTGGAGATAGGTTTCCTTGCAAAAACTCAAGCCTATGATAAAATTGGCCTAGACATCAGCATGCAATAGCTCAGGAGTAAAACTCAAAGCAAGGATGAGGAAGCCATAAGCATTCAGAACTCTGGATCCAGACATTCACTTAATCTGCAAGACTTCACATGCAGGGCTGAGCTTGGTGGGGATGCCCTAGATCCATCCAGCGATCAAACACGCTTTAATTCGCTCATAAGGCAGAAGTGCCTCCTCTTGCCAAGAGCTCCCTATCCTTTTCACAGCTCCCTTCTTGGTCATCCCTCCCCATGGGGCAAGTGGGTGCTGCAGGAGGATCATCATTCTTTCCTGGCACAGCAGCTAATCCACCCAGCCTGACTGCAGAGATAGCTGGCTGTTTGGGAAGGAGCAACTGTGTGGGGGGGAAGATTTTTTTAACCTGTTCTTGCCTTGTTCCACGTAAAGAAGCCACGAAACCTTTCTCACTGAGGCAGCTGATAAAGTTTCCTTCTTTGTTCAGCAGTAGAGCAGAAAGGACATCTAACCAGAGCACCTGGAAGGTAATTTCAAGAGATATTAAAATTTGCAAGCACTTGCAGTCATTTATATGCACTCATCAAATGAACATATAATGATAAATGATTCCCCTACCTCTTGTTGGTTATTGGGGCTATTCAGTGAAAGTGAAGTATTATTATACTGCTCACCTGAAATAGAAGAGCCTGCAGAAAGCAGCTTGCCTTAGACTTTCCTGTGCTAACAGTTGCTGTCTACAGAGTTCCCTCTCTAAGCACTTGAGCACGTAAAGTGCTTGAGGGGACACCACCTTTGCCTAGAGATAGATTTTGGGAGAAAGGTTTGCATACGAGCAGTGTGTGATCACCACTGGAACGCCGGTTTCCTGCTAGACACAAATAGATTTTGTGACCCTGTGTTCTTCTACAAAAGAAAAGTGACCTGCAAAACCCCAGCGTTTCATATCTCAAAGTGGTGGGGCAATACAGCAACCTACATAATAATGAATCATTGGGAAACAGAAGGATCAAGCACCAGGGATCTCCTCCTCAGCACAGACCAGAATGATTTGCATTCCACAGCTTACCTTGCAGAATCCACAGATAAAAATCAGGCTTGGCATGGCTAGGATAACTGAGCAATATTTAGCAGCAGAACAATGAACCAGCTGCAGGTACTTGCACAAATTCAAGTGGGCACGTCACTTGGGGCAAGATGGTTGCTTCAGGATTGCCTGCACAGGGAGCTTGGTACAAAGTAAACTAAGGTTTGAATGCATGGCATGTAAATCCACTCCAGACAAAGGTGGGGCAAACAGTCCAGTTGTTCCTGGAGTAGTGGATGAGAATTGCCTGTGGCTGTTCTGGCTGCATGAGAGCAGAGGCCCCCCAACAGCTGAGGAGCTGGCACAGCCACTTCCTACTTCTGCCCATGGCCTGACACCTTGGCTTGAGCTGCAGCTGTAGACATTGCCTGTCCCCTTGATACCAGAAAGTTCCACATACTATGACCCTCACCCCTTGCAGAAGTTACTGCCTCTGTAACCAGAAATGGAGAAGCAAACCTTCCTCAGCTCTTCAAGCCCTCCAGCCTTTCTTTGCTGGCATGATTACATGAAGCAACGTGAAAGCTACACCAAATTTGGGATGAAAAAGCAAGAAAAAAGTAGCCTGCACAGAACTCACAGTGTAAGCCACCAGGCTGTGAACTGGCACAAATGAAGCCTGGATTCAGATCCTTTTATTTAGGGTTCAGGCTATAAATCACAACCAACCACTCTTTATTCCCAGAAGTCACAGGTCTGGGTGACACTGCAGTCTTCTCCAGCACAGCAATCCAAAGAGCAGGGATCTTAGAGGAAGCAAAGAGAGAGGCAGTCCCAGGGGGTGCTTACTGATGGCAGTTTGTAGGTACAGCTTTGCTGAACCCTCTTAAGGGAGAACAAAAAAAAAAAAAAAAAAGAAAGGAAGAAAAGACTAGAATAGGGCCCAGGAGGAGTGCCAAAGGGAGCAGACCCCAGCCAGATGCACACAAAGCTAAAGGCTCTGATCAGACTTCCCTGTCCCTGCACCCATCAGACATATGACCTGGCACACTAATACTGAAAGAGCACCAGAGGAAGTGGGATTTGGCACCGTGTGCAAGTGGTGGGGAGCCAGATGCACTCAGTCCATAGTCCATCACCAAGGCCATGTGTGTTTCCAACACCATGACATCCCCAGGAACCTCTGGCCCTGGCTGTGTGAGCTCCGGTGTGCAGGGTGGACCTTGGCCATCATCACCTGCCAGCACCAGAGCCAAAGGACTCATGGGGTTATCCTGCACTGCCCACCCAGGCAGCTCTCCACCCCCTGTTTCAGAAGGGAGGCTGTCTCTGCCTGCAGCAGTGGCCACATATGAAGTTTTCCCCTTTGAGCAGCTGCTGTGGGTTTCCCTGTGGCCTGAGTGAGGGCGGCTCCTTCCGGGACAGAGCCACCATGATGCTGATGTGGCAGAACAACCCTGCTGCCATGTGGGAGGGCTGGATGCTCCAGCAGGAAGGCTTTCAAACTGCAAGCTTGAGCCCAGGACGTTTCATGAGCCAGCAGCACTCCTAAGTTCTCTAACCCTTGGGGATGCTCCAGGTTTGGTGCATGCCTCAGGGGATGCCTGGTAGGGCATGGCACTCTGAGCCCCAGGACACGAACAAAAATGGCATCCAGGCATGACTTATCTCAAATGGTGACAGTAAGTTTACATACAATTTGCATAATTCTTTGGGTGAGAACTCTCAGAGGAGGTTATGGTGTCACTTGTCACCAACTAGCTTAGTGAAAGCAAATTGAAATGTGTGAATCTACTGAAGAGGCTCATTTAAATTCCTAAGGGAAGAGACTCAGTCATCCTCTAGCCATCAGAAGCTCGGGGGCATTCATGGGAGGTTCACCTCCCTGGAGAATATTTCACAACACTTCTGCTAAACAGGATTAAGATGACCAGAAAAGCAAAGAGATTGAGCAGGGAGGGCTAAAGGTGCTGGAGCAGTTTCATCTTGTTCGTACTTCCTCCTTCCAGCAGCATCACTGTGCACTGAAGCATTAAAGGGCTCTTTGCATCTTGCTGGGCCCTATGGCAAAAGGAGAGATCTGTCTGCCCCTACAGCTAAGGGGGTTTCAGAGCAGGAGTAGTGAAAAAACTGATGCTTACCTCACAGAAGAAGTCAGCTGACAGCAGGCTTTCTGTGTGTCAGGAGCTCTCAGCAAAGTCCTTCCAGTCATGATGGTGTCAGCCACCTGTATGGGCAGCCTTTCTTCCCTTCCCTTAGTCTACATGGTGTCGGGGTGGCTCTGCTCCCCAGATAACATCTGAAGCTACCACAGGTGCTTGAACAGCTCCTGTTAAGGAGGGATGAGAGCCTCTTGGTCATCACCACAGACCAGTCAGTTCTGTTTACTCCTGTCTGAAAAGAGGGAACAGAACAGAAGTGTCTCCTCTGAGGTATGAGCTGACTTTGAAGTCAAGAGATCAGAGGATGATCTTGAACAACTTTCTGGCACATTCAAAGATCTGCCTCTCTCTAGCCTACCAGTCACGTAGATGGTGCAAAGAAGGGCACGGACCAGAACTGAAGCCACCAGGGACTGATTCTCCATCCTTGTTGCTGAAGCATTTGTCTTCTCTGCTGGGTTTCTCATAATAGCTCACCAACATTATTGCTCCTAACTGCTGCCTGCAGTTCACTCGCTGATAATCAGCAGACAGGTTACTTGCAGTTGATACAAGTAAGAAAAACAATTAACCGAGGGAAGCAGAGAAAATTTTAGATGCTTTTCTGGCTCCAAACAATATATCACCCAAACAGAACTACTATCTTTCTGACATTTTTTTGGCATGGAGAAAATTTAAAACTACCATAATTTAAACTTTCTAGGAGCTTTTTTGTTACAGGAAAAAAATAAATGGTTAAGGTTTGAGGCCCCCAGTATAAATAGAAACAGATCATATTTATGAGATTAGGATTTAATATTTTTAGGTAATATTTGTGAATTTGGTGACATTCATGATTTAGTGGGACTGCAGTGCAGAAACACTAAATCTCCTCTGAGCCTTGGACAAATGACTTAATCATCTGATTCATGGCATCCAGCACTAATAAGAAGAGTCTCTTACACTAAACTTATCTCATATGTGAGCTTTGTTTTGCCAATCAGGACTGTGCCAGGAAAGGGCAAATGCCCAAAGATTATTATAGGCAGTGGTAACGGGTGTAGCAATAGGGATGATCTTGATAACTATGTACCTTCAAGAGAGAGAAGAAACTTGTTTTGACTTGCAAATGGAATAAACCTGTCATAGCTGTGATAGGAGTCACCCAGGCTGGCATGAATGAGGTTTTTTTCAGGTCTCTAATAAACTAGTACAGTGGAGGAGTGGTGGAAGAATCTGTGAGAAGCTCTGCTGAGAATGCACTCTTTTGGTCCTCCAGATTTTCAGATTCCCTGATCTGTTCTGCTTTCGACCACATGTCATTCCAGGTCCAAGCAACACTTCCCTGTCTAGCAGTCTGCTGCGTTCACAGGGGCCTCACAAAGCCTGACCAACGATTTTGCAAATACAAAATCTAAGCATATCTCTAAATATTTGTTGGACTGAGGCCTTACTTTGCAATCTTAATGCTGCTTATAACTCAGAGTCAACCCCAAGAGCAACGCTGACATCGCACGTTGGAAACAGGGCGTTGATTCAGCCCAAGAAGTTTTATGGAACATTCCTTCCTTCCAGATCTCTCTAAAAACAGCACAGGGGTATAGATGCCTGCAGCTGTGATGGTTGCTGTTTCTTCTATTAACTACATTATTCTAGTGTTTTCTGCCTCAGAAAACTGTCTTTTCCAAATGTCTAAATGTGATCATAAAGAAAGAGAGGCCATTTCTCTATGTATTTAACCACAAACCCAAAGTACATCCACAGAACTGAACGTGCCAGAGAAATCCCGTAGGAAGATGTTGTTCTCTCACCACACTGCCAGTGCCAGTGAAAGAGTGGAAAGTGAGAAAGCATCTAGTTCAAATTCACTTCTACAGATATGAAAACACTTGCAATGATATTATACCTTCCTTTTCAAACTCAAGGATAAAGTAGGCAACAGCTATGTTACCTCTAAATTATTCTTGGCATCTATTTAGGCCAGAAAAAGTTCATTTTTAGGACCTTTATAACAGTGTGTTTGCATGATGAAGAGCAAATCCAAGGAGCATTTGTCACCTCAGAGCAGGATCTGAAGGTGCCATTTTAATTACATCAGCTCCAAGGAACAGGTGAGGTTAAAGAAAAAACAAGAGCCCAGAAAGCTGGAGTGGGCAGTTAATAGCAGGTAATAGGAAATTATTAGATTTTAGTTTATGCCAATCACCAAACTAATATCTGGAGGATATAAAATGTCATTCAGCGTGGAGAAGGGAAATGCTGTAAACATTGAACTGAGGAGTGGTGCACTTGGTTCTGATACTGACACCACTGGTACTGAATGGAGACTAATGGAACGTGCCTGCATTTAAAGCCACTTTTCCAACTTAGGAAAATATTACAATGGCATAATGTTATTCCCATACCAAGTAGTGAGTCCAGCACATTTCTCTGAGCAGGGCCTGGTTAACCTTAGCCACTGTCCCACACCTGAAGGGTTTGTTTCAGAATGTTCTTCCTCAGACTTTTCCTTGTCTCATTTCTTAATGTGTGAGTTACACAATCATTCAGCTGCAAACCAGTTCTGTTTTACTTTTAGCTTGCACAACCCTCCTCTTCTCTTTAAACAAGTACAAGGTAGCGGGGGGTTTCTCTTCCAATTTTCATTGAAATATTCATAGTAAGATGGAAAATTCCAGGGAGCAGTTAAAAAAAAGGGAAGGCTAGAATACTGTACATCAAAGGGAAGCAGCACTTGCTAACCCCTTCATTTTATGTGCGTGTGATTCACAAACTGCTTTATGAAAATGGAAAAATGATTGAGGAATCGCTCAGATCCTGACAAAAAAATAAACTAATAGTAACAACCTAATTTCCATGAAAATAGGCTGGTCTCCAAAGTATCTGCCAAGACCAGACTTGGTGCTCACAGCTTTCCTTTGTTTGCTCTTCAAAGCAGGTAGAGCCAGGAATGTTCCTGTGCCTCATGGCAAGCTCTAAGATGTGGTACGTGACTTTCAGATGAGGGAATTTCACATTTCTCCCTGAACATTTCACACTACGACAGCAAGGCAAACAGCACAGATGCAGCTGAAATGAGGAGGAGATGAATTTAAAGGCCAAAAATGGATTCTTCAACATTACTCTGTAGTATGGGGAACTGAGAGGGCAATTAAAACCAACAGGAAAGAAGATACAATTGCAAATCAGCGAAACTTGCCGAAGCACAGATAGCAAGAAGCAAAGAATCACCCCACCTAACGTCCAAGCCCTTCACAGAGAAGAGCATTGCCTGCAGCTCCACGGCCAGCTGATGGGAACAGATAGGCCCTTCCCAAGGAGACATTCAGATCTCAGACCAAGCAGTCCCCAGGGAGCGTCTCCCTCTACCCAGCCGGGGTGACTCACCCTCAGACACAAGCATATCAAGGAGAAGAAATCTAGGACAAACCCACTCAGGCACTCCGTAGGGAGGAGCAGCACAATCCTCCCTCTCTCCCAGCGAGTTCACCACATCCAGCAATGAGAAAAAACCCCGAGGTGAACTGTACACAGCATTGATGGCAGGCCACGGGGCCATGCCTAACCCACTGCCCAGCCGTCCCAGCATGTGGAGGCTACAGCCAGTGCTACAGCACTGTGCAGTTATTTCAGTGTACGGGCTACAGCTTCTAAACCTGAGACTGCAAAAACGAGCTTGAGCAGGAACATTAAGGACTCAACCATCCTCAGAGAAAGAAAAGGTCAGGAGGGAGCCTGGAGAGGGTAGGAAGAGAGAGGTCTTGCAGCTGATGAGGACACCCATGGGAGGACAGGAGAGACTGGTTTTGAGGAGGTGGGCAGCAGTGCTGCCAGCACGTGGGAATGGTACAGGCATCCTGGTAACACCCTCAGCTCATCTCTTTGGTCAGGCAGCTTTTAGCATTTCAAAGCAATTCTTTCCTTTGTGACTCCTACCACTGACTAAAACAGGCAAGGGGGTATTTACCGGATCAGCAAAACCCCTCCTGTCTAGCTGCCCTGAAAGGCATCGTTATTGTCTGTCCTGCAAGCAAATTGCAACACGTCTCATTGAAAGGCTTTTCCAGTCCCGGGGCAGGATTAAGGAAGGGGAGAGCAGCACAGGCTGGGGAAAATGTCAGGGCCCCGTTGCTACGGGTAAGGTGAACCCTGTGCTTGCTGCGGGAGCCAAGGGCGGGTGTCCCTGGGCACACTCCCAGGGTAGAGGGGTTCAAACGGGCACTCCAGCAGGCAAGGGGAGGTACCCAGCCCCCTTCTGAGCAAAGCACCCCAGCCAAAAGCAGCCCACGATCGCAGGCACCTGCAGTGCTGCTTGTTCCAGAGGCAACAGGGTGGGGTACTGCGAGGAGAATCTGCTTTCCTCTTCAAGACAGAAAACATCAAAGTTGCCCTGAAAATTTAAAAGCTTCTGGACAGGCTCTTAGTATATTTAAAAAAGCAAAACAGAGTCGTTTCAAAGCGCTCTTTCCAAAGGTCTTTCCTGAACGTACATCACATGCAATGGAAAAACACCGCACGCCTGGCATTTACTATTTTTCACCTGTGACCCAGGATTGATGTCTATTTAACTCCCTGATTTAATCCAACGACATGTCTCAGCAAGAAAAAAAAACCTTTCAGAGTTTGGAAAGGAGTTGGAAAAATCTAAAGTCACGCTCAACACTTCCCTTTCCCTGGAGAGATAGGAGTGCTGCTTGCCCTTTCCTGACGATAAGCATATCCTGGTGGTTAAAAATACATTTTGCTCTTACCGTAAATTCTCCATTAGCCAACTCCTTCAGCCCAGCCCAGTGTTGGGGTTCATGATTCCTTAGAGGCCACCCGTGACAGAGCTTGGCCTGCGCGTGTCCAAACACACTGGAGAAAAAGCAAAAATAGGTCTGATCCTGCTGCCTCTGGTGTCACCTGGAGCAGCAAATCTGAGTGGTAACAACATTCATTTCTTGCACCTTTCCCACCAGACCCTGTAGACTCTGCATTAATTTCAGACTCTGGCTTTATAGCAGCTTCCAGACAAAAAGTAAAGGGTTGTATTGACTTCTGAATAGCAATCAATTCTTCAGTTCATTTTTCTGTTTCCAGTGTTCACTGTGCCAAAGGGCTGACTTAGCAACACTGAGCTTAGCGAAAAGTGGGGATTGATGCTGGATTTGAGATTCTGGAGGCCAGGAGCCAGTTACCTGCTCTGCAAAGCTTCTTGTCTTTTCCATATCACCTCCGGAGTAGCTCCGACCAGCAGGGAGACTTTGCCAACTGCATCTCCTCTCCTAGCACATTTCTGCTGGGAAAAAGCTGGTGGGACACAGTCCTCTCAGGTTGGGGTAGAAGTTTGTGGACAACTGTGATTCCCTGTGGCACAGGCATCATGAGAATCACTCAGTATGTAGCTTTCCTGGCAAGTACCTTGCAATTAAGGAGGCAGAGGGAGGCCTTGCTCCCTGGCATTGACAGCTTCAACTGAAAATCCTGTTTAAGGAACCATGTCTGGATTTCTTCTGTGATATTTTACAAAAAAAAAAAAAAAGAGGGTAAAAAGAGGAAGAAATGGAAACTTCAAGTTATATCTCCTCTGTGCATAAAAGGTAAAGGAAACCAGGCAGCAGCCCTCTTCCCTTTCTGTTGGATTTATCTCTATTTCACAGCCTGGAATCCTAAGTTCACCCTCCTGTCTTTGTTTCCAAGATTCAGTAAGACAGGGGAGATATGGCAGAGCCCATCTACGCAGCCATAACCATGGGAACACCAGCAACAAGAGTAAATCAACACAAGATTCACTATCATCAGCCCGTGTTTACACTGGAGGCCTCAGGCTCTCTGCACCAAACTGGTTGGCAGTTTGGGACCTGTGCTCCACTTGGTATGGCTGTTGAAATAAGGAGAAAAGGTTTTTATTGAGCAAATATTCACCTTGAGCTAATACCCACCATCTCTTTTAGAATACATGTTTACAGCACCCAGTTTTGTACTCTGCTTTGAGGCTGTGGCGCTGCCTTCTCCCTTTGTTCCCCCTGCCCAAGCTACCCCAAACCTCAGCTTCTTCTTGACTCCTACATTTGGCCTTGCCTCAAGGTGCTCTTATTTAAGAAAGGGTAGACAAAGCTCTGGGGGAAATCACTCATTTTCCTGAAGAGGAAAAGGTCTAGGACTACTGCAGTGGCTGAGTTTATTGCTGTCGTCATACTCCCACCCATGATCACTGACAATGGAATCCCTCCTATTAATAGTCCAAAAGCCCTTGCTCCTGTCTCAGCAGAGGCAGCACTAGCAGAAGCAATGGCCAGGCCATCAGTAAAGGGAGAAGCTCAGTATGAAGGAAGCACAAGGCTTCATTTGAGTTGCAGCTGCTTGGCATCTCAAAAAAGTGCAGACTCTGAACTCGAGGAGGTCACACACGCCATGGCACAAACAAGGGTCGCCAAATATCTGGCAGCCCTGGAATGAGCTGTTGGTACCCGCCCTTGGGAGCAGTTATGCTTCACATATTTTTCTCCTCTGCTTTTAAAGGTCACATGAAGCAGCAGTATTTGTGAAGAGGACAAGTGAAGGTGACCACAGGGGAGAACACAGACCTTCAAACAACCACAAGAGCTTTTCCAGGTGAGCAGAAGCTCCTTCCCCTTTCTCCCAGAGCAGCCATCACCAACCCCCATGCCCCAGCAGCCAGGAGCTCTTATTGCCCAGACAGAGCCAGAGAGGGACTGCTCCCGCCTCCCCTTACTTCCTTAGCCTTTCCTCCTCTATTTCCTTTGGGTTTTCCCCTTTGATTAAACTTCTGGCATGTAGGAATGTTTAATAATAAAACAGATAACTCATGGGAGATGATATTTATAAAATCTACTACTTTTTTTTTCAGTTTTTGTAAGACCTTGAGAGAAGAATCTTGAACTACGTTCTTCCTTTCTTTTAAAAATAGACAGAAAAAAGCATAAGGAGCAGTTAACAAGTTTTCAAACCATCAATGTTTTATTTGGTTAGTTTATTAAACACCTTTAAGACAATTAATTTTGGTCTGTACCCTTCTATAAAATAATTCAAGTTCTGAACAAACCTCCAATACATAAAGCAAAGTTACTTTTACCATACGCAAATTTCAGATCAAAATACAACACTCTGGTTTCTTACATTTATAAAACCCGGTCAAATACAAACGACATTAAAAAAGATAAAACACTTTCACTGATCCTTGGTACAATATTACAGCACAATTTGCACAGTGGTAACTAAGTCCCCAAAGCACAAGTCAAATACTTTAAAAAGGGAACCTCCCTTTAGTCACCCAACATTATACTGAACACATAAACGAAGCGAGTGCTACTTAAATCCAGGAAAGTTCTCGTGTCCCTTTTTGTATTGTGTGAGAGCCACAAAGCAATTCTGCCAGGGAGGTTACTGGTGAGTAACCAAACAGCTTTCCTGCTTTGCTGTTACAATTTTATGTGCAACTACTCCATGAAAATAAATGAATGGAAGTGGACCAGACTCTGCACTGGGCAATTTATGGCAACAAAAATAAACCAAGAAATGTGGGTTTTTCTAATAACAGATCATAAAACTCCTAAAAAAATCAACACCAAGTTATCTGTGGGTACAACTGGAGTAACTGCTCTTTTCTTCACTTTCAAGACATCTAATGTAGACACAGAGTGTTTTCAATTGTTGAGTTTGTTCTATTGCAAAACCCAGTGTTTCAGCAATAGGTCAAAGTGCCATTCAAATTGCACATTTTTCTTCAGTTATGGGAACACATGGTAACGTGCAATGTTCATTTCTAACTACACCTAAAAGCTTGCACTTAAACTAACCTAGGAATGATGTGGGGTCTCTTACGACACAAAAACAACAAAAATTGAAATACAAACAGAACATGATAAAACTGAAGTGTCAGTTGACAGACATCCCCAGGAAGGTTCTACTTAGCAAGCCTTACAGTGACACCTTGAGAAGAGAAAGTAAAATCAGAGCAATAACAGCAGGGTCTGATGTATCAAACTCAGGTTATGCTTTGCATAGGCGGTCAAGGCATTTGCACTGCAGTGCAACTAAAGGGCAACTCTGCTGCAGTTCTGCAAATCCCTTCTGTTTCCCCCCACCCCCAAACCACTAATTTTACTTACATTTCAGTTGTAAGTTCAGTTAGTTTCAGCTGATGTGAAAATGTGTACATAATTAAATGGAAAAATACACAAATGGATCTAACTTTCCCTTCCTCCCCCCTAAACTCATGTCATATCCATACCACACACTATCCAAAACTTTTTGTAGCTATTAACATTAGTATAATCCCAACAGAATGAAGAACTGCATACTGCACAAACAGTACATATTTAAATAATGCTTCAGTGTAAACAATACAGGATGGAAACAGTTTAAAAAAAAAAATCCCAGTGAGGTACAGCAAAAACTTAATTTGCTAATTTAGTCTTTTAAGTGCAATTGAGACACTGTGTACTGCCCTTCTCCAAAAAGATCCCTCCATAACTAAGCTACACTACGAGGCTTATTCCCTTAAAGCTACATACCCATGCTATAACTCATTATATTGACTTAATGCAAGTATTTGTGGGGGAAAATTAATTTACAGGGTTAATTAAAATCTTTGTAGTATTCAAAAGGAATGATAGTAAAGGGATCAACCATGGAAAATGCAGTAATACACGTTTTTAAAAATATCTCCAATAATTCTAACACAAAACAGCAAGTATATTTTGAAAAATGCATAGAAACCCTGTCAATACAAAAATCCCCCCTAGAATTACACAACTAAGCAATTTTAATCTAAATATTTTATGTGCTTTTCCTATAAAGGCCACTTTGACATACAAATACAAAAGAATTTACATTTTTTTTCCCCAAAATAAATTATTTGTTCCTCAATTAAAAATACTGAATATGGAAGCATAACAACCCTCTCACATGCCAGCTGCTCATCTGCAGTGGCTACTTCTGAAGAAGAAACTCTCCAAATATTTTCTATTACCAACAGAAATAAACACCTTCAGACTTTGTTCTGCCTAGCACTAGGAAAAACCTGGGGTCAGGAATGGAATATGCTGTTTGTGCTGGGGAGGGAATGAATGGACACAGACACCTGCAGAGAGATTTTCTGTTTGTCTCCCATGTTATGAACTGAAATCCCTTTTTGAAATCAGAAATAAATCAAGGTTAACCTGAATTAAAGGACAAAATGGTAAATGGAGTTAGGAGAAGCAGTATGAGCTACAAGGTGGGTTAAATAAATGACAGACGTAGGCAAACTACTCAGAAGAATGCATGTAAAGGTGAGAAGACATGATCTACTAGAGCTACTCACAGGATGCAGAGCCAGGGGAAAACAGCATACAGGTTTATTAGTATTTAACAGGGGGAAGAAGAGGAACAGAAAAAAACTTCACTGGAAAAACAAAGCAACAGGAGAACAAAGGACCTTTACCAGCAGTCCTGACCACGTGGGCATTTATCCCTGAATTGCCATGGAAGCAGCAAAATCAAACTCACATACACACACAAGTGCTGGAAATGAAAACTTACTTGGACTGCATTTGAGACGTCACAGGTATTCTTTACTGTAAGCACCAGACCCACAACTGAACAACACAGGAACATAAAAGCAAGACCTACAGCTACCTGGAGGGGCACAGCCAACCCCAAATGCCCGACATGCTCTAGAGCAAAGAGATGCAAACATCATGAGGTGGCCCCTAACTTACTCCAGGTGGGTTTACAAGACAAGCTCCAAACAACAACACGAGACCGACAGGAGGGATACACTTTGTCAGCACATCATTCAGACTCAAAACACCTAATAACTGACAGGAGAGGCAGAGGGGAAGGAGGAAACCAGTGAACAAGAACTGACTTGGATGCGAGATTCTTGGGCAGCCACTGAGTACAAGTTCTCCTAACCTTGGACCAAGGACTGGATTTGGAAGGACACAAGAGCCACACGTCTTCTGTATCACAAGGAATTCGCTCTCTGGTGCATGATATTGCATAGTTTGATTGAGGCCAAAGAGCATTTCTGTCTTATTTTTCCCTCCTTTTAACAGAAGTAACTCAACATACTCAGGTCAGAGCATTCCAAAGCCTGTCCCCAGCAATTAATGAATTCATTTCTAAAGCAGCACAGGAAGATTTTGGGCTGGGCACATCAACAAATATAAACAAAAGCTCCACTCCTGCACAAAGACCCACAGAAAACATATACACAATAAAAAGCCAATAACAGTAAACACACCTAATACAGAAGACAAAGCATGACAGCTGGATGATGGGCATAAGCCTTGCTGCATGCCAGTAATGGTGAACAAGACCAGGTGAGTGCTCCCACTACACCACATTGACTGTTTTGTAGAAAAAGTGGCAAAATATATCAACCATGTCCTGGTAACTACCAAGATCTTAGATTTGACAGAACACTGAACCTTTATGAGAGCAGCAGCAATGTGGCATTACATCCCAACACCCCTTCTATCACTTGGCTTGTGGAATACAGGTATCATAACTGCATTAGCCAATTTGTTATTTCACTCTCACACTAAAACAGAGTATTTGTACAGTATCAAGTCAGACTAAGTATATTAGTCATCATTCATATAGTATTTCAATTCTTTAGTCCAATCCTACAAGATTCATGGTACCCAATAAAGACAGAGCACATACTGTGAAGAAATCTTGCTTTTTCCTTTTGAAGGCAAAATTAAAACAATCTCAGCTTGTTGGGCTGAAACAAACAGTAAGCACACAAGCTGGGAAGCAGTTACACATTTCTGTTTTCTCAGAACAAAACAAACAAAAAAAGCAGAGAGGAAAACCAGGTGGCCGGGAGCTCCTCAGTTACTTAGGCCAATACCTGCTGTTTCACCCTGCAGAAATAGTCCTAGGGCCTCCAATATTTTCAGATTTAAATACAATAAATACAAAATATTAGATCTCCTAGAACACTCAACCCATAAAACTTTATATCTTACCCTTATGTAAGGGACATGCTTGCCCATGCTGCCAGGACACAGCTGCAAGGCACAGACTGTTGCACAGGTCTGACAATGAATGGTGCTGCTCTTCAGCCTTCCCTAAAACCAGAGGATCAAGGATTTGCAAGTCCAGTAGGATTCTCTATGGTCCTCCATTTATTGGCTGTTTTTCAGACAGTGCTGCAGGTAATGCTGACACTCCTCACAAAGGCCACCAGCCTGTCATTCCTGGACAACAGTCTGGAGGAGCTCAGATGGTCCAGAGGGCAGCACCCAACACATGAAGTAGATAACAATGCAGTCTCTGGACTCTTTCGAAAGGCTGAAGGGCTCTTAAATTAACAAGACTGAGAAATGCCACACCACCTGGACTGTGAAGCCTATGAAAAGGTAACCTGATGTCTGGAGATGGGATGAGTTCAAACATCAATCCCCTGATCCTTCCCGCTGCTTCAGACAGGGCAGGAGTATGATTTTTATATCCTCCACAGAATGTTAACTTTTAGCAATGTTAAGTAACTAGATCCTGAAACTGAACTGTTAATACAGATTAAACAAAAATAAAAACAGCACAATAAGGATGATAAAGTTCCTACACAAGACTCAGGATCAGCCCTCCATGGCTTGCATCTACAACAGCCTTCTCCTCGGGTCCACTAAGCTGACCTCACTCTAGCAATGGCCACAGCTGGTAGCTCCCCTTCTTCTACCCCCTGACCACCTGCAGCACAGGGCAGCTACACCCTCTGGGGTGAACAGACCTCGCCAGCCACGTGTGTGCCTCTGAAACAAGGGCTGGAGAGATGAACAGGAGGCAACACCCACACCTGGCCCAATATCCAGCTGCACAGGTCAGTGTGTCCCAGACACAGCCAGGTCCTGGGACCGAGCTGAGGTTAATATTTACGGACCAGCCACCAAGATGCCAACAGAAGGCTCTGGAATTAGCAGCTAATTGGTACAGTATGCAGAGACATGAATAGCTCCTTGTTTTATCCCTACTATTTGTGCACGGCCAGTAAGATGTTTGCTATGCTTAATTCAACGTTAGTATGAGCTGCTACTTAAAATTTTAGAGGAAAATATTCCCCGTGAAGCATTTCTTGGTTTTGCCTTTATAAAGATAAAAAGGCAGCATTTTCCCCATTACGTTTTGTATTATTAAGGCCTTTGACAGTTTGGAAGCTGTCTTTATGAAAAGGGATTTTTTTTTTTTTTAAGAGGACTGAATACTCCAAGAAAAAAACCCCCCAGAGAACAAACACAAGCTGATTATCAGCTTATGTTGGTACTTTGAGAAGTCAAGCACAGTGTAAGGAATTTTAAAGTGTCAAAATAGCACCTTTAGAAGCAGAAGAAAACACTTTTTTTTCAATTCTTTAAGCTAAGCAAAACTCTGCATACCTCAAGACCCCAAAGAAATGGGCAAATACATAATCACAGGTACAGAAGGTGGGGGGTTGTTTGGACAGTTTTCCCTCTGTAGGTGACTAAATGGGGAACTTCATGGAGAAAAAAGTCCAGATTTGACATTACAGAAAAATCAGTGATTCTCTCTACTGAGATTGATCAAGTTCACAGGCAAAATAGTGCAGAGTAGAGGCAGAGAGAAGACTACCTGATCTGTACAAACAGCAAAAACTTCTATTTTTTAAACAGGTTTTTTCTGTTTAAATATGGTCAGGACTGTCTTTCAATTACTTCTCTCATTTACAAGTACAATAGTTATTTTCAAGTGATATAAATTTTTATTTACTTTTTACAGCAGCTGCAGGTCAACCTTGGTCTTTTTGTACAGAAACAGGCATTTAAAATGAAATTAAAGTAAACTGTCCTTGGACAATGGCATCATTCTGCCCTGCTTCTTGTCTGCTTTTAGTTTTTTACTGAAGGACAAAATGAAATTTAAAACAAAACAAAAACGATTTGACAAAAGTGCAAAGGAAAAGAAATAAAATAAAAAAAAATGAGGTAGCTGGGAATGGGGGCTCTTCCCCACAGACAAGGAGGCAGAATTCCAGCCACAATAATGTGCCTACAAGGGAGTGGGATACAGATGTTCTACCTACTGGATTGCTTGCACATGTTCAGGTGATCTCTAACCTGCTGACATTAGTTTTAAAAGCTTGATGAAAAGTCATTTCATCATGTATTAAGCACTCCCCCTACGATGCAGAGAAGTGCAGAAAGCCAGTGCACAGAGAGACCCAGTTTGTGTGGATGTCCCACAACCCACAGGAGCTCTTCCTAGTGATCATGGGCAAAAGCAATGCACTCAGAAGGAATTTTGGGGCAGGTGTGAAAGCAAAATCCTGTTAAGAGCAAAAGAGAAGACAACTGAGAGAAGAAAGCAGCATCACTCCTGGGGTATGCCCAAGGATCTGCACTCTTGGTTTGACAGGGCTTTGGGGGTCAGTTCTCAGCCAGCCACAGCCTCAAGTCCTCCCTGGTACTCAATGTGTCTGCAGCTGGGCAACATCCCAGCCACGTTCTCAAGCACCGAGGGCAGCAAGGGGTGGCAATTACATGAGCTCTGTGCCAAAACCAGCTGCCTGCCCCATGGGATACACACAGCAAGGCATGTGCAGTATAAGGAGAATCCTGTTGTCTTACTGATGCTTCTCCTCCCCTTTGAACACTGCGATTCTACCTTCTGGGAGTCCACCAGAACAAAGCTTGCTGTTTCCACAACTCAACTAAGATAGGCTACAACACTCACCATATATTGCAAAATACAATTTCAGACCCTTAAACACAAAAAAAGTTTCAATTACAAGAAGCAAGTAATTTGGGTTTGGAAGTTAGCAAGAAAAAAAAAAAAGCAGCTTCAAATGGACTTAGCAGCTGTTTCCCCAAGCAAACAAAAGCTAGAACAGATCCTGGTTTCTCTAAGCAATCCAGAAGAGTCCTTTGGACTAATTTAAGGCTAATTCTGAAAGAGTTTGAAAGTATTTAAGAGGGTAGTCCTTGGCTTCCCTTCAGAAAGAAACTTTAACAAGAGCTTTAAAGAAAGTCAGCTCTGTTCAGCTTGACCACCTTGCCAGATACCCCGATGTACTCATTTACTTATTCTAATAATTAAGCAGACTTCACTTTTTAAGACCTAAAAAATAGCAAAATAATTGACAAGGATGATAATGTTTTCCTGCTATCACATGTAAATTAATAAACCAGATGCTGCCTAGCCAAAGCTTTAGCATGTGAGATCACCGAGGTGGGAACCTCAAGAACAGCCAAGGATGAGGGTTTTGAAGCATGCTGCCAATCACACACTGAAACAGACTTTCCAGAATGGCTCTTGCTTTCATCAGGTGCAATGTTGTTCCACAGGTTTCCTTCTGCTCTGAAATCAGTGGAGGCAGCAGCATGCTATGAGATCCTTGTAAAAGCAGCCCCCTGTACATCCTGCTTAAAAGGTATCTCCCAGGCTCTCTGTGTTTAGAACTACAGATGAAAGAAACTTGCCCTTGACAAAAACAGAGGATGTCTCAGCATTAATGGAAAAGATAGGAAGAAGGAAAAGTAAAGGCATAAAATTAAAATCAAGGGCACTAGGTGGTGATTCAAAAGCAGCTAGTATTAAAACATGAAAGTGTAACTTTTTTTAATCAATAAAATAATGTTACTTACACTGGGGATGCTTCTTTCTATCCTATTATAGTAATCAGATCCACCAGCTTTTACAAGGGCTCAGGACAGACCCATTTCATTATGACAACCCAAGGGCACAGGTAGGCAATGGCATTGAGCACATTAATTTACTGGAGCACTCTGGCAGGTGTTCACTACCCACATGAAACCCTGCAAAAATACTGGGCAACAAGATTTAGCCTTTTACATTGAAAAGTTCCAATCTTCCAGCTCACTTCAAGACATTTCAATAGATTTCAAATAACCTTCAAGTGTTATTCTAAACAAATCCTTTATGTATTTTAGTTGTTTTTATAACTAATAAGCAGCTACCTAGAATAAGCCAGTTAAGAGATATCTTTTAAGATTTTGTATCAGCAACAAATTTAAAACACAATCACCTGTTGGTAGCAGTTTATAGTTTAATTCTCCTATTACTTTTACTCCTTTTCAGCAGGTGTTTATCTAATTAGGCACTTCACATGGTTTTAGTCTATTCTTTTAGCTTGTCCATTAATCAAGAATTTGAGAGTACAACAGCAGTTAGATTACAGAGTCACGCAGGGCATGAATATCAGAGATGTCACCTCAAAGCCTGGCTGCAATCCCTTCTACAGTAAAGAATTTCCCAGAAAATTCCACCCAAAAACCACAGGGATGCTGGAAGGCAGGTGCCCAACCTCTCAGTAAACTTGGAGCACATGGATGTGACCCCTACAGAACATGAGTGGTGCGTCACCCAACCTCACTGGCCGTACAGCGCTATCTCCCACTCTGCTTTTCCTGGCTCACCTTCCCAACCTTAGGCCAGAGAGCCCTCCTTGCCTTCCTTTCAGCAGCAGAGTGCCACGGAAACACCAGACCCTCCTGACGCAGCTCCCGACTCCAATAACAAACAAGGAAGAGCAAGAGAAAATGGCAAATGTCAAAAGGCTGCAGCACTGACGACTGACACGTGGGCTGCACTCGCTCCCAAGCAGCAAAAGGAAATACTCCAAGTTAAGATAGAAATAGTAGCTTCTAACTGCAAAACAAACATGTATAGAATCAACACCCTACCCACCCATCTGAAGAAGCTGTTTAAGTAATCCGAAGAGTTAAGAATGCAAACTCAAACCTTGGTGCTACCACTAGAGGCGGAAAGGATCCATACCCTAAATTAAATGTAACTCCTTGGACAGCATCGCTGTGATGGCACCAAAACATGCCTTGGTTACAATCTTCAATATGCCTGGGTCCCAAGTGTAGCCACACTCCCCAAGACACAGCTTTGCTTCTGCAGGTGAGATTAACTCAAACAAATTGCACTTTAGATAAATATTTATCATTTTAAATTCTAAAACCTGTTGTCAGCTGCCATTTATTGTATACTTGCATGGCACCAGTGCTCTAATCAAGAGCCAAGTGTCCATATGCATCACATGGAGTGATGTCTCAAGGCAGCTGTGAAGAGTAACACAAACCTGCAGAACAGTATTCAAATTAAAAAAAAAAAAAAAGAGTTATTGTTTTAAATAGCATTCATTTTTAGAAAAAGAACCACTGCTCTTTTTTGGAACACAGTGAATTTTAAACATTTCTGTGTTTTAATAGAACCGCTGAATTATTATTATATACAGAGGAAACCAAACTTTTGGCACTTGTAGCAGCTTGCATTTGTTATTGCACCCTACACTTCCCATGGCACACACGTGTTCCCAAACCCATGTAGGCTGTACAGCCACAGTACTCATGGAACCAACCAGAGAAACTGCAATTCCAACAGGGAGAAACACTCCCTAAACCCCTCACTTCTGTACTTGTGCATTACCAAGTCATGCAGGCACAAGAAATATTGCAAAAAAGAAATTAAGCTGCCTGGTGTTTTCTGGAAGGGGAGTTTATAAACCAAGCCAGGAGCTTTAGTACCTTTGATGAAAAAAATTCCTATTTCCAGCAAGAAGTCTGCCTCAGAAGGCAGGCTGTGTGATGTGCAAGCTTTGTGCAGTCAAAAGCTAAAGGGATCCAGCCTGCCCACAGTTATTAGTGAGCCGATTTTGTAAGTTTGCCTTTGTTTTCAGATTCACCACTATCCTTTTGTGTAATCTCATGTTTATTTGCCTTCAGTTGAAAGATGAGGTACCCTCAAAGCTATGGAAAGTCACTTGACCAAGTACAGCTGAGTTGATACAGCCTCTTCACAATAACTAAAAGAATAGCTGGTAAAATATTTGAGGACAAGTAGACCTCACTGTGGTATAATAAAAGAGAAGACTCTTCAAGATGCCTCTTTTTCAGGTTATAAAAGCAGAAAGGATGAGAATTTTAAATCCAATGCTGGCTCTTTAGAAACACGAGCATCTCAAGTCCAGCTAAGGAAGGGAGACCAGGCCAGGTGTGTCCCTCCCCAAGAAACCCAAGAGATTTGTTCTGAGAGCAGCAGCATTTCACCTTTGCCTCTGTCATCAGTCTCTGCTGCACAGAGCAGCCACAAGACTATACATGTAAAGCAAGCAGAGAGGACACAGCTGTGAGCTTATAGTCCCCACCTGTGTACTCAAACTTTTGATTTTACTTTTAAATTAGCAATGCCAGAGTTGTTCCAAAAGTAACCTGTGGCACATAGAAAAAGGAAATTTTTTGGGGGTAATTGTGGTAAAAGGTGAAGTGCAGGGAGAAAAAAGCCACCACTATTCCCATCTTCCACAAGCCCTACCCCATATTTGGTGATTTTCTGATTACGATGGTTGAGGTTTGTCTGATCCTACAGCAGGGGGAAGGAAAGATGCAGGGGCCCAATCTGCCACTCAAGCCTGCAACATAACCCAGCCAGTCCCCACTGGAATCGTGCTGAGCTTGACTCAAGATGCCTGAGACCTGCACCCAAGGACCCAGCTCTGCTCCAAGGCATGGTGGGCACCAAGTTGGTGGCACTCCTCAGCAACGCAGACCTTGGTCTCAAAACATCAGCATTTCAACACAGTGATGAGCTCACAACCCCAGCAAGGCAGCCAGTTTGGTAAACCAGTAAGGAAGGTGCCTAAAAACCCAATGCTTGGAAGCCAGCAGACTGCACAGACAGCTGGCTAAAAATCATTCAGAAAGTCACCTGGGGAGGACCTGGCCAAGTTCAAGTGCTTGTTCACAAGCTGGAAGGAACTAAGGCTACTGTGCCAAGCAAGGACAACTTAAGTTTCTGAACTGCCAACCCACCTAAAACCCCTGGATTGCAAATGGCAAAAATTCACGAGTTGATTTTCATGTGGCTCAGCCATCGCATGCAGGGGTACAGAGCTGCCAGAAGGCACAGACAGCTGGGGTGGTGGCATGTACCAGTGAATCCAGTTCAATCTATAGCTGTTTGCATATTCAGCATGGTCAGGAGACTGGTGACTCTCCATCAGCATCTCTGGTACCAAAGCCTCCCTCCTCAACTGAAGTCAACCATCTCTTTCCCAAGAAGTCAGAGATCAGCTATCCCTCCCTCACACACCATCACCTCTACAGTCAGGCTCTCCCTAGGGAAAGGGGAGCCTTGGCTTCAAAGCCTTGCTCTGAACTGGAAGGCAATCAAACCTGGTTTCCAAGAGATCACCAGGCTTGCCAATTGGAACTGTACAGAGAGACACACACGTCAGACCCCAGAAGACTTATCCCTTCCCTCCTACACACACACACCCCCCAAGGCTAGAACATCTCCCCACAGACAGTGCAGATGAGGAATGATCCCCATTCCCCTTGAAGAGAGGCCAAGGAAGCCAGTTTTGAGATCTCAGGAGCACTTAAGTGTTTGGCTTGAGCATGTACCTGAGGCTCCAGGAGATAACATCTCTGAAGACTTGGCCCATGGCTGCCAATCACAGAAAAGTGACAGGAATACATGGATGCTGAGAAATTAAGTATGTAACTATTTTAGGTGAAGAGGCTTAAACTTCTTGGTCGAATCTTACCAAGTGCATTCACAACACACTCCAATTACCAGCAGATTTTATATAAAAAAAGAGAAAAGTATGAAAATCTACTATTAATCCTACCTTAAGTGTAAACATTTGGTTCAATAACTAACAGCAAAACACTGCCAGAGTATACATGATTTGGATTTATTATGTGCATTTATTACTTAGGTTTTCTGGATGCTGAATGCCCTCAAGTGTACTGGGAAGCTACAGGGACTCAAGAGATAGCAGCCTGCAATATTCTGAATGACATTTTTTAAAGTTTTCTAAGACATTTAGAAAACAGAGCTCAAAAGTGAAATAGATACTTAAGAACATTCATCACTTTTGAATATGGGATCTTGGCACTTTGTCTAAGAAAAAATAAAAATTGAACAATGTAAGATTTTCAAAACAGGGAAGTTTTACAGGCAAACTAACAGCACTTGATTTATTTCACAAGACAGCCAAGGATGGAAATAGTGGTTCACATTTCTGTAGTAAAGCATTATATATAAATTTAAAATCTAAAGACATATATATATATACACACACCAAGTTTACTGCAATGCATAAATATATAAACTTTAATATGCCAACTAATATAGGTCAGAAAATTGATGTACATAGTTCAAGTTTTGCACCACTTCAGCATTGTAAAAAAAAATAAAATAAATAATGGTCAATGGATTGGCTGCTGCCCTCTGTTTTTTTGTTTTGGTCTGGTTCTTCCCCCCACCCCTTTGCTCAGAACCAGAGTAATTCCAACCACATATCAGCACTATGGAAGGACTGAGCAGAATTAAGTTTCAGAATGTCTCTTCAGGGAATATTTAATGAAATATAATGATCTTGTACTAGTTAGGGATTGTATTTCAGCATAGCTAAGAGGATTCAATGAAGATGATGAAGGTTTACACTAACACAACTGAGGGCAGAGATTGGCTTGTCTGAGGTCCACAGAGTTGCAGAGTGGAAAGTATTGTACGTAGTTGTAATACTGGTTATACAAAGTCTCTTTTTCTGAGGGGCAGGAGGTCTTATTTCTATCTCCATCTCTCTCATTTTATTCCTTTTAAATAAATACAGGTTATGCCCCACCCATCACAACAATAATGAAATCAAAAATTGAGGTAAAAGTGTTCTACCCACCTGATCTTGACTACAAACAAAAGTCAATTAAATATCCCTACCGATGTGAACAAGACTTAGTAAGAAATAAAATGTAAGATACTAAATTCTTCACTATAACCACACCATAAAACCCAGCTTTCAAAGTCAGACAGTAGTAAACAGGACTGTACCTTAGCACAAAAATCATTAGTAAACCAACTTTTGATCCCAATTTAAAGTCGCTGTACAAATTTTCTTTAACTGTCAGTCTAAAATTCATGTTTTCTGCAAAACAAATACATCTTTGACATATTTCATCTTTGTTCTAACAGGTAAAAATGCACCTTTCTATAACTGTCAATCTTAAAAACCATTCTTAAGTAAAAAAGAACATAACCTCTTTTCTTTAATTTGTCAAGTTTTGTTGTCTTTTACCAAAAGCAGCAATCACCATTAACTGTTCCAAACACCTTTTCCTTTCTTACTTCAAGGAAACGGGCACCAAAGCCCCCACAGAAACACACTCCACCCGTCTGTACCCCAGTTCTTCAGGCTACTCCAACGACAGCGTAGAAAAATCAGTTTACTTCTTTGTAGTATACTGTATCCATTTCAGATTAGTCCATTTTAAATATATTAAAAATATTTGTAGGAATGAAAACGTTGCAAATGAATGAAAAACCGTATGTACACACCTCCACCATTTTTAGGCACAGACCTTTAACTTTTGAGGAAGGACTAGAAATAAAAGGTGCAACCACCAACATCTCCTACAGCACTACGGCCCAGCAATAGTCTTTGCAGGATAGCAGGGAGGTTGGTTATCATATATGTAGCTATAATTCTGTGTATTATAGCTATCCAGTCCAAGATAGCACATTTAGTTCCCCTCAGGGGAAACTCATCTTAAATCTTTTTTTTTTGCTTTTCGATAAACTTCACCAAAAGAATACCAATTCCCACCAGTTTCAGACACAAAAAACTCCTTCAACAACACGGTTCCAACCCCAACGTTTACGACCGAAGGCGTTTCCTTGATCCCCCCCCTTTTATTTCCCCCCCTCTCTTCTTTTTTTAATGTATACTTAAGTTATTTGTTCCCGAAACAAGAACTGAGACTCAAGCTTTTTAAGCATTGAAAACAAAAACAGTTACCATACCAAAGCACAGCGTACAGTGTAAGTTTCAGCTGCAGTTCTCAGCTTTTCCTTGCTCTAGAGCTATGTTAGGGTGGGCTGGGCAGGGCTGTGCTGCTGCGGGTCAGGGGGAGGGCACGCGGATGCGGAACAGCCCCTGCTGCAGCTGCAGGCGGAAGAGTTTGCAGTTGGCGATGCGCAGCGCCGCGCAGCCCGTGCGCCGCAGGTCCGACGGGAACAGCGGCTTCGTGCGCTGCCACGTGCCCGTGCTCCTCTTGAACTCTCTAACATAGTCATAGTTTGTACCTGGATCCACACATGTTAAAAAAAAAATAGATAAAATGCAGAAATTACTGTAGCTATCACCCCATTTAACCTTGAATAAGGCAAATATGTGAATGAGAGCATGCACAGAAATAGAAATGATGGTTGAAATTGTCAAAAGGAAGTTACTGTGACACTTCTTATCTACTCAAACCCACCACATTTGGAATTTTGCTGTTATGTTCTGTGGAAAGCTGTTACACACTTGTGTGTGCCTCTGGCCCTGAAAGCTTGTAGTCTTCCAAATGTTTTTTACAGCACGTGGCCAGGTGCTGAAAGCTAAGCATTGAATGTGTGTTAGTGCACATCTATTTGGCTGGGATTTAGAGCCAAGAGCCACTGTAATGTCCACACGAACCACTGGATGGTTTCCCCAAATTGCAGAACCACTTGATTACCACAGCAAAGATGGGAGAAACCACCTTGGGCACCAACATTTTTTCTTTCTTTAGACAATATTTTCTTGATTCTTTCATTTAGACAAAAGCAGTAACATGCTCTTAGTTTTGACCTCTTCTGACCTTCAAACTGATCAACCAAATGCTTATAGCACTGAACCTGTTTCTGAAGAGCTCCAATGTACAAAACCAACCTATACATTTTTGCATCTTCAGCATAATTCCCCCGCATACAACAGTAGCTTAACAGAACATAGTGCCAGCCTTTTATTCTAAAAAAATTCTGTCTCATGAGTGCCATGTATTTAAAAGACTGGAAGAAGAGAAGCAACAGGAGGTTATCAGTTCTAGTTCTGACCTGTATCAAGATCTCCAATCACATATATGCTGGCTCCAATGGGCACAGCTCCATACACGAAGGAAGAACTAGTTGGAATACATAGGTTCTGGTCATTTAGATAAATCCACCTGTAAAAAACAACAACAACAAAAACTTGGTATGTAATTTTTATTGAGCACCATAAAAGAATTCCAAGCCCTTTTTGCAACTGCCATCTTTGAATTGAAAGCAGAGTTTACAAGTTAGTTTGTTACATAAAAGTGTTGGGAACATTGTCTAGTTCAGACAGTCTTGGCTTTTCTTATGTTCACTTCAAGCATATTCTCATTTCATCACTACATGAGCCTGATCTTTCTACCAAGCGAGAAGCAGTTTCCCATGTTGAAACCTTTGGGAAGCAGGTAAGTCTGTACTCATCTCCCATGTGGGGCACTGCTTATAAAGATGTCCCATTTCTCTAGAGTTGTCAGCATCCTCTCTATGGTTCTGAAACAAATTTCTACAAAATGCTGCTGCACTTCTACAGATGCTGTCACAGTTACTATTTATAGACCCTAAAGACACACAAATCAGTGCTATTTTATCTGACTGCTCCTAGATCTTTTATTAAATAACTTACAGAGAACAGGACAGTTTGAAAGACCTTTTAAAAACATCCTATGTATTTTCATGACCATACCTGGTTAATTTGAGGAAAAAAGTTAAGAAATATCCTTAGAGTGACCTTTGTAAATTCTGCATCATCTTAACTCGTGGTTCAGGAGTAAGCCTCTCTTCTGGCACTGAAGGAGAGGCTGCTACATATCAATTATCTTGGAGAGAGAGATCAATTTTTAAAGGCCAAGTGAAAGGATTACATGTCCATTAATTTGTCTGTGCCATATGCTGAAGGATTAAGACTCTGCAGAACACAAGGGAATGGTCTGTAGCTGTCACAGCTTGACAGATGAACTAAGAACAGAGAAAAGGAGAACTCCTCTACACCGCTTCAGAAACTGTTCAGAGCAAAACACCTCACACCATACTTCATTAGCTCCCTTTCCTTGCTGTTGGAAGGGGGCACAGTCAGTATCTGCACTGCCTTCTAGCACCAAGTTACCTAGAATTATGAAAATTAAGTGGCAGAGATATGCAGGAAGAAGACTGCAATTTTTCCCCTTTTTCCTCCCTTTTTTTAAAGAATAAATGTAGGACTATGTTGAAGTCAAAAAACCAAAATTAGACGAGTTTAATCTACTGATCAAGTTTGAGCTTGGAAAACATGTAAACTTCAGGGGTTTGTCTGCACTAGATAGTCACAATTTCGGGGTTTAAATAAAAACCTACAGCAGTGGGGACCCAAGCATTTTCCTACTGCACATCACAAAAGGGTGATATGAAAGTACCTGTAGCTGCTTGTGAAAATCCATTCTCAACCTTTCTCAACCCATATACTTTAAAAAACAGGCACAACTTTTCAGGAACACTTGCAGCAGCTTTAGCAGTTAGAACTAGGAAGGAACAAAGACAGGAAGGGCAAGGGGTCACGTTTCACCAGAATTTGACTAAGCTCCAGCTTACTGTGGGTTGTGCCTGCTGTTTGAACAGTATGGAAAACACACCATGACAAAAAATTCAGTCTTCAGGAATTTGAAACCACTCCTTGGAACATAACTCTTGCATACTTCCCTGCCATGGTTCTACTCAAACCGAAGCAGAGTAGAGGGAGGAAGGCATGTGCTCCCAAACTGAAATATGCTTCCACTCAAATTTTAAAAAGGGGAAAGAATCCTCTTTTTTTCCCAGCCTTAAAGTGACAAACAAAATAACCCATCCACTGTTGTAACTAGCAAGCAGGACAGTAACTGTTTCATTTCCAAGTGGGAAGTAAATAAAGATGCAACACAGGACCAACATATGTCAGGCACATCACCTGAAGCTCACACCAGCTGTGAAAGGAAGCCTACAAATAAAATTCTCTGTGTTCCTCCCACCTGACAGTGCTATCAGAGAGGTAGTTTTCTCATTACATCTGCATAAGCACTATCTTTTAATAGAATTCCTGCACACTGAACAGGAGTATGTGTAATTAGGAGGATTCTATTTTAGAAGATTATCTAGTTTACTACTTACATACTGCTGAAAGCATTTCCTTATTTTTAAGATGTTCCAGTAGCAAAAAGAATATTTTAAAGGAGTTTGTAACCAAGTATTGCTTTTGAAGAAGTATCTCTCACTTTTATCCCCCTCAATGCCTGCACATTTTGAAAATGCTTTTGAACCAGGAGCTTGTGAAAAGGAGGAAAAGCCTTTAGCACCTGCAGGCACTTTGAGTGAAAGGCAGCAGAGACTATATTCAAGGACAGAGCTCCACCAGCAGCTCTTGCAAAGAATCCTAAAGTAAATTTGTGCTCTATTAAACATTTTCAAATATCCACACTGAAAAGAAAACACATAAAATAAAACCCAACCAAACCAGTGTGTACAGACATCATTCAATTCTCCACAAACCTACGTGATGCAAAAAGGTATAAACTCTGAACTCTGGCAGAAGGAAAGACTGACCCATCAAGGTCCTGAATATTTAGTTAATATTTCCTGCTTTTTATGGAGCAGACCAACACTGGCTCATTGAGTGAAGGACACCTTTACACCTCCAGCTCCCACTTCCACATTTTTCAAAAGTACTTTTAGCTTGATCAATATTGTAAAGAACAGGATGCAATGTACACAAAGCTCAGTTTATAGCCTTTGAAAAAAATCTACCTCCTGAAAAAACCTGCAGTCTGACGTACATATTTTATATCACTTAAATTCACTCATGCACATGACTCTAAAGACAGGCTGACAAAACATTTATTAATTGAAAAAGTCTCAGTTACAGAACTACTTCAAATATGAGAGTTATTTTTGACATGATCCTGTCCATATTTCATGTGTATGCTAGCATTCTGTCTCACTTCATTTATTTTATTACTTGTTTATACAGTACAGCTTAACAGGAGTCTCAATGTTTATTTTTTGCTCATGTGAAAATTTCAGCCTATCTCAGTCTTTAGAAAAGTCTGCACTGAGAGTTATTCTGGAGTAAGTTACTGTCAAAGTAAGCTTTATTAAACAAGTTAAGCTTTAGTTCTTCAATTCATGCCAGAATTATGCTGGTTTATATCAATTAATATGTTTATACACTGATTTAAGTACATACTTAGACATATACACTAAGTAAAACCAGATCCCCACGGACTCTGGATGCCTGGGATGGTGCTGGGTCCTGTATTCTCAGGTAACAGGAGTTGAAGCAGATATGAAAAATGATGATCACACATGTGCATCATTGCACATTGCTGCAAACCAACAATATCTGATGGCTGAACTCACAGCACAAAACATTCTTTCCATCCAAAAAGAAAGTGAACATGATGGAGTTCTGCACTTAAACAGCTGGAAAAGTCTGTAGCTCATTATGAAGTACCTAACACTGATATGTAACCATTAACAAACCACTACAGATTTTGGGTTGAGACTGTTAGAATTTCTACACTGTGCTTGTGACCCACTGCTGCTAAATGATCTTGTAAACATATTCCCCCTTTCCACAACTCTCTCTTAACCCAACGCTTTTGGACTTCTGTCAATAATCTGCACATACGCTGCCAATGTGTTATTTCAGCTTTGACAGCTCCAGTATTGTTCACTGGAATAATACAAAAAGAGCATGTGCTGTGGAGTCTGAAAGTGCTTATATCCTCCACAATGACCCTTTGAAGCTGCTGGTTTGAAGGGGACTAATCACCTTGACTTGTTTCAGAAACTATTGCTGAGGAAATAAATGCACTTTTCAATTATAAATTAATCATCTGGTAGCAACTGCATGATGTTTAAGGATCAGTCTGTTTATCAATTAACTGTGCACTAGAGAACTGAGAAGAGAGATCTTGTGGTAAGATCTATAGCATGACTTATGCTTTCAAGAAAAGATGCAGAGCAGAGCATACGATACCCAGTGCAAGTGGAAGTCCTTAACTAATTACACACATTGGTATTTGGCAATCTTCAGACTTAAGAGAAGCATATGATTTCAGCTTTCATCCTTCACTTAAAATAAAAGTGATTTAGATTTGTTTTCTGCTATTTCTGAATCAGCCCAGGAAATAATACCCTCATGTTTTCCAGAGTCAACTTGCCTTCATTTGGTATTCATTTGGTATTTGTGAAACACCATTACAGTGAAATGATGGTAATTTTCCAGATTCAATCTAACTTCAAAGAAGAGTACCAGACAACAAAGTATTTTCTCCCAGTATTTGGCAGGCAGAATTTTTTGCTAACTGCATTTTGAAGGGAAGTCCCTTCAAATAGTTCCTTTATGGCTATTTTCTCTCTTTTCCACAAAGGCACAACTGCTGAGGTCTCACAGGCCCCCTGAAAGGCATCCACCCCACGCAGGGGTACTGAAATTCCAGGTAACTATTAGACCCCACCCCGAGCAGGAGCCACAACATAACTCAGTACCACTGCACCCTCTTCTGGCCAGTTACACCCCTTCTGCCTCCCGGGGCTGCAGCTGGGGGCCTTCCAAAGTGGACAGCACAAAGCCCAGCCAGCAGCACTAGAAGCAGAAGCAGCCACTGTCCTGGTCTCCACTGGCAAACACAACCTGTGAACCACCTGTGGTGTGAGCACCAGCGCAGCCCAGGGAGATCTCTAAGCCCAGCCCTGCACAGTGGCAGTAAAGGCAAAGTCCAAGTGTCTCTGCAGCCCTCAACACGTGCCATCCACAGCAACTTGCTGCTGCCTCACCCTCCTCTGTGCCAGCACAGCCCTTGTGCCATGCACACAACACACGGGGTGCAAGAACAAGACCTGAAGCAACTGGACTTTTATTACATTTTACTTGAATGCAGTAACACTCTGGGATGCCACCAAGCACAGACAAATGCAGAGGTCAGAAATACTGTGGGCAGGCACCTGGGCTGCAGTCAGCAGGTGGCACCAAGGACTCACCTGCTGCACATAGGCTGGAGCCTCCCAGCCTTTTTAAACTCCACTTTATGAAAGCTCAATCTGTGTCAACCAGTGAAACTGGTTTTCAGTCACTGGTGAGGAATCATGAGCTATTATTATATACCATCTTTTGAAGAACAGGATCAGCCTGGAAATATTTCAGGCAAATCAACTAAAAATAGCAAGCAGGAGATAAGGGAGCACTTCTTTCCAGAATTCTTTCCCTTTCTAAGACCTCTTGCCAAAAAGTTAATCAGCTTTTAGCATTTCCCCACGCCCCCACAGGGCTAGAAAACCCTTGAGAGCATCTGCAGCAATGGCCTTTATCTGTCTGCTTCCTATAACCACTTTAAAGAATGATTTTTCTCCAGCTTCATTTGATTATAGCTAGTTTAAACATCACTTTGAACAACACAGAAGACCTTTTCATACAGAAATTAAAGTCTCTTTACATTCACATCTTGCAAGAAAATTGTATAAATGAACTTATATCTACTATTCTATTTTTGTGGGCTTTTATACAGGTCACAGTCATAAATCAGTTTTGATCTTGTAATACAGAGGATATTAATTTCTCCCATTGTCAACAAGCCTTGAAACTTCCAACTAAAGTCTTTTTTCAGTTCATAAAAAAAATAGAATAATCCAATTTATGGTTATAAGCAAGAAAAAACCCAACAACTCTGGGAGGAACCAAAGCTTGTCAGTTATGAATCAAGAACAAGGTGACTATACTCAAAAATTGTCTAATGTAACACTTTGAATAGTTCCCACATGTAGTAAGGCAGATCCCAACAGAGCCAAAAGATAATAAATGAAGTCATCAGAAGCAGATTCAAAACAAAAGGAGATTAGCTGTGCAGTGTGTTGAGGTGGCTGCGTGGTGAGACAGGTGAGTGTGTAAGGCACATATTTTCAATGTTTATAGCTGAAGCTGTTACCTTTTAAACTCATCATGATAAAATTCAGATTTGCACGTCACCATCTCACTGGCTTGACTGTCATCACGACTCCTGACCCCACCAAATACATAAAGCTCAGAAGCAACTCCACAAGCCACTGCCCCAAATCTGAGAATCCAGAAAAGACAGACAAAAGTAAATGCAACATATCAAAAACATTTCATATATCCTTCTGAATTTTCTCCATTTATTAACTTCTTAATTTATATACACCTCCCCCATATGTTCAACAAGGTTAGATGAGTTATGAATATGAATTATAAACACTTAACTCATACCATATAAAAGAACAAACCAGCAAAGTATTTCTCTCTGGTCAAAATCTGAAGTTTCAATTGAACTACTATTTCTGGTTTTCATTTTGCTTCAGGACTGTACTTCTACAAAATTCCTATTCATTGCTTGGGTGCTGATCTTTACTCAGCCACATGTTAACTACAGGCCACCATGATTCAGAAGGACATGGTGAAATCCATAGGGCCTCTGAGAGCCATCTTCAGGGACTCAGCAAAGAAAGGACAACTTCTTCTCATTGAGAGTGTGGGCAAAGGTTATACACTGCAATCTAGTTCCCCCTTCCATTTTCACTCACCTCCTCTCTTTCAGAGGACAGATTGCTGTCCACTGCTGTGTCCTAGGGTCATAACACTCAACAGATTCAAAGAGTTTTCCGTAGGAGCCTCCACCCATTGCATAGATTTTCTTCTTCATAGCTGCATAGCAGCCAATCTTGTGGAAAAAAGATAAAAGTACCTCTAAAATTACATGCAAATGCACAGTATTGAGAGCCCCAAACTATCTACACATACACACAGATGTATCTGGGGTGCCTGTACCACATGTCAGCCGATGCTGTGAGTAAAAATTCCCAGCCACAGTTTTGTTTTGGTATAGAAGTAAAGAAGCTGATCTCTCATTTCATTTTGAGACTATTTGTTACAGCTTCTGCTTGAAGCAAAAGGTTGAAATATATACATATATATATAGGCATTATCTATTTAACAGTAATAATATGATAACATAGGATGTAGCTCTTACCTTTCTAACCATGGTCAAGTCTGGCTGCTTGGTCCAGGTCCGGCTATAAATATCATAGCTCTCCATAGAGATCAGCTCCCTTTCACCATCCTCTCCTCCCAGAATATACAGAATTCCATCAATCTCTACCACACCAAAATTATGTCGTGCCTATAAGGACAGCAATAAAGTCAACACTGTAAAACTTAACTGCCACTGTGCATAAATCAATACAATCTTTTTCCCCAGCACATCTGTCTGCAAGGTGATAACTGGTATCACGCCTGGGTTGGTTTTCAATGGTGAAGTCCCAAACTCCAGAATATTATTAAATTTATTAAACTAAAGCAAAGGGTGTTCAAAAAAGAGAGAGTAGCAAAAGCCAAAGAGACTGCACAGAAACATAAGACCAGAGCTTGGCCGTATTTCAGTCTGCACAGTAGTGGTCTCCATGAGGAGGCTGATGCTTTCAGGTCTCTACAGCAGCAAAACTCAGATCCATTAGCAGTGACAAGGCAGCTCTTCTCTTCTGTGTGCAGGAGCACAGCTACCCTCAGTCTCACAGTCAACATAATGTTTAACCAAGTCTTACTCATAGTAAGCAGAAAACTCAACTCACAACTACAAGCACGGCCAGAACTACAGGCCTCTGCCGACCAGAGACTGGAATGAGGAACGTCCTGTGGCAAACAGCAATTTCTTAATAAACACTCTATGCTGATTTAAGAAGATAAAAACACAGGTGTACTAATGATATATGTTTACAAATAATAAACTGTTACTTTTTGATGGAATGCAAACATGAAAAAGGAAACATTAACTCAAACCAAACCTAAATATTATGTCTGCGCCAGCCAAGTTCTGTATGTTGGCCACTCCTCTGTCCATCTTTTCTACCCAGTCCAATCTCTTTGTCCATTTAAGAGTTCTTCTGTTTTAAAGGCCAACATAGGCAGAACATTAAGTATACTATATGACTGATTCCCAAAATTTTGCAGCCCATCTTTACAGCTAGCTCTTCACTGTTTAGTTTTTCCAGATCCAGCAGCCAGTATCAGGCCACAAGTTGACTTCTGTTTGTATCCTGTTCTGTCTGTAGCATGATTTTGAATGTGTAAGATGCAAGTGACCGGAGATTCAGAATAAAATTTTGTAAAAGAAAAGTAACATTTTGCCAAAGTACCAACTTAAATCCCAACAGTTAGACAGTGATCTTGCCTCATTCATTGGTGGTAAGGAACTCCATGAATTGGTATCTGGATCATATTTCTCTCCAGAGCTTAGTGTTCCCTTGTTTTCATCCTGACCACCAAGCACAAACAAAAATCCTTCTGTAAAACAAAAATGTAACATGATCTTAAAAACAGGACTCACACCTGGACACTGAGCAAGACAAAGTGACTGGTGCTGTATCCTGGAATTCGCTACAAGATCCAGACCAGCCACAGGTCAAACTCTGGACTGGAAAAGGTAAAGCACATACTTATATCTGGACTCAAGTTTACCCCTGCAGATACTCTTCAACATATTCAGTGATGCAGCAACTAGAATTTACTTAAAACATGAAATACTCCTGGAGAGACAGATGTAGCAGATTCCCACAAAACGTTGCGGGAATAGTGATTTAAGACACTCAGATGACAGGGATTTTCACAGAGTCAAGTAACGTTTTGGGCAGACAAAGGGGAAGCATGAAATAACCCCAGTGCAGTCAGTCTTAAAGAAAAAATATCTTCATAAGCTGTATCTCAGATTTGGAGGCACTGGTAAGTTTTCATAATATTGACTTTACAAATACAAAGTTCCCCTTTACCTGCTGACAATACTCCATGATTGATCCTTGGAATACTCATAGGAGCAAGTTCAATCCAGAGCTGTCTATTGGGATCATAAAGAGGACACATACACCGCATCACTGAGGTTGGTTTCCGTGATCTGAACACAGGGTGGGGAGGGAACAAACAAAAACAGAAAGACAAGACAGAGTTTTACGAGTTCACTGTTAACAACTGGTGTCTGAAGCTTGCTTGTTCATATATATATATATTCATAAAGCGTGTCATTTTCCTGGCAAGGAGAAGACCCCCAAACCAAACGTGTGTAAATTGGGTTTGTGCAGACTGGAGCCACAAAAAGCAGATGCACTTTATTCATATCATATCTGCCTGTCACATTTTTTAGGAAGGGACTTGGAACAAACTCAAAGAAATTGATAGGGAGTATTAGTAATGTCTGAGTAAAGTGACCCACAAACTGATGTGCAAAGTATTATTTATAGAAGTAACAAAATACTCAAAGAGCAAACATCTGAGTGCTAAACTTACAGAAACAGGACAAGACCCTTCCCTCTACTGCCTGGGGTACTCAAGAAAAGAAAAGGATTATTGTGTGGAAGAGGAATTTTCACCTGGTATCTCAGATGCATCAATAAGGACTTTTTTTGGAACCACAGCTAATATAGTCAAGCAGTCAAAGCATGTGTTCATTATTAAGATTTATTATAGATGCTTTTCAGATTATTAGAGGTGTTTCTCCAATGTTTTTTTTTTAAAAAAAAGCAAGCAGCCAAAACTTACTGAACAAACATGTCCTACTCTTAAGTCTACTACTGTCCCTTCCAGTATCTGAAGGGGCCTACAAGAAGCCTGGAGAGGGACTTTTTGCAAGGGCCTACAGTGACAGGATGAGGAGTAATGGGTTCAAACTGGAAGAGGGCAGATTTAGATTAGAAATGAGAAGGAAATTCTTTACTCAGAGGGCGGTGCGATGTTGGAACAGGCTGCCCAGGGAAGCTGTGGATGCTCCATCCCTGGAGGCATTTAAGACCATGTTGGCTGAGGTCCTGGGTGGCCTGGTCCAGGGGAGATGTCCCTGCTGTGGCAGGGGGATTGGAACTAGATGATCTTGAAAGGTCCCTTCCAACCTAAAGCATTCTATGAATGTCAGAAAATTATCACAAAATAACTATTTATTGCCGAATCACTCCCAGAGGTATTTAAGATGAGTCAACTAACTTAGAAACAAACTCCAGTGACGGAGTAATAAGCCCATTAGATGCACATATTCTCTACGCTGTTTCCAGACGTGCCTTGAGCTCCAGACACTTGCACCCCTACCCGCTGTGGGGGCCCTGGTGCCACCTCACACTTACACTCGCTCTTCTCCACCAACAGTGACGATGCACTCGGAGTAGCCGCGGGGCTTGAAGGAGGCCAGCATGGCCTCGCCCTGCTGCGGCGGTGTCAGGGGGATGTTGCTGCACTCCTTGACGATCTCCCGCACCAGCGGCTCGCTCATCATCTGCTCGCGTAAATACGCTGAGTCCAGGCCCGAGACCCACACTGCTGACATCACGTCCTTCATGTGAACCTGCAGAGAGAGAGACAGGCCTGAAAATCCCCCAGACTTCACAGGACAGCACTAAGGCACCTCCATCCCTGGAGTCATTCAAGGTCAGGCTTGATAGGGCTCTAAGCAACCTGACCTAGGTAGAGATGTCCTTAACTTGTGTAGGGAGGTTGGACCAGATGACCTCTAGAGGTCCCTTCCAGCCTAAAACATTCTATGCTTCTAGATACAAATGCTTCTGTATTTATCAAAAACTTAAAGAGTGTTTTTGGCATTTGGAAGTAGTAAAATCTACAACTTGTGTTGTAAGATTTATGTTATGTTATTAAGAAAATGCATCAAGCCTTCAAAGTTTTGCTACAGATGTGCTAATTGCTTTCTGTCTACAAGATTATATCATTAAATGCCAAAAAGGTACTTTCTTTAATGCCTATTAAATAATAAAGACAGCAGATGACTATTTTCAAGACAGCTTTCACCCTTTTACCATCTGCATTTCAGGTAAAATTCAGCTCATTGCGTAGAGTGCAATATTAGCCCTGAAAGAAATGTATCTATTTTTATGCATCTATTCCCACAGAAACACACCAGGTTTGGCCACACTCAAAACATAAGTATTTGGATGTCCTGACCTTTCTTGAATCTGAGTCATGAGAAATCCACCTAATCACCGCTTCAAAGACGTATCTTTCGTTTCCAACATTGAGCTTTTCCATCGACAGCACTTCTTTCAGTTTTTGAGGAGTCAGTTCCAAGAATTCCTCTGTGCTGCTGACATCTCGAAAGTGAGTTTCCAGATACTCTGAGGCAAGGTAGTGAACATGATGCAAACAATAGTGCAGTGCAAAGTCCCGAATACCAATACAGTTCTCAGCAGCTATGCAACCTTCTAAGAACTCACAGCAGAGAGTTTTTAAGTCTGTAAGCAGCAGGAGATCAGCTGCCTGTACCACATCTTGGATAGTTTCTTCATTTAGCCTGATCTGTAAGAATTAATTTAGAAGTTATAGCTACTATCACTCATTTGTTTCATGACATGTCCGCGTTCATTACACTCATTCTCAGTGGCTGAAAAATGGAGTATTTATGCCAGTCTAAAAATTAGCAGAAATTGGTATGACTACTACATGTTTATAAATTAACAAAGGGGTGGAAAGGAGTTTGCTTGACAGAAGCTGTCAAGCAGAATTTTGCACCTGAAGTAACCATAAAATTGCCCATCTAATCTGGGAACCTAGAATGAAATTTTGATGCAATAAACAAATAATTTTTTTTAAATGCACGTCCAGAAGAGAATTTCAAGCCACATCTGCCTTTGCTTTTCCTGCTGAAAGTTAAACCGGTTCAGTAATCTCAATCTGGATCACAATAAACCAGACAAAAACTAATTCCTGCTAAGGCCACAGCACAAAGATCTGAAGGGGAACCCTGTCAGCAACAAGAGGCCAACAAGATGGGCTTGAGGGTCACTACAGGAGGACATCTGATGTTCAGTGCTGGGGTCTCAATCTCTGTTGTTACCAAACCAGTTCACTTCTACAGGTGTCACAGACAGCGTGTTTTAAAGCAGGTTACTGAAGGCAGACACAAATTTTAAGACAAGCATTTGACATTGACTTTTAGAGTGCTCCCCTATGGCATGAGAAGATCAGAGCCTCCTGCCTCTACTTCACATGCACAGCCCCAGATGATGTATTGCTTTGCAGTCATTTTAACACAAAGCTTTACATTTAAATGAGTCCATCTTTCAGGATAGCAGTGTTAAAACCCAAGTTATTTTGCCAAATACAGTTCAGTTTCCATCTAGGGTTTTTTAATACCATACCTGCCCACTGAAGATGTAATCTAGTATCTCTTTCATGATATCAACAGATATCCCTTCAAGTTCAATCTTGTACGTTGAGCCATCATCCTTTGGAGGATTGTAATTCAATTTTGTTCTATGATGAGAAAAGAAAAAAAAAGCTCATCACCTGGACATTGCTTGCTCTGTTAACAAAAGCTACCCTATGGATCACTTGAGCTGTAACAGAGATGATAAAATCTTAAAATATTATGTGAAAATTGTCTCTTGAATTCACATGGAAAGGATGTATGAGGTATGTATGGTCTCTAATAGCATTCATCACATTTTCACAATATGTTAGCCTTGCAAATGACCTATGACATCAAAGAGTCATAGGTAGTAACTTTTTCCCAGCTAATTCATCACAAGCTTTCAAAACTTCACTCAACTTCAAACATAACAGCAGCTCTGCTAGCAGATGAAACACAAGAATTTGCTTTGACAAAGTTGGATAAAAAAACAAAACAAAAAACTACCAAGAAAAAAAAATAAATTACAATGAGCAGATGTGATCAGAATATACACTGGTAGCACAGATATTTGGATTGCATTACCGCCTTGTGTAGTTCATGATGATGTTATCAGCCTAATGCTCTGCCTGGCTGTAACCAAACTGTGCTCGTGGCTGCAGGAAACAGCCCATGTGCTGCTCAGACAAGCTTTAAATATTCACTTACATCAGCGGACATTTCACTTATGAGCAATTTCTTTTGAAATACCAGGGACAGTTTGATGTGCCTTTGAACAGAGTGAAGGAGGACTGGGGAAAAAACTGAGGAGATGATAATACAGCAGACAGCTTTGCTTCCCATCATCCATTAGTGCAAATACTTTTTCCAGGAAAGACAACTTCACATGTTCTAAAGGCAGCAGCATCCACCAGCTGAGTGAAAACAGCCACAAGAGCTAATAAAAGATAATTCTGAACATCCTTTTTCCAGAATTTACGCAAAGAATACATTATGTAAAGACCAGAAAACTTGTTTTGCCACCTCTGTGTATATAGAGATATCTACATCTATATCACAGCACATTAGAATAAACATCTTAAAAAGATTTTTATATTCATTTGAATATATTTAGATAGAATTAGTTCCCTAATATGAAAAGCTGTGGCTCTGCTAAACTGGAAGTGTCCAGTTTGTTGCAGTCTTCCACACTTCCATGAAGTAAATACCTAAATAGGACATGGCTAAGGGCAGATTTCACTTCACTTACTCATATCAGAATAAATTTGTTTCTCACAAAATAAGATACAACTCGCATCAAATAAAATCTTAAGTCTATAAGGAGCTATTTTTAAGGTTGAATAAGGGTGGTAATTTTAGCACTGAAGTTAATCATATTTGTGGTCTTGTTTTCACACAGCTTTCCTAAGCTGCAAGAGATCCATCGCCAGCAAGAACACCAGGAGATCACTGCTCTGGGGCGCGTGTACGACTGACCGAGGTCTGAAGCTAAGCTGCCAGCTAAGCTAGCACAAGTCATAATACAAACAACAATATAGTATGGATTAGGAAATTGTTCACTTCCTAACACTTGGAAGGAGATGAGAAAAAGTTAAGCCTGTTCTCTAAGCAGTCCAGGTGACTCCCAGTGAAGCACATGCTGCAATAGCTCTGCAATAGCAGACACTGAGCTGCAAAGTGTCAGCTGAAAACTTCTGAACTACTACAGATCTCAAGCCATACTGTACAAGTATCTCAACTCACACCCTCCTTGCCCACATGGAATGTGCATTCTTCAATCATACAAGCTCCAAATGAATGGAAGAGCATATACACATAGAGTAACATATGTCTGCAGCTCTAACACAGTGCCAAGGCTCTTCACATGCATTTTCAAAGTTGAGGTAGTTTGGATAGATTTGATTATGTTGACTACACTCAAGGTTTGGATTTCTTGGTTTGTAATGAAAGCTGCATCTTGTTTCCTGGGAAAAAAACCCTGTGTTTTCTTTTAATTTAACATAAAAAATCAGCAGCATCTGACTCCCTTCACCAGAAAAGAGTGACTGTCAGATGGTATCTGATCTCATATGTATCAGGTACCTATGAGAAGCTGGTATGGCCAAATACACAGCAGTATCTACACAAAACCTGGGCAGTCCAACACATTGTGGGGCTTTACAAGGCAGATACAAGGCATATAATAAACACATTGCATGCCAGCACTAATAGAGAGATTAGGGAAAGGACTGGTGCTATTTATCACCAACTTTCATCTTAGCATCACCTGTACACACCCAAGTTAAATCACCTCATTGCGTGGACTTTACACTGACTCCTCCTGGTAACAACAAAGCGTTGTTCGGAGGTTTTGGGTCTTATCAGGCTAGATGTTCTAATTACTGAGTACTTTTTCAGGTATCAACAGCTGTTGATCTAAAAAGACACAAACTTGCCACTGATGCAAGCCCAGAACACAAACTCAAAGCAGGAAAATAACACTGAGAACAAATTGATTGATTTCAAAGTTATAGATACTTGTATGTAGGCAAACATTCACCTTATGCAAAAGCATCCCAGCTCAGACTCAGCTGTGTTCCTATCACCTGTCCTGAGAAGCAGTAGTTCTACATCTGGCACACAACTTTAATTTATTAGTTAATAAGCTACTAGGTTATTTTCATACAAAGATTTTTGATCTATAAGATGAGGACGATTCCTAAACAGCAGCTGGAGGTACTTCTTGTTGCTCGCCTCAAAAGTACTCTAGGACAGTGACAAGCATTGGGAAGAAATAAAATTATGCAAGGAAATACTATAACCAGGTTTGGGGCTAGAAAAGTTTCAGATAGAAAACTGAGTCTAATGTGGAAAGAGAACTGGAGGAGGAGGAAAAAGTAGGAGGTATGTAAGCAGAGGGCAAGGAGCCATGTGTCCTCTTGCATCACCCAGCATCAGCTGCTACCCGCACCCACACCTCACCAGCAAACGAGGCCTGGGCATCCTTGTCATGACACACACAACAAGGAGAAAGTTTCAAAACACATTTGTTCCCTGATCAGAACAGCAGAGCAGAGAGTATGCAGTGAAACATCTAACCCAGGTCTTCTACCAAACTTCACTTTAGAAAAAAAAGCTGCTGGCTGTGCTTAAGCAGAGGTTTTCCAATCTGTCAGCATCCCAGGAAGGAAGATGTTTGCTTTCCACCATGCTCTTCCTCGTGGTGATTTATCCAGCCTGTGATTTGTGTGGCAGAAAGCTGGAAGTGGGACTCAGCAATCCAGGGCGCAGAGATGTGCCCAGCCGCAGCACGGCTGCTTCTAACACATGTGAGAGCTTCCTACTCTGAACAACTTTTCTAATTACTTTAAAAGCACTCCAGGCTGCCAAACCGCAGCAGCAAAGGCTGCCTCAGTCTTCCTTAATTCAGATGAAAATCCAGAACTCCAAGATTTAGAAGGAAATAAAACTCCCACAGCCAACCAGAAAACCCATTAGCTGGGAGCTGAGCACAGGGGAGACACACACAGAGCTGGGGGAAACAAAACAAGGCAACTTTGTCCTATTTTCTTAAGTAATTTAATTTTGAGCAGCTTGACTCCATACATGCTTTAAAACAATGTTTTCCATTTTTTAATTAAGAATATTATCACTAAGTTGAAATTGCTGCCAGTCACATAAGTAGTATTCTACAAATGCAAAACATCCACCCCAACCTCTTGTATCTGGTCAGGAAAACTACTTGGCACTTACTATACCTTGAGCATGAGAACAAGGGGGTTTATGTCATGTTTTGATGTTGTGTGTCAGTGTGACAAATTTAGAATCTGCTCTTCCACATCACTTAAGAAATACAATCCTAATGAGTCATCTCAAATGACACTACACAAGGCAGAATGAGGAAAAGGATTCCAATACCTATTTTGTCTGTGTGAGCAACAATATAAGCAAAGTAAATAGTTAAAATTAAAACAAGGGCTTAAGAGCAAATGTTGATATTGGTAAGAGTCACAACTCACATTTAATAGCATAAAACAGATTCAAGTACTATTAAAAAAACCCCAACAGATACATTTGACTGTCCACAGTTCTTAAAATTAAGATGGATCTTCCAACTTACCTCTTATTTTAAAAACGCAAAACAAAACACAGCCCCAGTCCCAACCCCAGAGCCAAGTCCCTGTGAGAGCACTGCTGTGGGACAGTTGAGATGCATGAGAAGTGCAATGAGAAAGTGTTCACGTGTCTGAAAACTTGCTTTTCCTGCCTCTTACAGTTGACAGTTTATGGGGAGGGGGGAAATAACTTAAAAAACAAAGTACAAAAAACAACAAATCAAAGCAACAAACAAAATTAAAACCAAAAGGAAGAATTCAGCCGCCACCAATAACACTTGTTTTCTTGAGTCAGACAATCCTGCAGGAATACTTTTATCTGTAAAACCTCTGCCTTATTTGTAAACAGTTATGAAAAGATAAGTGATGTGTTTCTTCAATAGGGACATAAATTACAGAGAACAGTATAACCCCTGGAATGCGTCAATCCTCAGAGCACTGGTACAGTGGTACTAAAGAGGTAAAGAAAACAACTGTCTGTAAAGACTGTGCCTTTGTAAACTGTCATGCTTGAGACCACATCCACCTCCAGCAGGTTTATGATATTTACAGTGAACAACAATGGAAAAATCTGGGGAACAAAAGACATTTTGGTTTGATGCTTTGCAACACAACTTTCACCTGCTCACATCATCACGCTGCAAACAAGGCAGGTTGCTGACCTACTTCCCCAGCTGTGCAGGGTGTCAGGAACCAGGAGACGAGAGGGAAACACTTTAGGAGCTGTCTTTCCAAATTAGTGATTTTGATCCGGATTAACCCTAAGGACTAGTCTACACAAGCTTTGCCAATATTGCCACACTAGCAAGCCTTAGAGTAGCAAAGCCATCCTTCCAAACAAAAGAGTAATAAAATTGAGGTTTGATGATGTATCCTTTAACTGCACCAGTGTTTTGGCTTTCTCCAGAGAGTATTAGCATTTGAAAATGGAATTACACCTCCAACAAATGTTTCCAGCAAAGACATGCACCAAACCTAAAACATGCTCACAAGGATGACTCAATCCCAAAAATGACAAGCGAGTACTTGGAGATTTTGCATCAGTAAGGAGAAAACTTAAAAATTCCACTTCTAATGCAAACATAAGGTCAATTTACTCTCCTCCTGATCTGGGCTTCTTTACATAGGTTTGAGTCTTTCAAGTACAAGCTTTCCAGGTTAAATCTAATTAAGTCCTACTTAGGATTGACCATTTTAATGAAGTTTTCTCATTTGTCTGCCTTTGTCCCTGCAACATTTTCTCCCGTGAAGGCTGGTCTTTCTGTGTGCAAAAACCTTAATAATCACATTATTAAACAGGTCAGACAAAAACATGATGCAGCAATTCACTCCACCCACTGCCATCCTCCAAAAAGATATTTTACAACCAAATCAGGTTTTCTTTGAGGTCGCACCCTGGCCTTTAGCAGCACACATAAAAGCCAGTGCTCACCACACCCTGCAACGGGTGCCAGCTCTCCGAGGATTTTGGCTGTGCCTCTCCTATGTCTCTCTTCTTAGCATTATCTGCAACTGCAACTCCGGCTCTCAAGGCAAAGCAGTCCACCTAACAGCTCAGCACAAAAACCCACAGGAGTTGCTTTGCTTGGTGCAAGAGAAAAACTCGGAATAACTTCGTTTTTCCATCTGTCGGAAAGTTTAAGTCAGGCAAGAACTTAAGGACTCTCCCCCCATAAGAAAGAGAACAAAGCAACTCCTTCAGCAGCAGCACCAAGGACATGTTCGGGGCTCATGGGCTTCACTCAATTAAGAGCTTGTTTACCCTGAAAATCTGAAGTTACTCTGACTACACTGAGCTAGACTGTAATCCGAATTGGAAATCTACCCTCAACCAGCAGGTCTTGCCTAAACATGCGAGTTAGCCCTAAGTAGACAGAACACACACTTGACAAACACCGTCCCCAGGAACAGACCCGTGGAGCTTCTCAGCAGCACCAGGCACCTGCCATTCCCTTTTACTTTGGTTTGGTTTTTTTCTGTAGCCAACTTGTAAACCAACCAACCAGCCGTGCCAGCTGAGCTCACAAACAAGGCAAGGACAAGCAATGCAGCTGAGCTGGCTGCTGGGCACCCGTGGTTTGTGCCAGGCACCTCACACAGCATGAAGCTGAGCCCGGCCTCATCTCTGGGTGTAGTCAAGTAGACCTGGTTCAGCAGTTGGCTGTTCTCTGCTCCCACAAAGCACAGACCTACTACATACCTTCCTGTATTAGACACACCTGCCATTGGGTTTAGAAAGGTGGTCTGCAGTTTTTTAGTTCATTTTTAAAAGATGGGGAAAAAAATAGAGCAGGCACAGAACATTCAAAGAATCTTCTTAAGTAAATCTGTAACATATTCATGCCATTTTTGTGCTATACGTGACACTCAAGTTCACTCACCAAATAGATGATTAATGAGATTTCCAGTCCACATCAGCTGAAAATTTAGCTTGCTGCTACACAGCAGTGTTACACCTACTAGGTAGCAGTTTGGATCTAGGACTTCCTCAGAAAAGCAAAGGAAGACATTTCTGGAATACAATTTTAAACTAAGAAATTAACTGTACCTGACTTGAAAATATATCCTCTTTCAAATTAACTCTGCTTTTATACTTGTTAAAAATGCTTTTTCAGAAGGCACAAGTGCAGTGCCTTACCCATGCTGTTAAACTTACCACTAAATGTATTTAAGAAACACAATGCTGTGTAGTGTGTCTCTAATAATCCAAACATTCCTATGACTTACTAAAATCATTACTTGGGAAAATGAGTCAACCTGCTGAGAAAACATGGTTTAATCACTCAGGTTGTATACCTCACTTATCCTTATAGCACACAGGAGAAATGAGCATCAGAGTCAGAGAAAGATTTTAATAATCACTGGTAAGTATGAAGTCAAATGGCCAAAATCACAAATAGTGCCATGGGACAGCTGGAAGATGTGACAAGCCCCGTGTGTCTTTGGGACTCCAGCTGAGGGAGCTGCCAGGAGTCTGGACACTCTGAGAGCTGGGAAACAGAGATCTGCAAGTGTCACAGAACATGATGACCCAGCCAAGGGGATAAAGGAACCAGGAGCGTGGATTTCAGAAACACAAGGAGGAAGAGCCTGCAATTCAGAGTACTAACCATGTCCATAAATAATGAGAGCTGTACCAGGCAGCTTAAAGTTGTTGAGATGTTAACCAGTGTGCCTGAGGACATAAACCAGCCACCAACTACAAGGTATGAGGAATGTGTGTCCTTGATAGGCAAAACAAGCAATCTCAGAGCTGTCCACAGCAGTGATTTCTGGTTTCTTGGAAATATTAAGCAGTGCCATAGATACAATATGGGTGACAAATACAAGACTGGAGACTCTCCTGTGGACCTTCAGAGCAGCTGTCTTCTAGCTACAAAACACATTCCTTTACCAATGGAAGTTTTGCCAAGCAAGGCAATTAGTACAGGTGTAAAGGTGACCTACAGAGTATGAATTACCCAGACATCCCAAGCAGCTCCATCCTGCCACACCTCCTTCCACCCCAGCTCGTCTCTTGCATCAGGCCCGCAGATGAACTGTGTCTCTTCAGAGACAAAGAGAGGACGAGAAATTTCATCTCAACTTCTCCCATGTAAACAAGGTGCTCTGATTTCCAGTCCTCCCTTTGCCTGACATGTAGGAGCAGCCCAAATGTATTTTCCTACTATTTCGAGCAGGGTAAGAGCCTTATTGCTTCCTCCCTTCAGGCCATCTTTAGGTGCTTGTTGGAGCAGGAATATAATTAACAACTCCCCATTCAAGCCTGGTATAGTGATTTTTAAATCCCTATTTTAATAATAAGGTTTTAACATACTTTATCACTGTTGCCCCTACTCATGCAAACATAACAAGCATTTAGGCACTTCTCCTGACTTATGCCAGGTAGTGTTCCTGGACAAGGCAACTATTTTGATTTATTGCTTCTCCAAGTTAGAGTCTTTATAACTCATTTATCACTAAAACATCACAGCTAACAGTTCCGTATTTTAAAAAACAAAACCAAAACAAAAATATGCCTAATTTAAAAAGCAGCTTTAAAAGTCTGGCCTGGTTTCCTCCTGACTTCCTGCTGCCAGGGCTGCCTGTAACACTCCTGAGAGAGTGCCAGAAACAAACTTCTCATAAGAAACCTCAAAGATGACATGGATTCAGAGCTCTTCTTGACAGAGCAGTGACCATAACACTGCCCTGCATGCCCAGTGAAGGGGGAACAAGGCCTGGCACAAGCACATGATCTGACTAAACCAGAACTCAGGAGCACAGGATCCTGACAACAAAATACCTCCCAGCTTCAGCACTGGTTTGTACTCATGACTTCAGTAATCATCCCAAAAAGAAATAAAGCTATAAAACACTAAAAAAGGTCTCTATAAACTTCAACAGAAACCAAACAGGTATCAGGAAACAAGCAGCAGAAGCTACTGGCATGCACTGGCTTCCACCTTGCCCCTCTCTACAATATTTATTGTCTAACAAGTGTAACAAAAGCTGCCAAGTCACATCTTTCCAGTGCACTGCAGAACAGACACCCTGTCCCACTTTCCACACCAGCACCTGAGGATGCTCAGGGACACCCTTACACAGGGGTGATGTCTCAGCAGGCTCCTTCTCACAGCATCACAACAACTCCAAACGCTCCAAGTGCCAGCACGCAGAGGAAAGGACAGGAGCTCGGTGAGGGGAATACATCCCAACACATCTCTGTGGAAGTCTCTTCCAGCACTGGCAGAGAGGTCACGGTTTGGTGGCTGGGCAAGGGTCTCACCAGGCCTGCAATGTTTTAGGGGTGTCAGAAGGCTGAACAGCATAAGTGAGAAGATGCAAATGCTGTCAGGTGATTTCTGACCAAAATCCATTTACAAAAAGTACAGCTATTTACAAGTAAATGTAAAATAACATGAACCTCATTTTACATTTTAAATTTTTGTTTAGCTATATGATGCTCATTTGGAAAAAGATAAAAATACAGTTACTGGTCCTCTGGTACTCAGAAAAGCCTTGGGGACCAGTACAGAACACACACACCCATCCATAACCTGTTCATGGAGATGAAGACAAAACTTGCTGGGATAAAAACATCCCAATTTAACTTCTAATATAGCAGCACAATCCCTGTGTAACATTAAGTTAATCTAAGAATTTGAGCTTAAATATCCTCCTTGTTAAGGCAGTTCCCACATGCTCCTGTGATACAGGCCAGCAGACAGCAAAATATTAAGAGTTGCAAGTTTCAGCTGGCCAGGAACGACTCATGCCAGACAGTGACAGATCTGTTCAGATGAGAACATCTGCTGCTACTACTGAGGATACCAGGAATACTTGGACCAGATCTAGCCTATAAAAGGTTTGTGGATATATGCTGCAACTTATGCCTAACTTACTCATGCAAGCATGGTTTATTCTGGTAAAAGCTCTCTTAGGCCACCATAATTTACACCAGGCTCATAAACTACATAAATTTAACCAGGGCAATAGAATTGTACCTACATTAGGGCAGTTGCCAGGACAAAAAGTGCTAAAAAGTGCAAGCTTCTGGCTGATTTGTTACAGGAGAGCAAATCAAGAGCTAACCTGGCTCAGAGTTAGCTTCTCTGGATGCACAGCAACATCACTTTGAGCCAAACCACACTTTGTCCTATGGCAGGTTCTTCCTGAGGAATCCTCCTTTTCTCAGGCTCAGAAACATACCACAAGATGTTAGAGATATGCAGGAAGACTTCTGTGTTTTGTAAATGACAGGATTTGCTCCAGGGGCACACAGAGGGCTTAGATAAACCAGTACATAAAAGGGAATTCTGTAGGAAATCACACAGCCACCCCAGACCTCACCGCCCCCAAACCTACAAGCCACTTGGCACTAAGCAGTTGAGGCAAGACCTCAAGAATCAAACTACCACAAAAATTAAAAGTTTTACTGGTCCCACAGACTGGAAATTTATTCATGAAACTGGGATTTTTTTTTTCCCCTGTACTTGCAGGAGCTAGCCTATGGTCAAGAAAGGCAGATGAGACCTGTGACACCAGTGACACTTCCTCATGCTTGTGTCCCCTTACATCTTCTGACCTCTCCCCATTGAAGCTGCCATTTTTGAGCTGCATGGATCATTATCCAGCTGCCAAATAACTAGAGGGAAGCAACATCACTATAATTTACAAGTGCCCTACTCAGAACCAGCCAGCCCAACAGCTTCCATGCAAAACTAAAAAACAGGTAACGCTCCTCTCTCTGTGGCTGCACAAATCCTTCAGCACACACAGACTCTGCTCACACCCAGCCACCCCCTCAGAAAGTCCATGCCTGCTTATTTTCCTACTCACACCCTAAACTAAGTGTTCATGCAAACCCTGCACAGCTTCTGAACTCGCCCACCAACTTGCCCACAGCCACAATACATAATGACACAGCCAGATACAGAAGGCACCACGCCAGCTCATGCTTCCACTGCTTCACCAATGAGTGTTTCACAGATCTACACATTTTTCTTCCAAGTTTTAATTCTGAAATTAGTTCATGCATTGTTCTGAGCTTTACATTGGAAATTTTCAAATGAGGGTGGCCCGAATCAATTGGCATTTGGAGAGTGTAAGAGCCTCTGGTACCAGAGGACACTTTGGAATCATCTACCCTTAACATACAAGAGCATAAAATTCCTGCAATAACTCTTTATAAAGAAACCTAAACCAATAATTTTATTTGAAAAAAACTAACACTCAAATGGGACTTGCATAGACTAGGGACAGGCAGGCAAGACAAATGTGGTTCTTAATGTGTCAGACAAGAACCAGGTACATGTATTTTTGGTCGTTACATCTTGCAAGCCCAAGGAGAAAAAGATGAGTAAGCTTAAAAAACCAAAACAACAAACTTACTCATATTTATATATTAATGCACGTAACCTACTTTCACACATAGGTAATGAGTTCCTTCATGGGATTGAACCTGAACAATTTCAAGTTTAAAAACCCCACAACTCTAATGACTACAAGTCTTGTTGCTAATGTAGTTATTAGTCCTCACACACACTTAACTCATGTTTCCCCAGTACATTCTTCAGAGATGAACAAAATGCAATACTTAAAGCTGAAATTCTGTGAAAAGGCCCTTCTCCACAGAATAATTTACCATATCTTTTAATTGAGCAGTCTTTTTCAAGTAAAAATTTGCACATTGCCTATAAACTCATCTTGCTGTTACAGCAGAGCAGAGCAGCAGTTTTTCCAAGAACATGACCCCTTTCCACCTCGAGCAAACCTTCATTTCAGAGAAGGCATATGGTCACCTAAAATATGACAACCAACAACCTAAATAGCATCCAAGCATTTTGATGAGTATTGGATTAATGGCCCATCTCAACTTCACATCTTGGATTCATGTTTCACCACAGTCTTCCAAAAACTGCTTCTCAAGACCAGCAATGAAAATTATTATTAGTAGCACATCAGCAAATTCTTGCTGATCTTCCTTCTCTGCAGATTTTATTTCATTTCATATCTCAGCTCCGCTTGTTCAACCAGTGCAGAGAATTGTTTCTTTATGTCTGTCAACGATGAGCACCCTCTTAAAAGTTCATCATTAACTCTATATTCTATTTATTTCTCATTTACTTCTGTAATTGGGAATGTTGTTGTACTACAACGGTCACTCACAACCCCATACTGCATAAAAGCAGGTGATACTATGACACTGAAGCAGGTTGCCCCTTTTTTTTGCAGAGTAGCAGACTCCCAGTCCCCACCTCACACAAATACACAGATTTTATGACAGCTTCACAGGAAGCTACAACCTGATAGGATCCCCAACAAAAAGCCTGCTACAGACTTAATAACCCTGTGTTTAGGTAATACTAGAAGGTCAACTCCTACTTTACAGACTAAGACAAAATTAATGTCTTTATTACCTGCAAATTATAGGACTTAAAAATAAATCTCTTCAGAATTAACCACTTGTACACCTAGTTTACCTTCTCCCCCAAGCAGATATGTGCTATGAAAATCTTACGGTGGGGATATTCTTTTTACTTGATGTCATTGGACTCATCATTATTGGGTGTGATGGAGAAGCTCAAGCTGCTGTCAATGGCTGCAGCAAGACCCTTCAGGAAATGGGTTTCACTGAAGACATAGCCCAGGATAAACTGCCTGCCAGGCCAGCTCAGACACCAGGGCTGCGCTAACGCAGCTCATCCTGCCCAGCACTGACTGTCAGGCTGCACAGCTTTGCCTGCACATGCTGCTGACATCTCTGCCAAGAGCCGCCAGCGCCGCTGCCCCGGCCAGGCTGTGACACCTCTGGCAACTGCCGAGTTATGTTCTTAGACGCTGCACCAGGGAACAAGTGATGGGGAGAGAAACCAATACATTTTTTAATTTAAAAGCTGATGTACTTCACAATCCATAGCCACCACTTGGAGCTCTGTCTCCCTAAAAGACATTAAGGAGAAAAAAAAAAAAAAAAGCTGCTGAAGTGCTGAGTTGGTGCAGCCGAGGGACACCAGCCCCAGCAGCACGGAGGCAGCGGCGGGTCCTCTGCACCAGAGCGCGGCTCCGAGAGCCCCGCACCGGGCACGGGCGCTGCTGCGGGACGCTGCCCGCGGCCGCACCTCCCCTGCGGCCCCCACAAGTTCATTGTTCCCGGGTTGCTTGTTTACTCCAGGCCCTCCGTAGCACTGAAGTTATCCGGGGCGTTTCTTTTCCCCCCAGTGGGTTAAGCAGTCCTTTCAGAGCTGAGAAAATCAGCAGTTTAATGCAGAGAACGGCAGTTGCTCCTCCGGAGGGGCTCGGGGAGCGCAGGGCGGCCCGGGCCGAGGGCGGGCAGAAGCCGGGCGAGCCGCAGCTCCCGGGCAAACTCCGGGGCCGGGCGGGCAGGGCAGGTCGGCACCCACCCGCCGCCGCCGGACCCCCCCTCCGCCGGCCTCCCCGACCCCTCTGTCCTTACGCGCAGCCCAGCCCCGCTCCTTACGTAACCGTAATGGCCCGCAGCGGCTNCAGGTCGCGGACCCTGAGCTCAGCATCACCTGCAAAACTAGCTTCCCACCCCCCTTGGCTTTAAAATGTGACTAGAACCGGCCTTTTATTTATTTATTTATTCCCCTTACACGAGGTGAAAATGAGAGGCGTTACCTTGATTAAGAGAATGGGAATCACATACAGCGAGACCCGTTTCGATAGAGCTGCTTTCCAAACCTGCCGGCTGGAAATACACGCTTTTCGGGCAAAAAAATGCTCGTCAGGATTGTTCCCAAGGTTCTAGGCCGTATATTTAACATGTTTGATTGCACATTAATAGATTACTTAATTCCAGCTGCTGCCGCTTTCCTTAACAACATCCAGTGTTTAAGTAGTGAAACTATTTGCACCGAGTGAAGGTGTCTTAGAAACTGTGATTTGCTTCACTGGCAGCTCAGCTGGTGCTGCCAGGAGGGGGCAAACAGCAGCTCTCCGCGGCCCCTGCTCTGACAGACAAAAGGAGACTTTCTGAGGCTGGGAGACACCCAACAGGACATCTCACTTTCTGCTTCTCCGTTGGGAGAATAAAATTCTGGGAGGCTCTGATCTGGTAGAGCTGTGGTGCTTTTGCTATTTGCATTTCTTTAAATCGGTGATGTCAAGCGTGACATTTAAAAATATGTATCTTTGAAATGTGGACAACTTAAAATTTTGTTTAGTGATTCATCCTAGTGCAGTTTGATAGTATCCCCAAATCATTTTGCCACTAGAAAAAAAAAATAGAACAAAGGTATCTGGAAATGTCCCCATAGGAAAGAGAAATGAATGACTTTACAAAGGCAACCTTGTTCTTTCCCAGCTAGACACAATGCTGGTTTGTTCTCCAGATGGAGATTTCTACTGGGACATCTGCACATGCAGACCCTAGTAGTGAAAACAGAGCACCAAGAAGAGTGTGAATAGCCCCATTTAAGGCAGTGTTTACCATTCAGCCCCTGCTGTTTTCTGCCTAGAGAGGAGTGCTGCACTCTGGGTTTGTTGTGCAGCTTTGAACCAGAGTTTTAGAAGCAGCACAGGATGTGTTTCACATCCTGGTATGATGGAAGGCCTGAAAACACTAATCTGCATGAAACACCAGCAACTTTGCATCACTTATGATTAAAACATACCCATTGAAAACTCTCAGAAGGTCACTTCTTCTGGCTTGGGTATAATTATCCAGGATGTCAAGGAAGAGCACAGCAGATCCAGAGGACACGTCCCCAGCTCCCTTTGAGGGTAATGGAATCAGAGAGCACTCTGCATCCTGACTGTGGATGAAAGATGTATTTGGAGTGTTATTAATACTTTGGTAATTGCATACCCAAGGGAACAGTGGTTGAAGTTATTGCGAAACCTGTCATTGAGTGGCCTGGTTATTTAAAACACTGGTTTGTTTCTGTGCCTCCTGCATAGATTGTTATGTAGCAAAACATGGTTGTATTTCTGGTTTTTAACTTGTCCAGGTAAACAGTGTTTCTGCTTCCTCCTGCTGCGTATGTGGGGCAACAAGACAAGGTGTAACAGATAATACCCACTTCCAGAGGACAAATTAATTATTATGCTTTGTTATTTGTTCCATTTAATGAAACCTATTGATAAAAAAACCCCAAGCAAACCAAACCACTCTATCAACTAGAAGGCCATTTATAAACCTTTGAAGTAATTACATGTATCATACCCATGGCCTGATACTCTTCTCAGCTATGGCTTTGCTATATGGAGCTATCGATCCTTGCTATTTTTATTTGCAGTCACTACATCTAGATTCTTTTTGCCATTACAATTCCCCTTGTTTTGCTGGGCTAGCTTATGACTTAAACTGGTGTAAAAGAGGAATCAAACCTTTCTGTCCCTCAGGATTTTCTTCATTCCCAGCAAAGGGTGTCAGAGAAGCCAACCAAATGACAGGCTCATTACCAAGTGCCACTTTACCACAACAAAAACCCCCAGGAGCCTTGCAGCCACTTGGCAAAGGGTATGTGCATTCCCTGTGTTACTGCAGCCTGGAATGATACAGTGTGGTACCATATGCAGGGGAAAGGTTTCATCAGATTGCTATTGCCACTGCTAAAAACATTTTTGAACAAATTTGTGATTAGCTGTATGATTTTAGCCATATTGTCCTGCCACAGAGGACACGGGGATTGCAAGTCCAGATTCACATCACTGTTTGTCTCTTCAGGTTGACTACAAACTTGATGCTAATCAAATCCTGTGTAATACTGGCCACGGCACCATTTGTTGAAGAAAATCATACCCAAGACAAGTTCTTGTAATTTATTTTCTGTAGTATACATGAACACAAATAACACATTTGCTTTCTTGGACTGCAGATAACAAATCTGATTTGGTTTTATGATGAATATTCCCCTATCGTGTCATCTCTGCCAGTAAGAATTAGCTCCTCAGAAGTCAAGTAACTCCTGTACCAAAAGTCATGATCATCCAAAAACATAACGCTATGAATTCTACAGAAGAAATTCTGGAGACAGTCTCTTAAAGGAGATCTATAATAATGGTTAGACTTTTGATTCATTACCACCTTATAATGACAGAAATAATTGTGAAGACTTGTTAAATCCAAACTTTTTCAGATTAAAAGAAATGACCCCACAGCTGGTATACTTTGCCAACATCAGAAGTCAGTCTTCCATTCCAGTACTGGTTCCATATTACTTACAAAAATGGAATTCAGTTTCTTCTTTAGAAGATTATGTTTTCCTATATAGTAGTGGTACTATACCTTGGAAACCCTAAAGATGACTATTTCTAACACACCTTCCTGAAGTGTTTATTTCCATTTTATGGAATACATAAACATTTGAAAGCCCAAACCTGCGTATTTTAACTCTAGACCACAGTTAATTTGACCACAGTGACTTTTTTTACATTAAAAATAGCCTGTATATTCTTTATACTTACAAGCTGCAAAGGCTTAAGCAGAGAAAGGGAGGTATAGTTGTTACAGGGCAAACAAGAACTGTGGATGGTGTTGGTTCAATTCCTGCTCTGCCGTAAACATCTTATGAAATCATGAATAAGCCACCAAAGCCCTGATTCTCCTGTGATGGGGAGATAATAAATGACAATGCCTTCATTCTGTTTCCTGCCTGTAACACAGAGACAGCAGAGACACTGTGGGAGTGCGTATATAAAGTGAGATACCTGAGCAGCGTGGTGATCCATGCACACCACATGAACACCTAGAATGGATGGATGCACACCTAGTTTTCTCCAGCAGTAAAGATGCCTCCCACAGTAAAGGCAGCTACAAGAAGGAAATACAATTCAAAGAAAAACAGCTCTCGTTTAAAGAAAAACCCATGTCCCCAACTAGAAAACAGAAATACACTCCAGGGATTGGGAAATGCCAGTCCTGCAAAAAACCAGTTACAGTACACTTGGCATCTGAACGCTGTGTTGAAACACGCTTTTTACTTGTGACTATGAATAAGAGTTGTGGACTTTTATTGGGAAGCATCTGTTACAGCCTGGGATACACCCGTGTCAGGACATGGATGCTCCTAAGCAGACAGCAAAGCAAATGCTAAGCTACAACAGCAGCTTGTAGTTTCAGCTGTTGTGTAGTTCAGATGAGGTCTAATTTCAGTCTTTCACTCTTTCACCTGAACAGTTTGTTGAATGTGTGTATCCAAGTTCTGCGAGAAATGTGCTGCTCTTATTCATACACATCCATCATTAACAGAGACTGGTAGCCATTATTAATAAATACTGATTTCTGTTTATCTTTTACACAATGTAATCATCCAATTACATGAAATGTCACGTCAGATATTCTCCTCAAGGAAAACTGATGTAAATACAAAGTGCTTCAGATCGAATAGCACTAAGTATAACTGAATGCTACATAAACCCATATATTCTATTTCAAGTTACTTGGTTTTGTCAACAGAAAATGGAAACTACACTATGAAATTATCAGCAAAGCAGGTATTTTTGAGTTCTGAATTAGAAAGTTGTAGCACCTCAATGTAATACTTTGGTTATGATGATTTTTAAGAAATCAAGCACCAAGAGAATGCATTACCATGAATTATTAGTATCACAGCAGATAGTTTAATGTGAGGTTTTCTGACAGGAGACAACCTCCACCGTGAGCTGCAGTTTTGAAACAGCCCATGACCTGCAGACATGTGTGACTCATGCCATGCACCACCCGAAAAATACAGTACTTCATTTGCTCCAAAAGCTATATTCTATTCAAATAAAACACTTCTCGTTACCTTTGTCTCCTCTTCCCTGCTCCACGAGTTGTATACAACATTAGCACTTAATACTGTTCTTTTGGAACAGTTATACACCAGTTGTGCATATAATTATTTGTAATAAAAGCTATTGCTATCTCTTATAAGAGATTATACATAGTTACTGAAGAGATTATATTTAGTCATTTCTCATCCTAAGATAAAGTTGTTCCTGAATGATATTATCCCTCATTCAGTAGAACATTGTCTCAGTCTGTGTAATAGGATAAATGGCATTTTACTCAGTCTCAGTCTTCAAGTCTTTCTCTGGTATGAACATTCCATGCAGGTCCAGGTGCATTTCTACATTTACTGTGGCTCGGCCCAATTCTTTGAATGTTTTAGCATCCAAGACAAGAAGGAAGGGTGCTTTCTTTGGATCAGACATCACAACACAGGTCAGAACAACACCTGTGACATACAAATGAAGAATTAGAAGCACATACTAGTTACACCAAGCAGCAAAGAAAACACTGTCAGGAAATAATTCTTGTTTCCTAAGAATTTTAGGACACAAACCAAAAGTGCTTATTAGATCAAGAAGTCTATTGAGAGTGCTAAAGAACTAGTGAGTGCTTCTCATCTGTGCCTTTCTCTGGTCTACCTGCAGCTCATTGGGAAGGGAAAAAGCAAACCAACACTGGCTCATGTGCCTGGCAGTTTGGGGACTTGTCCTCAGCTATTTGCCATTTGCCTTTGCCAAGGAGTCATCTGAGAACAGAACTGGATTGGGATTAAAGGGATACTTGTAGTGCCACTTCATGTTCTCATCTCTAACAGCACTGACTTCCCACAGCTTCAGCTGCCCTAAACTGTTGATAAATCCAGCTCCAGCTGGCTCTCTGGAAAGTTCTCAGCAGTGGTTTTATTGTTGATGGTGACCTTGGGACATTACACAAGCTGATTTTGGTTTGTTTTTGCTTTGTGTTTTTGGTCTGCAGCAGTAAAATGGCTAGTGCTAATTTTATCTACAAGTGGAAGCATCAACCCAGATTTCTTGACTAAGAACAATGAAACCTGGAAGATTTAATGCAAAACTCGTGTAACCCCAGCTTTCAGAATGTTGTCATTATTTTACCATCGTCCTCTTCTTTTGCATCAGGGCTGGGAATGAAAACAGGCTCAGATGGCCAGCTGTGGTCCTCTACCCAGTGCAGCATTTCCTTTGTCTGGATATTAAATTTTACAACCTAAATTGTTGTAACCAGAAAAGAAAAATGTTAGTGACCCAGGCAGTGGTTTATTCCAAAGTACAACAGGAACAGACTGCTGGCATGGGGGACCAATGCTAAGAGTTAAGGAGCAAAAATGCTTGTGACATCAGCAGGAAACACCTGGGAAATGTTAAACTTTGGAGTCAGATCTGGTGGCTGCATAATCACACAATGTTCTTTTAATTTCATTTCATTAGATTTCAATTGCATCTTTCATTTATGGGCTTTAAGTATTTTACAAATACTAATAGATCGTGAGAGAACCTCCACTATAAATCATGTCCTCACTAGACAGAGGAAGAGTCCAAGGCCCAGAACATTCAAGTGATTCTGCCAAATCACTGCAATTCTGTAGGAAAGCAGGAAACAGGGTTTAAAACTTCCATCTTCTAATCCCGTGAATTATTTTCTTTTTATTGTGACCTCAATATTTCTCAAGGCTTTCTATTGTTAAGTAGGGTATATATGCCAAAACAAAGGCTATTAATAGTGATGTGTAAAGGTTAAACCAATGGGGCAAGAATTCCACACAGATATTGGTATTTGCTGAAGGAACAGAGTACAGATTTTCATCTCATTAATGGACAAGTGCTGGACCAAAGCAGTCACCAGTGGGGATTCATGGCATTTTCAGTTCAGTTCTGTTAAGGCCTTTTCTCTACCTATGCAGATGGAGTTATCTTCTTCTCCCTTTTGACCATTGCTCATATAAAAAAAATATATTTACACAAAAATGAAATTATTCCAATTACTGGAGAAAGAGTTTGGAAGAATTCTCCCTTCTAACCAAGATGGCAGCAATTTTGCTGACAGACTTTACCTAAGGATTGTACCTGGTGGTGGTTGTGTCTGTATTCATTAAAGAGCAACTGATGTGAAGAAAAAGAATCTAACAGCATTTTTTATTATATTTAAGTCAAGCAGGGATTATCTACACTGGAAATCACAAACTTGCAGATTTGTTTGAGCTACTGTCAGATGTGTTGCAATAAATTTTCTTGCATCATGCAGAAATCCAGCTTTATTTTGTAATCAGTTGTGGTAATTATATACAAGAACCAACAGTGAACTCAATTTGTGCTGCCTCATAGTCACAGAACAAGAATTATAAAGAGTGAGTTTGTACCTTCAACTATTAATACTTTTCATCTGAATCTATTTGTACTCTAGGCTGTCCCTGAAGAGTTGACATCATGTATACACAAACAAAGGATTTGCTACCCTCTAATACAGAACTAGCTAGGAAAAGATAAAGCTTTCTGAAAAATTAGATATTGTTTTAATATTTTAAATTTATTAGATGCTGTTGCAATAATTTATTTTTTTAGTTAGGTTTCCTAAAAGGAAAAAATATTACAGATGTCTCTGTCCAGTGTTTCCTTCTCCTACTCTCTCCTTTGTAGCTCTTGGCTCTTGCAGTGACTTGGATGCCTCACCTATGAGTGATGGGAACAGTTTTGACAGAAACACAGACACTATTGAATCCAATCTCAAGTCACATCTGTAGGAAAGCATTTGTTCTGCTGCCTGTGGAACTACATGTTCTTAACAGCTGATAATGATGTTCCAGATTTTCAACTAGTCAAATGACAATATATTGTTTCCACAGTTTGGCCCAGTGTGGCTGGTTTAGTCACACCAGTAAGCTGATAGATATGTCCAACTTTTCATCTCCCTGCCTCCAAGTGCTGAAGTTATGAACCCAGCACAACTGCAGTGTTATCATTGAGCAGCTTTAGCTTGATGTTGACAAAAAGAGTTCAGTTTTTGGTCTCAGCACCACACACTCTGAGTGGGATGTATGAATGCAGAGTAGGCTGTGTTTTGGGCCAAATTAGGGAAGTACAGTCTACTTAAACTGCTTAAATTTGATTTCTATAAATACAGTTTCTGACTTTGTAAATGTTAATTATACCTTTGCAGGAACTGGGCTCCACTGGACTTTTGTTCCAAAGATGTACTTGTACTTTTTGCCATTGTAGTCATAGTTGATGCGAGGCAGTTCTAACCCTGGGTAAAATAAAGTTCAAGACTTAGGAACAAGAGAAGAAAAATAACTCCAGTGTACATTTACACATGACAATCTTCAGGAATATTTACATATGCCCTGAGAAAAACCTTGACAATATTTAAAACAGGCATTGCATAGATTTTTTATGTCTGAATTTCTAAACAGCTGAAGATGGATATTAATATAATTAAGACAGGTTATTAGTTTAAAAATGACAATTTTTCATTCTTAGGGATTCATTATACTGGAATTTATGAGGGGTGGTTTGTTTTTTCTTTTTTTCTTCATAAGTACATGAGATGTGAACAACTGAGATATAATCAGAGGCTACCATTTCATGAAATTACTTTGACTTTAGGTAAATGAATACTCTTTACATATTTCTGTTATTATCCCCTGAAAAAAACGTTTAAAAATCCACTTTCAAATACAATCTTTATAAAATACAGCGATAACTGAAGTTACTATTTATAACACAACTATTTAACTAAAATTACTCTTGTAACAGGTAGATTTGCAAGCCATATGAATTGCTGAAGACCAGAATTGGGATCTTAATATAAAATTGATGTAACTTCAGACATTTAAAGTATTTCACTCTTGATAAATACATATCTGAGAGGCTCAGGGCCCTGTATTACTGGATAGACCTAGAGGAGGGAAGTAAAGAAGAGAAAGGTATTGTCAATATCTACACTAAGCATATTAATGAAAAATTTCATTTCCCTTAGCTTTATAAGGCTCTTACATACATGAGCAGCTAATAGGCACTACTAGAATGCTCCTATGAGAACACAATTGAGATTTGTATCATGTACATGTCTCACCTTCACATAGTATTTCAGGCTGGCAGTAGATGCTCCCATCTTTCTCTTTTACAGCAGTTGCAGTAGATGGAAGTGTGACTAAATTGGAACCTACTTCAGCATCCTGAAAGAGACATACACTGAAAAAGTAATGTGGTTCTGAGAATGTGCTTCTAATTTAGATCTTCCATCAGCTTTGACATTCATACAGACAATTTTGGTATTAAACAAATAATCCAGCTTCAAGAAGTTCCTTCTTAGGGCCTTTTCATTAGATATCTTGTTATAATCAGAGGATTGACCAGCAGGTCAAGGGAGCAGAGCTCTACTCTGCTCTTGTGAGACCCCACCTGGAGCTCTGGGGACCCCAGCACAAGAAGGACGTGGACCTGTTGGAGCAGGTCCAGAGGAGAGCCACAAAGATGATCAGAGGGCTGGAACACCTCTCCTATGAGGACAGGCTGAGAAAGTCAGAGTTTTTCAGCCTGGAGAAAGAAGGCTCTGGGGAGAACTTAGTGCAGCCTTCCAGTACCTAAAGGAGGCCTACAAGAAAGCTGGGGAGGGACCCTTTACAAGGACGTGTAATGAAAGGATGAGGGGTAATGGCTTTAAATTGAAAGAGGGTAGACTTAGATTAAAGGAGGAAATTCTTCACTGTGAGGGTAGTGAGACACTGGAATGGGCTGCCCAAAGAGGTTGTGGATACCCCATCCCTGGAAGTGTTCAAGGCCATGTTGGATGGCCTGGTCTAGTGGGAGATGTCCCTGCCGTGGCAGGGGATTGAAAGTAGTTGATCTTTAAGGTCCTTTCCAACCCCAACCATTCTATGATTCATAGAGTAATCATTTTCAATCACACCGAGCCTTTAGGAAGGTTTGGACAGACGTGTTCCACTTATGGAATTATGGAAATGTGTCCTGGAACACATTTGTTGTGTTCCAGAAGCACAATAAATGGACTACATAGTTTGTGAATTTAATTAATGATGATGGTTTTTAAGGATTTAGCTACAAAATTCCCACTAAGTCACCAAGGTTAGTTCTTTTGCACCTGCTATAAATCAAGTGTAAAAATAGGTGTAATGCACTCTTGGGTTTAATATGCTATTGCTGAATTCTCAGGATTGCAGGGTAGTTTGGATAACTGGTGTGATCCAACACATCCTTTGCCATTGCTGCATAACTGTTTTTGAGACACGAAGAAAGCAGCAAGATTTTAGGATGTAGAGAAAAAAATTATTATCCATTCCAAATGTATCAGGCAGAAACTTGCCCGAGTTGCTGGGCAGTACAAAATCTTCCCTGCAAACAATGATGTAAAATAATGTTCTAAATTAAACTGAAAGATAAAATCTTCCCTCTTCCTGGTAAACCTCACACATAAATTAAATCTTCTAATTTTAATAACATCATTGCAACAGCTGGGAGCATGTGCATATTATATATGGGCTTCCAGTAAAGTGGAAGAAACAGATTGTGCAAAACCTCATGCGTGTCCTTCCAGTCACCAGCCAAGTTGATGTATCTGCTGCTATTGGGTAGTGTTTTACAAACAACCTCACTGGTAAGGAAACTGAGTATGTTCAATAGCCCTGTTCTCCACGATGGATGGTACCAGCACCTAGGTCCATGTAACTCTATGTCCAGCTGCTCACTGCCATTTCTCTCAGTACATACACATAACCCCCCTCCTGCACCCTTTATGTATATGTTATTTTTAAAGATTCAGAAATTTCCACGTAAGGGCTGGAAACTAATAATTCACCCATTATTCACACTGATGGATTTTAAATTACTGATCAAAGAGCAGATTAAAAAGCCTTTTTTTTTCTACCTTGTCATGCTGCAGAGGAACAACAAATCGTTTGCAGGTTGGTGTGGAGGTAAGCTTGTTGTTCTCTTCGAGGTATTTATTCAGGTTTTTTAAGTAGAACATATCATATAAGCTATTGTCTGCGTAGGCAATAAGATCAAAAACAATGTGGCCATCCTCTTCATAAGCATTTACATGGTGAAAAAGCACCATAGCATCGGTATAAAACTTGGTGGACACTTCTTTTTTAGTCTTCTTGTCTACAAAGTGAAACCAAGTCTGAAAGATAGGAAACATTATTTAAAACTGTTAAAGATCAACAAGTAGTTATTTAGGAAAATGTTTTCTAATGGTAGCCATCAACTTTCTAATGTATTTTCTGTTTCTACTGAAGCATATTAAATTTGCTGCTGGGAGACAAGAGGTTCCAACCTGAAGACCAAAATATGCAGGAGTAAAATAAGTGTGGAAGTGCTTTAAACTCATTTTACAATTGCAAATGACAGTTTGGGCCAGGCTGAGGATTGAAGTTTTCTGGTAAAAGCTGGAAAATTCTCTGCTCTATCTTTAAGTGAAATAAATCTGCTTTGTCCATAGTCTCTGCAGTGCTCTGTGCTGGTGCCCTCTACCCCACCATGCCCCACTTAGTGATGGCCAGAGCATATGGAAATAAGGTCCTCAGCAAAGAGGTTTTGTCCTCATTTGCCACAGTGAAAGACCCCACTTGTGTTGGATGCCCTTCCACCAGTCTGGCTCTCCTGTCGGGTGCAATGGATCTAGAGCAGATCTCATCCACAACATACAGCATTTTGTTTGGACCAGGAGCAGCTGCATGTGTCTGGGATGCTAGGGTGGCTTTGAATTCCTCCACTAGCACACAGTATTTCTAACAATGCCAAACTATCCCCTTTCTCAGGTACTCCAGCATCAGATATTTATTTGTGGAATTTATGGATGTGGGAAATAGTATTCAAAATGACAACTTCTAAAATAAACGTGCAACACGAAAGTCAAACATTGAAAAATAAGTGAAGGATTACTGAAATTAATAAACCAGGTGAAAAAGGGAACAGTGTGGAAGCAGTCACTGGCCTGGCTGACTCCATTGCTCAGCATTAGGAAAAATACCTTCTCTTCCTTGTGAAAGGAAAGGCAGGAAGACCAGTTCACACCTCGCATGTAAGCAGTTGCCAGTTTGACAATATCCAGTCTGAATGGCTGCTCTATGAAGATAATGTAATTTTCTGTGATTCCAAAGCTATGGTAGTAGCTTGGATGGAGCAGAGAGCGAGAAGGGATGGAGCACACCACCTCCAGATGTTTTAAACAAGATTTCTTCTTTTCCTTTTCTGAACATAAATGATAAAAAAAATAATTACATTTATAATAAATTCCAATCCAATCTTGTGCTTATGTTTCTCCCAGGTATGAAGTAGGAAAGAACAGGTTCCTTTCAATTTTACTTGCATTTTCCTGCTAAGAAAGTGGTTTGTTTCCTCCTGCAGAACTCACATAGAAGTTTGCATCTGAGTGAAGCAACACAGTACACCACAATGCCAGATCCATTTAGACAGAGCCCGTGCATCTTAGTATTTGATTCCATTGGTTACTGTCTTCAGAAGTGCCAGCATAGAGAAGGATGTTCAGTTAAATTGGCAGCTTTACAAGGGGCTTTACATTCCCCAATGTTTTAGAACTTCTAAGGAGATGTTCCCATTTGATCTATATTGACTTTGTTTGGGTCCCAAACTTATCTTTCAGCTGTGGAAGGCCTCTTGATTTCCAACCAAGGGGACAGACATCACATCAGCAGCTGATTTTAAACACCACCACAAAAAAAGAGATTGTCTTGAAGGAAAAAGAGCAAGTGATTTGCTCTGTAAACAATATTTCAGCAAGGCCTAGTGTAGGCCAGGTTAGAGAGGAATTAACTTTATATTAGGTATTACTTGACATTATGCTTCCCTATAATCACAGAATCAGCATTTTAAGAGCATTGTCATTTATGAAGAAAATTAAAATTTACAACTTCACATGATATATACTGCCCTATAGATGAAATTGTTTCTGTTCATCCTCCCTCTACACATCACAATACAGGAAATGGAAATTCTTCTAAAAGAGTTAGTTCATTCTAGTAATATTCAAAGTAGAATTCTTCTAAAAACAAATCCTTTTAAAAGCAACATTCTTTGTACTGAAATACCCTGTTTACACAGTGTTCAAGATGAACCTTTGTTCATGCTCAGACAGGCTAAGCAGTCAACATTAAGTTCCCAATAAGTTAGAATTAAGAAAATGAACATCATCAGTTTCCAGAAGAGCTGTATCGTCAGCCCTCAACCTCAGAAGAAAAGGAATTGCTCATAAGCTTCTAGAAAATACTGCTAAAAGATATATCTCACCTGGCACAGTGGGAGGAATCTTAAATAGAATGTATTTTGTCCTCCCTTTATCAACTATTGAAGTCCCCATGTTGAGAGTGTTTCCAGCACTGTCATAGTGCGGGTGAGAAGTTGCCAGATTTACTGCTGCATATTTGCTGTAGTCAACCTGGAAAATTACACAATAGGAGATTGTAGAGATGTGTAAGAGAATTAAAATTGATCTCAGCTAACACCACAAATCCACCAGCTTTTTAGCACTGGCAGCCTTTTATTGGTACCTCATTTTCAAAAGGCCTTGAAAATTAAACAATTAAGCCAAATGACTTATGTAGGTGCTCACATGATTTCCTAATTCAAGGCTAAACCAAGTTACAGAATCTGAGTTACATTCACCTCTGCCTTGCAGCCACAACAATCCTCCTGTCACACAACGGGAGGATTGGCTACAGAAGTTACTCTGAAAATGCCCATTTCATCCTGAAAGCAGTTGATTTAAAAAGGCTCAAGTCTAGCAATCTTCTGGAGCAAAAAGATTTCTATTTGATTTAAAACTTGAAAATTGTACTCAAACTGTACTGCATGCTAGAAAAAACTCATTGTATATTTCAATTTTTAAAGATTTCTTTTTAATAATTAAGTAATACCTTACATAAGGTACTTGAAAAGTAGTCCTGACTGAATTGTTAGGTTAGGTCCTGACCTACTGAATTGTTAATTGTTAATTATGTAAATCATTTGATAACTACAGATACATAATAATGGAAATAATCCAAAATAATCACGTCATCAGCATGATATGTGGTATTATTCCTGCAACCTTGCTAGGTTATGAAGTGAAATTGCTCAAAGCCCAGCTTTGCCCAAACTCCCTGGGATTTGATTTTGAATTCATGAGTTCTTAAAAGATCTTTCACTTTTTTTTCACTTTACCATGATTTCAAAAGTAAGGGAATAGTAGAAGAAAACCATCTTTCCAGTTTTGTGTCCTGCACATGTTAAAGATCCCTATGAGAGAGCCTGAAAGTGTATTCACTAGCAGCTAAGGAACCAGGATGAGAGACAGTGGTTTCTACCTTCTCTAGTGTCTCCAGGGTCTGTGGATTAATTTTCCTGATGAAATTAGTCTCACTGGTAGCATAAAAATCATCTCCAGTTTTCATAATGTTGATCAGGCAGTTGTCTGTGAACTCAGGAATGGTGTGAGACAAATAGGAGAACGCCCTGTGCAGAGGGAAATATCACATTGGTCCATTAGAGCAGCAGAAGCTGTACCAGCCTTTACCCCGTGCACAGCAGAAGCCACCCAAGCAACACGTGCTGTGCACAGCAGCAGGGTCATGGTGCTGGGTCTGCCTCTCCCCAGCTGTGCCCTCATCTGGCAGCTCCTACACTGCCTGGGTGGAAAGGGTGGAAAAGCAGAGGAGATGGACTTCTCCAACACCTTGGCCTGGGCAGGGTTAAGGACACGCATGCAACAACATTCCATAGGGAAATGGGCATCCAGGGGCAGTCCTGCTGCCAGCTGTAACACCTGCACTGCTTTATCACCATGGGCTCATTTTTCATCACTTTCTTTCTTTTGTTAAAGTGGTCTTTAATCCAGAAGGTTTTTTAGGTGATTGATGCTTTACTTCTTTTTGTTGAATAAACTTTGCATAAATTCCTTAACCTTTTCCTTTCTTGCTGCTTCTCCCCTTACACTTTTATAAACCTCTGTGGAACACCTGAATAAGAAAATATTTGCCTTTTCAAAATTACAACAAAATCTACTTGCAATAGTGAATAAAAAAGCCAATATTGCTGGTAAAATGCTTGCATTAGAATAACCCATAAAGAGTACAATGCTGGATATATCTCTTGGCCTTCTCACTATTTAGCAATTGTAAATTGACAAAGCAAATTTTATATTTGTAAATATGTGTCAAGGGTAACCAGAAAGACATCTGTGCTGGAGAGAGAAGCAGATAGAAGAATCCTGCTGGAAAAAGCATTGCTTACTTGGCAAATATGTTTTTGCATGGATCTGGATAAGCCATAGTTCCAAACTCAGACACCACGATGCGATTTGCTTCCACATTGCAGTTGTATGTGTCACTTCGGAGATACTTACTCCTGTAGTAAACTTCACCTGGCAAAGGCCAAACAAGTTTCAATCACATTTCTTAAAAAAATTAGCATAAGTCAAGTCAGAGAAAGAGTTTCTCAAGCAGAAGTCGTTTAGCTAAGAAAAGTTTGCCATCAAAGCCCCCAAATCCCTGTTTTGGAAGGCTTTTTCAGCTCTCCAGGACTGTTCTTGTGGCTGCTGAGATTGGTAACAGTTTGTCCAGCTTCCTTGACTCCCAACACCTTTGGACAATACTGGGGGACTGGGGAGGAGAAAGGAGGGGTTTGGATAAACTCTTCCAATAAACCAAAAGAATTTGTGTAAAAATTATTAATCATGCTCAGTGCGTGGGTGGTCGTAAATCTCCTGTATTGGCAAAATTCAATTATGGGAGAGTAACAAATTGCCAGAATAAATCAATGTCTGTCCTCAACAATTTAAGGGACCGCTACACTTGAACTAACTGAGCTCTGTTTGCTTTAGGTAAGTAAAATATACTGGCAACTTAAAAAACACTGGTCATTTCTTTATAGGCTATTCTGTTAAGGATGTGGAGCTGGACAGGAAAGGAGACCCTGCAGCTGCATTAAATGCCTCCAATCACAGAAACTGAAGCTAAAATGTAAGCACTAGGAATGGAGGATGACAGGAGTTAACTCCTGTTCTTTTACAGATACATAGTTTTTGCAGCAAGAATCTAGGTGTAAAACATCCTGCCTCACGCTGTAAAACAGCTGAACTGATAACAAATGCTTTGACTGAAAACAAAAAATGAAATTGTTTTGGATAGAGGAGCTGTCTGGTTTCCCTTCATAGGATGACAAGTAGGAGGGCTGCTTGTAGGGTGTCAAGCACAGAGCAGTGAGGTTTGATAGGTGAGGTGACACAGTGGCCCAGTTTCTCACCTGGCAGCTCCTACAGCTGCAGCCAAATCCCCAAAGGGGAATGTTAGTCTTCTCTGAAACTAGGTTGTTCATCCACAACAGGAAACCTCTGGATATTACAGTACTTTTGATTGATCCGGTTTGAAACAACGGTGTTTTCTTGCTCGGGGTGGAAGGCAGAGGCTGCCCTGCAGTGACCTGCCCAGAGCTGCTTGCAGGCTGCCCTGCAGCACAGCACAGGAGAAAAAAGGACAGCACAGTCTGTGCCTGGGAACTGCCCTGCAGAGCACTCCTGCTGTGGAGAGCGAGGTGAGGGGGCATGTTGGGAGAGCCTTTCCCCAAAGCAGTTACCACCACACCACACGTGCCACTCTCCAGACAAAACCCACAATATTCTAGTGCTGATCAAACGCAGAACAGAATTAGCAACATAAGGCGCCAAGCTTTGGGTTGTTGAGCTTTTCTTTTCATCTGATGTGCAACTTACCATTTTTAAATGTAAAGCTATGCAGCAGAGCCAAGCCATCAAACCAGTGGTTATACTTAGTGTCCCCTATCGTGTGCATCCCTGGGCCATTTCGGAGAAGTATCCCTTGCAACCAAGTGGGCAACTGACCTACAGACAAAAAGGACACACCAGCATCCATCATTCAGTTAGGTGAGGGGCATGTCACAGGACAATTCTCCTTAGGGCACAGGCTTCATACAGGCAGACAGACTATGGGTGTAAGTTAAGATTCATAATAGCATATAATTATGCTGGAGTTTTGGTTAACAAAAATATGACCTGCTCAAAAATGTGGTACTAGTCATATTGTGCTTGGATATTGCTATATGAGATTACTATAAGAAGATGAGATTGCTGGAATGTAATTTGATAAATATCAAGAATTAAATAAAGTTGGACTTTTCTTTCCTGCACTCAGGTTTTCAAACGATCCATTCAAACCCTTTTACTCATGCCAGGAAAAGCTAGAGCTTATCAGAAACAAACATATTTTATAGATTATGTGACTTGCACTGGCCTTCAGTACATCAATTTAAACTTTAGGCTAAATGAATTCCAGTAAAAATTTCATTAATTAAATTACACAACATAATAGAGTGTCATTTTGGGAGTGCTTTTGTGACATTTGTCAGAATGTTGGTGTTCTAAACACAATGGGTAGGAATATTATACTGAAAATATATAAATACTGTTGAGGTTTGAATACAAAATATTACTCATCAAACCCCTGCAAGAAATACATTACCTACCATTTGACACACAGAATAACTACAATTAAAGAATGTCATTGGGGTTAAAGAGCTGAACAAAAGCATATCAGATATTAAATTAAAGGCTTCACTTGCTTCTCTCTGTGCATGCCTCCCAAGGCAATATTTCAGATCACATAGTACTTTTCCACACAGTTCCTGCACTGAACATTGTCTCTGCACAAAAAGCTATTCAGAATTTTTAATTTTCCTTATCATTTAGTTTGTGACCTCATGTTGAATATATTGACACACTTTCTTATTAATAATCCCTTTAAAACAAATTGAAATGTCCTCCCATGGAACTATTCAATTTTGTCAAAGCTGATGCACTTGCAGAGAGTTAACAATTGTTTTGCTGTGAGACCTTCTGAGATCCTAAGGGCACTCTGGACTCTTTCTAAGAGAATATTTCCTGAATGTTGACATTTTTAGGTAAGTGAGACAAGGATGTTTCCTATTTATTCAAATAAATGACACTAAGGACACAAGGGAAAACTATCCAAACGCAAAGGAAGGATATGGAGTAAATGTCAGCTTTACTGAACCACACTCTCAGTCAGGCTAACCAACTAGTATTGTGTGCCACAACACTCACACAACTCCATCAGGGTTACAGCTCTGGAATACGTGAGGAAGATAAAAATGTGTTAACGCAATGGATGGACGTGCATTATTATCAGTATTATTATTGTTGTTGTTATATCATTACATTCTAGGAGAGCCTTAAAAACCAAACCTTACTTGCCTTTCTAATACAAGAAGTTCCAATGCAATAAATATAGTACTTTTTTGTATAAGATGAACAAAGTTTAACCTTTAATACAGATAACTGAACAAAACTTGAGCAACTAAAAACAGCTGTTGAGAAGTCAGTGAGGAAATCACAAGTTAGCAGAAGAAAGGAATCCTTCAGAGAAAATAGGAATATGATCCCAAGAAAGTATATATTCAAAATATATACATAATTTTGAGGGGCCTGATTATTTAACATTAGTTGCTGAACAAGTTTAGTCTTCTTACATGTCTAAAATACAAGCATTTCTCTTCTTGCCACTTCCCTTTCCACAGCTTTCTGTAACTTGGCAAGAGAAGACTGCAGGCTCTGCTACGTCCCCAGTGCTCTGGGCAGTGAGTGTAGGTTGTTGTGCTCCCACCAATGCCATTTCTGACTGTAAATCTGTGCAATGAGCATGAGCTCCTGGTCGTGCCCCAACAAACCTTCTGCTAATGCAGAGTTGGACTGACCACATGTGACTTTGCTGCAACCAGCCCTTCTCTCCCTGCAGTGAAAATGTAATACTTCTGCTGCATGAGCAAGATCTTGTGGGATTCTGACCCAGTAAAACTATCCTCTGCTTTGGGGCCCATCATTCCAGAGAAGCAGATATTCCTGCAGTTCAGTGAACAACTTGCAGCAACTAGGGCTAAAAATTTTGTTTGGAGATTATTCTTCCATGTCAGAATAATGATGCTCAAAAAGTTCCAGAATAGGCCAATATAATGATTTTGTTGGAAGAGATAAACAGGGAAAAAAGGTGATCTTCTTTTTATGGCAACGTGGACTTGATGTAGCTGCTGAAAATTCTGGTGTAATTCAGTGTAATTTCTGGCATAATTCCAGTGTGAAAACCATGGAGCAAAGGCTTATCTAGTGAGGTTTTCAGATCTTCGTGGGAATTAAGAATTTCTGTAAATCACACTGGTATCAATCAGCATCCTGAAGTGCTTAAATAGCTTTAAAAATCTGGATATTGCATTTTTTGCTTCAGACTTCTATCTGAAGTGGAAATAAAGATACTTTTCGGTACCATGTGAGGACACAAAAGTGACACAGTAAAATCTCCAAATACTTGGAAGTTTGTTATCATAGCATCAGAGTTTCACACAATCACAGGGTTGTACAGTGTTTAGGAGAGCACGGGTTAAATTATGGCTGTTGTTAAAAGTATGTGATCATATTTACAGTGTACATATTGAGTAACAAAGAGCCAAAATGCTGACAGAGCTCAGGGTTAGCAAAATATTTAGAGGTCAATGTTGTTTTAGTTTTCGTAATTGCTAAATACTGAATCATCATTACCAATGAAGGAATACATTGTATATATAGTTTTATTTACTAAAATGTGCAATCTTTGTTTAAATTAACCATTCCATAATACAGATCAGGTCTGATAAATGGTTAGTTTGCAAACAACTCCAAATGTTTCAATAATAAGCTTCAACCTTGAGCAAACTAAAATTGAAAGGTGTAAGTCCACCACAGATTATAACAAAGCACTTTGACTTGAAATAAAATATTTTCTAATTCAACCACCAAACTGAACAACAGCAAAGTCATGCAAGTGTTAATTGTTGGTTTTTTAAGTGTTGCACTTGGGAAGTGACTTCAAAATTGGCATTAGGTACCTGCCATTTCTTAAAGTGCATAATACAAACAGTGCAGCAAATATTGACTAAATAGAGGCTCTCAGCAACAAACCTTTCCTGTAGCTGTAGCAAAAAACTCTTCTGTAAAGTAAAAAAAGTAGTAAAACTAACAGATTGATCAAGTATCCATCCTTAGGGAGCCACTTTTAACTATCTATCTCACTAAGGACACTGTAGTTTTTACTGGATTAACTTTTGAACCCTCTTTTTAACGGTACACGGGGGCATCCGTTACTGCTGCTCTTCTACTTAGAAATACTGTTGTTAAAGAGTCCCAATTTTAGCAGCTCTCTTCAGGAAGCAAGGAGGAGTGTGAGCGGACAGAGGGAGGGTAGGGAAGGGTTACAGAGAGGAGAAACCGAAAGTCCAGCAGAGCCATGGGGGAGGGGGTGTCACCAGATTAAATCCCGAGACTTTGTCTCTCACCACAAACTTTGGAGAATCCTGTTCAAATAGACTCTTTGGAAAATTACACAGAAATGCCCGATAAGTGACAAAAATCCCAGGTCAGGGCACAAATATTACGGGAGATTAGTCCTTTAAACAAAATTCACTTACGTTTCTCGCTTTCTCAGTTTCCCTTTTCCGTGTTGTCTTGGGTGAACAAGTGTTTCAGTGTTCACACATTTGAAAATACCAAAGTAACTGCAGGTATAGAAGAGATTTGCTCTCACTTACCTTGCACCTCAGCTTTTATGGGTTCGGGATGTTCTTTTTTATTGGTACCAAACAAGGTATCCATCTCCATGTACTAAAGAGTTCTGGAGTCCTGTGCCCAGCGGCTCCTGCAGCCGCAGCGGTCCCGCTGGCTGGGCTAAGAGCGGCTCTTTCCTGTTATATATAAAGATAAGGTCAAAGTGCAACGCGAGCGAGTGGCTGCTGGCTTATGGACTGACAATTTATAAAAGCTGATCTTTAATCCCTACCACATACACCGTAATTTGTGCACATTCTCGTTAAAATTAACTCTTTCACTTATTCCAAGGAGAAGTAAGAAAAACGTAACTGACCAGTTTGCTCCTCATGAGCTTCTCTGAAGCCACCAGGCACACCCAGAGAGCTGGTAGCCCTTCTGCTCTACTCTGGTGAGACCCCATCTGGATTACTGTGGAGCCCCCAGCACAAGAAGGACGTGGACCTGTTGGAGCAGGTCCAGAGGAAGGCCACAAAGATAATCAGAGGGCTGGAACACCTCTTCTATGAGGACAGGCTGAGAGAGTTGGAGTTGTTCAGCCTGAAGAAGAGAAGGCTCTGGGGAGACCTTATTGCGGCCTTCCAGTATCTGAAGGGGGCTACAAGAAAGCTGGGGAGGGACTTTTTACAAGGACTTATAGTGATAGGACAAGAGGTAACAGGTTCAAACTGAAAGAGAGTAGATTTAGATTAGAAATTAGGAAGAAGTTCTTCACTGTGAGGGTGGTGAGACACTGGAATGGGTTGCTCGGGGATGCTGTGGATGCTCCATCACTGGATGTGTTCAAGACTAGGTCAGATGGGGCTTTGAGCAACCTGGTCTAGTGAGATGTGTCCCTGCCATGGGATGATCTTCCAACCCAAACCATTCTATGATTCTATTCTATTAATAAATATAATATCATCACTGAACAGTCATGTGCTGTATTGCTTTATATACAAGCTGTTCCGGAGTGAACTGAGCAGCACCTCTTTGAATTAAACATCTTTTCACAAATAATCACTATAACATATTCTCCCATATGTGACCTGAATCCACTCTGTGAAAGTATGGCAGGAATCATTAAAAATAAGGGGGATTTTTAACTTCATGCTTTTGTTTCTAGATAAGGTACTTAACTGGGTTCAATGTCATTAATTTTAAAATCCTCTGGGAAAAGAATTCTTTCAATATAAAGCATGTGATTGCAGAGCAAATCATAGGCTCCATTGAACGTGAAGGATAAAAACACTCTTTGCACAATAATATATTATGCAATTTCATATGAGGTTACCCTAAAATCCTTTTTTTTTTCAACTACATCACCATTGTTCCCAAAATGTTTTAACATCACTTCTAAAGGCTGACTAGTCTTTTATAAATATACGTATTTATTTTATTTAAAACACAATTGATGCTGCAGACTGCTCTGACACACTAGTTTTACATTGTCCTCCCTTCCTAACCTCTTGCCTGTTGGATGGTCTGACGTGGGGAGCTCACCAGGACAGCAGGATGCCTTTGTCTCTGTTCAGAAGGCACTGACACAAGCAGGTGAGAACAAAATAAGAAGCTAGATTAAAAAAGAAAATATATGGACTTTGTTGGAATTTGCAGTAGTATTAAACAGCAGTTTCTCTGTCCATGATGCTTTGTTTTAATGTGTTCTGTTCAGGGTATCCTCATCCATTTACATGGCCACAGCTCTTAATGCTGCAGTTTTAATTAACTGACCTGTGAGCAGTCTAATCTATAGCAGTACTAAGAAGATTTCCATAGAGCAAGCAAGCAGTAAAAAGATTAATTCAAACCACTTTTGCCCTTCTCCACCATGACTGTTCATGTAGTTTAAGGTTCAGCCAAGGTGAAATAATTGGAAACCTTGTTAAAAGTTGTTTGAATTGAAGGAGCTGCAGATATACAACAACATGAAATCATGTGTTTCAGTAGCTAATTTCAGGTGTTTGTGCTTGAAAGTTTTGTCCCATATTTTATACAACTTAAATAAGGAAGCCTTACAAAGTTCATTTTTCCTGCTTGTCTTTAAAACCCCCTTCATTTACCAGTAAAACACTTTTAAATCATTGTTTTCATCATGTTAATGACAGATAAGTAGTTCAGTAAGGTGTGGAGAGATGAATTTTCTTGCTAACTGTGTAATTTTCCCCTTTTTACATTGAAATGAAGAAATATCAAAGTATTGATCTACAATTATAATGTGTAATTATCATCAGAAGTAGATGTGGATTAGGCGAGTTTTCTAATTTTATTATTTTATAATGTTCCATCTCCCTTTGTAAAAACATGTGCTTGATGGGAGAGAATGGAGAAGGTTATAGAGCTCCATGTTCCAGAGAACACAAAGGAATTACAACCCTCTCTGGAGAGGAGAAACTACCAGCAGCTCTGATCTTGGCTTTACCAGACACATCGTAACTCATATATATAATGTTTATCAAAACATTATAAACTCAGGGAGACTGTGCTGCCTCGCTCTATCCAGTAAGGAACATTGGAAATATAATCCTTAATGCAAATGATCCAATCCCATGGTTTGAAGAGCCTCTCCTGATGCTTGACCTTACTCACAAACACTACCCAGTTGCAGAATCCTTCAAATACTGATCTTCCCCCAACCAATCTAGCATTTGTCCTCACAGTTTCCTCTCTCTCTTCACCCCTCATGACAACATTTTGGAAGTTACTGGCTCCCCATCACAGGCAGGTTTTCTTTACTCTATGTTTTTCTGCTTTAAACAATTGCAGTGCAGGCTACAAGTTGCTTCCCCTTGGATTCTTTGTAGCTTTCCCTTCCTTCCAGCCTCTGAGTGCCTTGACCTTCTCTCCCAAACTCAAAAAGGGCCATGAAGACATCTCTGGAGCAAAACACGACCCTGGCCAGCATTGGTCTGGTTGTACCCTGTGGTACAAGGCTGGGGATGACATTCAGGGTGTGAGCTCTGTGGTCAATTGAAACAAAACTTCCCAAGCAGAGGAGCTGGTTAACTAGATTTCTAGTATAACAATAATGTCACTGCCACGTGTCGACCTTCGTGCTTTTGGTTCACTTACACAAGAAGCAAATAAATCAGAAAGAGACTGATACTATTCCTTATCTCTATCTTGAAATAGAAGTAATTTACTTCCATCTCAACCCTTCTCTTATAAAAATCAAGTTCTAATTAAAACCCATTAACAAAGGTCAAATTACCTGAATATGACTCTAAGCTGTGCTAAGAACTGCTATCAACTGCTATTATTGCTAAATAAAATTCCAGTATTAAAACTGATACAAACTTAGTCATTCTTGCTGAAATCACACTGATTAATACCTCACTGTGCCAGAGATATAAGTTCTTATCTTTATTAAAAACTGCCTTACTGACATGATCTTGTTTCAAAAAAATACCACCAGCACTATCTAGGGATACTTCTCCTGCACTGTCCATGTGTCATTGCAAACACAAACCACTAATATAGTTTATTCAAAGTTAAATAACAATAGCTTCAATATATTATTCTGACCAGGTCTTGTTTGGATCAAACCAGTTTTGACCAAATTTTTGATCAGTATTGTTTGGATTGAAGTAACTATTTTTGTGAGATGTTAATTTGCTTGATGGGATTTTAATTTCTTGTGAGATTGCACTATTTTTTGTGATAAACAAAAATACTATATTCTCTTATATAGTCATATTTTTAATACATATCACCAAAAATACTTATTTGTTTATTCAAATAAAAGTATTCAAACTCTCTGAGTGCTGGGGCATCCAGGCAGACTGAGCCTGCCCAGTGCCCAAGCATTTAAACACCAGACATTCACACAAGTGAACAGCCACAGTGCTCACATAAACTTCCTCACTCTAAGACTTTTATAACCTTATCAGCATCTTTCAACATCCCAGGACTATTTCCATGTTTTAATATTTAATACGTTACAGTTCAGTAATGTGTTTTCAAGTGGGCAGGATGACAACAGGAAGGTTGGCATCCACTTCCATGGCTGGAGGTGCAGAGAGGGCGTTACAGATGTTTACAGTGACAGAAGTTAATGCTGCTACACATTGCCCTGCCTCTCAGCCTACTGTACATCTTTGGGAGGACATAAAAGAAAAACTAAAATGAATTGTTTTCTGTTTTCAGTCAGGTGGTGTCAAGCAGCATTCCTGAACAGAGAGACTGCTGGACCCTCCAGTCTTCTCATTATGCAGCTTGTGAAGCTGATCTCTTTTCTAGGGTGTTGGATAGCTACTGATAAGAGACATTGTTAATGAAAACAACTTGTGACACTGCTTTTTTCTTTCTGTTTTCATGTCCTGTAAGCTCAGCAAGTAGAAATGTGTAACATCTGGTACAAGCTGGAAATCTGGCCAGTCTTATGCTTATGGAAATCTGGAGTGACTGCAGAGACACCAGTGGAGTTGCAGTTGTAGATTCAGATCCAAGCAATTTTTTTTCCCTCTCTTTCTGTGTGCTAGGAAAATTTCAGTCCACTTGTATCTAGCAGTTAATGTTTTACCCAAAGAGGGTACCTTTAATCCTGAGAACAGTTCTTTTATTAAGATATGAAGGTAATGGCCCAGCTAAATTGTGCCTCATAGTCAGTTGTGATCATAAGAACACATGAGGTGTCAGCAGATGCTTCAGATAGTCCTGCTGCTTTCTGTGTGGATTCAAGGCTAACCTTAGCCATCCATAACCCCAGCTCGATTAATGTTCTCACAGGACACATTTACCCTCTTCTTCCCAATCGCCCAAGTTCTGCTGTGGAAGGCAATAAAACATAGGAAGCAGCTGGAAAAGGGGGAGCATTGAGGCACCAACTGTACAGCAGGTGAGGAAAGTCAAGCTACAAGCTCAATGGCAATACTAGATGCTTCTGAAGGGACAGTTCCTAAGAGAAGGTCCTCAGGCACTTAACCAGGCAATGTTTGTTCTAGAGGTAACCACATATATCCTATAAACAGAAATTATGTCCAACTCAGCAGCCTCTGATTGTAGTCCTACCTTATCTTTATCCTGACCTCATCATGCCAGGCATGAACATCTAATTTAATTATTGCACCCTGTATAGATAAGAATTGTTTTCCCTGTTTTTCTAAAGAAGATAACATCAAAATTGCAACTTGGCAGGGCTCACTGGTAAGTTCACTGTGTTGCCACATGGAAAATTAGACAGTAGAGCAACAACAAAAACAAACCCTTTTCAGTCAGCAAATAACTGGGTCTCCCTATCAGGACAAGCAGCCCAGGAGAGCAGGAAGGAAGGAGGCGTGACTGTGACCCACCTTCTTAAACTAATTGGCAGATGGGCTTTTAAAGCCAGCTGGAGAGATGGAAAGTGTAGGTGTACTTGTGGGCTCTTCTCCATCCCTTTCTGGACAGTCTGCTCAGTACTCAGTACTTCCTACCTACCTGAGTAATAATGAAACAGAGCTTTCCAAGAGGCAGTTCTGCACGCTGAGGAATTATACGTGACACACTAAAATGGACCATTCATGATCTTGTCTCAAATTAATGATATCTGAAAATAATCTTTTTTCTACCTCAAAGCCAAAGTAATACAAATAATTTTTCTATTTATATGACTATTCAAGTCATAGGACAGAGACACATTTCTATTCCTGATAAAATCTATACATTACATTCAGCAATATTCAGGAATGTGAAGATGGTAATATCCTCCTATAGAGAGTAAATTTACTTGCTCTTCCTCAAGGCAAATGAACAACAGCCAAAACAAATGGGGGTGTGATTTATTCCTTCCCATTGGCAACTCTTCACTTCCTTAACTCTTCAAATCTAGTGTTTTCTGGCCTCTATGAAGGACTGTCAAGCTATTCTGCTGTGCTGCAATGTCCTTTTGAATCACAGGATGTTCTCAGGCTGTCATGATGCAGCCATAATCTCCACTAGGGTACAAATCAAGACCACTCTGAAGCCAGTGGCAGCACCATACCTATTCTCCTTGCCTGTGTGCTCAGCTCTCCAATAGCCTAGTGAAATGCTGCAACTGATTTTTCTCAGCTCTGGGACACCAAGGTTCAGATACAGAAAAGTCTTATGAAAGAGCCACGTTCTCCTAATAGCAGCAGCTGGTGATGGAGACATTTGCAGAGAGATTCAGTGTGCCCTGAACTACAGAGCTATCAATTACATTGAACTCATACATTCAGGCTTGTGTTTTTCAAAAACTGCATTCCAGTGCTTGGTGCCTGATTTGGGGCATTTAAGGCTGATTTGCAAAGGTGTCAAGGTAAGCCTACATACCCACATATGTTAGATAGCATTGTGTGTGCTCCTCTCCTGTTCTAGGAGAATTTAGGCATATAAAGCTAAACTTTCCAAATGGTATATCATTTACACGTTAGCTTAAAAAAATAAAAAAAGTCATGATTATGAATACTTTGAGATTTGGCTACCAAAACTGAGCTGCTTTTAAGGGGTTCAATTTTTAGGAATGGTAAACACTACCTAGGAGATTCTCCTACAGAATCTCTGTGTAGGCCCCCATTATTTTTTTTTAACATCTCTTTGCTTTTTTGGAACTGTAAACAAAATATACTTCAGATTTCTTTTGCCTCCACAGCTTCTACTTCCAACAACAACAAAACCAACAAATGAATAAACCTTGAAGGATCCATTTGAAAACCAGGAAGAAATCATTCATCTTTGTCTTTTGTCATGTTTTATATGTCACAATGCTTTTCTGAAGGAACTTTCTCTTGATGGCCACCATCTGCTGTAACTCCTAAGGGCAAGTTAGGATTCTGTGAGAGAGATGCAGGGCCCCCTAAAACATTTCTGAGAAAAATGAAGGATTTACTCCAACGGACGCAAGAGAGTTGAGGAACAAAAGAGTTATTCATAGCTTTATCGCAGCTTGGAGAGAGGGTGTGAAATATTGAGAAAGCTTTGTCACTGATTTCTAGTCAAAGCTTGCAAAATACAATTGCTTTGCAAGTCTTATTTTAGCTGGTGAATATGTTTTAGTTTAAGTCACTGGAACATACAAGTGCTGTAGGGGTGGTTGTTCCACACCTGGACAAGGATTACCAAGTCTTGCTTATATGCAAAGGGCTCATGGCTCCTTAAAAACAACATTTTTGTACAGACTTTTCTTGTGAATCTGCCCCAGTTCTTCAGAACCATGTAAAAGGCAAACAAAAACCAGCAAGTGAATGGTTTTGGTGTACCCAAAACAGCAGACATCATGCTTGACCCTTCCCTGAAGTTACTGGAGTGGCTTTGCAGTACCTGTTAGGGGTCAGCTACACTCCCATGGGCAGCCAGAAGAGGAGAACTTACTGTAATTGCTGGCCACCCCCTTGAGATAATGAGAGAGTCTTAATTAAGCATTTCCACGGCTGCCTTTTGAAACATGCAAGATGAGAGTACACAGCAAGGTGCACCATTTTGTCTCTTGCACACTAGTATATGTTACTGTTTAAGTAACTTCTTAAACTATTTCAATTATTTAAATTTAGCAAGCTATACAAAGGTGAATAGCAAACAAACCAACCAACCATTATACTGTGAAGCTTCCATGCAGACTTCTGGCACAAGAAAACAATTTTTTAAAAAAGTCTTTCTGTTGAGGAAGAATGCAGAAGGCTTGTTTCCTACAAAATGGTAAATTCAAGGAGCAGTGTTTATTCAAAATAAAGCCATTTTTCACTTGTGAGTGAAAAGAGCTTTCAGGAATTTCCTCTCTTCCTGAGGACCCCAGTTGCTAATTCTGATGCTTTTAAAGCAGTATTTTCTTTTCTGTAAATGCTTTTCTCTTCCTTGCAGTAAACAGAATAAACCATCAGACTGCTTTACTGGCACTAAAATATATGAAGTCAACAAACTACAAAAGAGGGAAACTCTCTTCCATTCCCCATCTGCTGCAGGCAGCTGAAAAGTTACTTATAGCAACCATAAATTAGGAAGAAGTTCACACTGCTGTAGAAATTGCCAGCAGTAGACTCACTCGGAGAGCTTGGCTTTATCTGCAGACATTTCCAAACTTTATTTGTTCTTTTTTAGAGCCCGTTTCAAAACCCATCAAGGCCAGAGACAAGACTTCCATTAATTTCAATGGCTTTGGAGCACAGTGGATACCCTGCGGCAGCTCCAGCTCTGGCAATTTTAGCAGTATGTTGATGGAGTTAAATTTTCAGTTGCAGAGAGAGAACTGGATGATGCTACAGAATCCATTCATATGAGTCAATGGCACCTGCTGGAAACGCATAATCTGTATCACTGGGCCAGATACATTTAAGTACAGTCTCCTTCATCACACCCCTGTTTCCAGAAACAGGCTGTTTCTCATTGCTAAAAGGACAAAATGGAAGGGCTGGCTGCCAGCTTCTGCAAAGCCTGGCAAGTCAGCACAGGCCAAGAAGAAGCAAGGACTTGGAAGGAAATGTCATGAAAACATACAGTGGCCAACTAACTGAACAGCAGCTGCCCTCAGCTCTGACTTGTGCGATAGCTTGAATACAAAACAGTTGAGTTGGGGGTTCCCAAACTGAAGCCTATGAAGTTTTGTATGTAGCCCAAAAGGGACTCCTAATTTGCAGACATCCTCAACAGAACCAGCTGATAATCACAGTTACACAGTATCTTCTGGGAAGAGGATGAGTGTCTGGGCACTGACTGGGCTAGGTCCATCAGCTGATTAGAATACAGATTGCCCTTCTCCAGAGCTGGGAAACCCAGTCCCAATATTCACATCTCAGCTGCTGTATAAGCCCTCCCTATGAACCAGTCAGAAATTAATGTGGGATCTGCTCCAAAGGTTCCATAGCTGAGGTAAGTCTTGATTTTCAAGTACAGTAGGGAAGGAGACATCCAGCAGAGTGTCTATCCCTCCATCACAGGGCATTTCTTTCCCCTTTCCTCTCCTCCCGCACAATTGCCCTACCCATTAAACACTTTCCTATGAACTTTATCTTGCAAACCCTGATCATAGTCCTGCTTCATCCAGCTGAGCAAGCTGACTATGGACTGGAGGTCCAGAAAGGTCTTGGGATTGAAGATCACTCTTAAATGCTTACTGGAATCAGTGCACGTGCTTTACTTTGCAAGCAAGTGTTAGAGTTAGAGCTGGACTGGTGTGCTGGGTGCTGGGTGCATCACCTCCAGCTCAGCAGGGCCATGCAGGTGGTATTTCTGAGGTGCAGGAATTCAGCCAAACATCACTGCTTCCTTCCTTCAGCCAAACATCAGATGCGTATCTGTGTGATGCAGTGGCTGCCTCACTGATCCATGTCTAACTATAAGTGAAGGCTCTTTCAGTGTAAGGTTATGGTGGTATAAATTAATAATAATTGCATTAAATCCAATGGAGTTAATGCCAAGGTCAGAGGGACTGCAATAGCTAAAGATCTTTCTTTGTGCTGTATTTCTGCTAGGCCAGTGGCCATTTAAAGCTGAGGGGGATCTTTAGTAGGGAAGTTCAGAAGCTATTAAGGATTTCAGCTCCTAAATGTTTCTGGGCTGGCTTCCAAAGTCCATCAGCAGCCTCTGGAATGTACACATAGGGCTCCTGAGTAGTTCTGATGATTAAGGCAATACTTTCAATACTTTCCCCTCAGTTCAAGAAGGACACAGGACTGCTTGAGAGAGTCCAGTGCAGAGCCACAAAGATGATGAAGGGAGTGGAACATCTCCCTTATGAGGAAAGGCTGAGGGAGCTGGGCCTCTTTAGCTTGGAAAAAAGGAGACTGAGGGGTGACCTTATTAATGTTTATAAATACATTAAGGGAAAGTGTCAGGAGGATGGAGCCAGGCTCTTTTTGGTGGTATCTAATGATAGAACAAGGGGCAACGGGTATAAGCTGGAACATAGGAGGTTTCACATAAATATGAGAAGAAGCTTCTTCAGAGTGAGGGTGACAGACACTGGAACAGGCTGCCCAGAGAGGTTGTGGAGTCTCCTTCTCTAGAGACGTTTAAAGCCCGCCTGGATGTGTTCCTGTGTGACCTGCTCTAGGTGATCCTGCTCCGGCGGGGGGGTTGGACTAGATGGTCTTTCAAGGTCCCTTCCAACCCCTGACATTCTGTGATTCTGTGATTTATGTTCTCTAAATCTCTGTTTTAACTTCTGTCCTCTCTTCTACTTTCTAGCAGGTATAGATACTGTAGTTGTATATAGTTAAGCAGCTTAGCTTTTAAGGGATGATGGGAGCATTTCACTTGGGGTGTGGAATTCTAAACAGATACAACACTTCAAAATGAAGCTTGCTTTGGACAGCTGAGATTAACCTGCATATGTGTAAACAGATGGGTGGGATGAATATGGTTCAATAATTATAGACATTGGATTAGCATCCAAAAGAAGCACCTCAAACAGTAATTGTTACAAATAAAGCAATCCAAAACAATTAGATGTATCTAGAGGAGCACTGTGTGTTTCCCCATCTCATAACTCCTTGTTGTTCTCAGTTCCCCCATTCTCCTCTCATTTTTACTGTTGTACCTCTTAGTTGTTGTAAAGACCTCCAGCTTCAATGTTCACACAATGATGCTTTTTATGTAGGAGCTTTATCTCACTTTCCCACATGTCCAACAACAACATGTATCAGCTTTATCTTCTCTGCTCACGAGAGAAGCAATACTCTAATGTCTTCTCTTCAAACTGACCTAATGTGGAGTGAGACATCCACACAATTGCCCTCACAATGGCCATTGCCATGACTTGGTATCAACACTTGTGTGTGTATCCTCGGACACAATCACCATTATATATTAGAAGCAATTTGTTCCATGTTCTATTGCTGCTGTTGTTGCGAGCAGCATAAAGGAAGGAAAAATGCTGATGACATAACAAGGATGGCACCTCAAGCTGTTGAAGAAGGCAGCAAAAAGAGCAGTGATGTGATGAGCAAGAGGAGTGCCACACAGGGCACTGAGCTGAGGATGTGGCTTGGGACCGCTGTTCTGTTTTCTCTTGCCGTGTGTTTGGCTCTGGAGGAAGCAACCATTGATGAAGGAATCCCTTGCTCAAAGTACCAGCTAGCTTTCAACCGTTCATGCTATGAGTTTGTCAGACTCCAGCGTACCTTCACAAGTGCCCAGAGCTGGTGTGAGAGAGGAGGAGGGCACCTTGTCTTTATTGAAAATGAGGAAACTCAAAAGTTCTTGCAAAAACATATTGCTGAGGATCAGGAATGGTGGATAGGACTGATCTCAAACTCCTTGCTGAATGAAACTACTGACGGTAGGTGGTTTTGAAATCATGTCTTCCTTAAAACTGTATTAGCCCATGATGCTTACTTTACATGGTAATAAATGTAATTAGTTCCTCTGTAGAGATCTGCTGAAAAGCCACTGTCTTTTGTTGCTGTAACTTCAGATTTATATTAAGATGTTTTAATTGCCTGCTTCCAGTTGCATGTTGTCATCCTTTCCATTGGATCTTGTGCCTGTGTGAGCACATGGTGAATTAGATCAGCCTGCTGACCCAGTGAAAAAAATGTGCTGGCTTAGGTCTCCAGTGGAAGAGCAAGCTGAGCCAATTCATCACTCTAGGAAGTGCTGCAAGATCTGATGCAAGAAATGGTGGAATCTTGAGGCTGGGAGCACTGGGGGAAGTGGTGGTGTCTCTTAATGATTATATGAGGTTAAATATAAAATGTAATTGAAGAACCCTAAACAGACTAACCCACTTCTACTTCAGTAGGAACAGTGCTACAGTCCTGCTCTGCAGGCTCTGACTCTTTTAACTGTATTACTGTGGAAAATAAATATTCAGGACACAATTACTTTGTTTGCAGGGTCAATGATTTGGCTGGACACTTCAAATATAAGCTACAGTAACTGGTACAAGGATCAGCCATTTCCCTTCTCATCCGCATGCGGGTACATCCTGAAGAATGCCAAGTATCAGTGGGGTGTGACTGAAAACTGCAGCCAGGAATTTGACTTCATTTGCGAGTTTGGTAAGATGCATAACAGCTGAAAGTGAGAATTGAGCAAGTCATGTTCACAACTGTGCATAAATTGCTTTGTTGCTTTCAAAGTGACTGCACAATAACTGAATCAAGCTTATTAAAAGTGAACAAGCAAAAAGCCATATAACCCCAGCACATGCTTTTTTACCAGTGCACTGATGTAAGATCTGATCCAAAGAAAGGAAGAACCTTGAAATCACTGAGAGATGTAGGTGCTTGACAATAGCCATTAAGGTCCAAGTTCCCAATATAGAGCTAGGAAAATAGAAATGGATCTGAGAGTGAATCTCAATGTGCAGCAGTCCATGTCTACAGTGGACATAAGCTAGTTTAAAGCCAATTTAAGTAGTGCATAATAGCATGGCTGAAAGAATAAACTCCCACAACACCTTAGTACCTGAGCTAGGTGGGACCTGTATGACTGCCCTGTAAAAATACTCTTAATCATAAATATGTGCCAAAATAATTTCCATTTGTAGCTGAAGCAGAAATACAACTTCCAGAGACACCACTCCTAGCAGCCTGAAGTAAGCAAAAGTGAGAGCAAGTTTTTCTTGTTTCTTCTCAGACCCTTCCATCAGGTGAAATCTGAGGGCTTCCCCAGGGTAAGGAAGGAGACAGGAACTTGTACTTCTTGGTGGTATTTTAGTGCTCAGACAGAAAATCTACAGACATTGTGTCCTTTAAGCTGTGGCTTGGAACAAACCATCCTGGAAAGGAATGGCAGCAGTACTGTCCCATTCAACACATAGATAAAAGGGAAATTTGTGTCCTCGCACTTTGTGCATAAGCCAAACATTTTAAACTGGAACTGGAACTGAGGGCACAATCCCTGGAAGGACAGTCTGTCTGTAGGCTCACTAAGATAAAACAGTCCTCCTACCCAGTATGCCAGTACAGGTTTTCCCAAGCCCTAGAATCACTACTGCCCTGGCCCAGTACCGCACTGCTCCTGACATAATTAACAAGTTGTTCCACAATCAGCAAAATTAATCACTTTTCTGTTCCACATCCCCTCCCTACCCTCCTCCTCAGCACTCTCAGTTCACTCCCACATCCCCAGCATGTCCCACCTCTGCAAATACTTGTCACTCCCTCAGCTCCCTCCCCTGCAGTTCTGCAGCTGTTCCAGAGCTGCAGCTGTTAAGTGCCAGCCAGCTGAGTCCCACATCAGGCAACAGATAAACATCGGGTTACAATCCCTGCTTCTAATGAAGACACTGATGTAGCTCTTCTCTTCTACCTATCTATTGATTTTCATGAAATTTTAGGGTGTTTTGAGGTTTATATCTATACATCAAATTTTGCTGAAGACAACTAAAAATGATTGGGGGAGAGGAAATTGGCAGACAGCACAATCCCTTAAGCTTACTTTCCTTGCAAAAACAGATTAAAATTATTTTTCCATTACACTATGGTAGGCAACTGTCTGTTTGTAAGGAAATTGTCATTTGTTATCATAGCATCTGACTTAAAGCCCATTAAATTCAGTGTTTGCATTATTGAGCAACACTGTCCTACACTACATCCATCATTCCATTACCCAGGAAACCCAGAATAGATTGAGGGAATTATAGTCTTGTTTTCAGTATCTACAGCCCGTGTCACACACACATATTTCAATAACAGAGTAGACTCCTCTTTTACCAGCTTTGAATACACAGAATTATATCTAATAATGCGAAGAAACAGGGACAATGTTTTATTAGTTTCTCTGGGTGTTGAATGTTTGGAAGTTCCCACAACCTGACAGTGTTTCAGCTTGTCTCTGTGAAACGAGCACAGTGATACTAACACCTCCACACACAACTACAGGCTTGGGTCACATTAACGTTGAGTTTGGAAATTCAAGTGAAATCTATAGGTAGCTCCCAATGGTACCACTATTAGAATTCAATATCTCTGATTCCTGATAACTTGTCTACTTGATCACCTCAACTAGGTAGATGTGTACAAACAACTAACCAGTCTTCTGTCTTCATCCTTCCTCTGGCCATCTAATCCCAGCATTATTTGTGTTTCTCACTGCAAGTACAAACTTTCCTTGTTATTATTTCTTATTATTTCTATTCTACCATTTGGTGCTCTGTAGGTTAGCAAATTGTTGTATAAAAATATACATATTGAACTCGGGTTTGTACAGAGGAACACAACCCAGGTTCTGTACATTTTTTGCATGTAAAAGTTGCTGAGACAGCAAATACTCTGGGAGCTCTACACAAAGCAAAGAACCAAACCTGCACGAGATGATAGTCCGTGTTAGAATTTAAGAGCACATTATTTTTCAAGCTTATTTGGAGGGCTCTAATCTGTAAACTGATCATGTTGCTATAGTTACAGCCAGGCTTAGATTTAGCCTTTAAATAACAATAGCACACAATTAGTGCAGTGTGCACACATTGGCACTGCTAATCAAGGTCCTTAAGAGGAATGATCAAAACAGCACCGGGAGGACAATGTACTTAAACCTGAGCCAGCTGAAACAAAAACACTCCTTTGCAACACTCCCCTGTGAGAGCAGTCTCTTGCATCCTCCTCTTCTTAAGTATCCCGATTACTACAGGATACTAAGAATTCTGAAAGATAATTAACTGTCCCAGATTAATCAAAGAATGAGGTGTCGGCATTTCAAGATATGACCTTACTCATTTGAGCAGTCCTGCTGAATGAAGTCAGTCGAGTATCACACAGAACAAAGGTGTCTCTGTGGCAGAAATGGGATCAGGTCCCATACTTAATATGCAAACTATTCTCCAGAGCAATTACCTGAATATCATGCAAATTGCACACTGCCACGAGGCTCTTTCATAAGTAAGGAGTAATTTTAAACCTTCCAGTATTGCAGGTCAAACAAATGCTAAGTGTTTTCCATGAAAATATGTCTATTTTTTTTATTAAAATGTTTTGGTTTATTAAAAAAGTTCTCAAACTTTTGTTCAAGGCAGTAAAAAGCATAAATCTATTACTTTGGATTTTAAAAAAGGAAACATATTTTATTCTTTGTTTTCATTTCCTTAATTGTTTAGTTTAAAAGGAAGAAAAGGGTAGGAAGAGAAACAAACAAAAAAAAGGGATATGCAGGAGAACCGTAGCAAGATTTTTCAAAAATTCAAAAAGTTAACTCTGATTTTTTTTCTCCTGTTAGAATCTGGCCAGAGCATTGCTTGTGACAGTTACAACGCCACTGTGCAGTGTGGATCAGGAGAAGTTATTCAGATTGGAGAGAGCTTCTATGGACGGAAGACCCCTCACTACTGTGTATCAGAGACTGGTCTCCAGTATGACACAGATGAAGGCTGTAGCTGGATCAATGTCAAAGATGAGGTAGCAGGTAGTATCTTATGGTGCTGCATGTCAGAAGCATAGAGTATTTATGTGCCAAGGTTCCTGCTACCTAAAATAGTTTGTCTTGTATTTCAGTAGAGTTAGTAAATGGGAAAGTGGATTGTTCCTAAAATGAAGGGAATCACAGAAATTTTCTTCACATGTGTGAAGAAAATATGTGTGGGCACACTGATTTCCTGGTGAACTCAATGGGAGACCCCAGGTTTGACAGAGGTGGAAGGGAACACATCCATACAAACCTAACTCCACAGCAGGAGGGGTGAAATGGGTGCACCCATGGGGACACAAGGACTGGTGGGATCTGCGACCTGCCAGAGACACAGGCTCTGCTCCTTCCCAGGCTAAACAGGGACTACGGTGTGTCCCTAGGATGATTCTTTGGGCTTCCAGCCAGAATTAAAAAACCTCACATAACTTCCTTTATCTTACTCTAACTCAGCTTTATTCCAATAAAGTAGAATGGTGCTAAGAAATCCCAGGCAATAAGCAATTCCAAGTGATGTGGGAATTTGTCTAGAAATCAGTGACATGATATTGCTGCCCCTCCTCGTTTTGTTTCTGTAACCATCTCTTATCTGAGCTGTTACAACAGTCAAAGACAAACCCCAATAGTTCATATAAAATGGTCCTTCTTTCCAGGCCAGTGCCACGGTCTTCAGGCCTGCCAGGTGGCAGCAGATGGCACCTTCTTTGGAGAACCTTGTCCAGCTTCTGGCAGCTATTTGTCTATTCAATACCACTGCAAGGAAGGTAAGTGGGAGGGGGTGTCAACATCAAAAGCCTCTTGCTTTTGCTCTTTGTTCAACTTTTTTTGCTCTTTGTTCTGTTCTTTTCTGTAACCCTGTGACCATTGGTATTATCTTAAAAATCACTGCTCCATCCTCAGGGTAGAACCTGGAAGAGCAGTGACAACCAAAAATAGGCACAAAAATGTAGCTTCCCTGTCCTCAGGGGTTTTGACAGGATTCAGATAGGATTTCAGCCAGGAAATTCAGACACATAAAAGACACTTAAATGAAATTATGCTCCCACAATAATCCTGACCAGTAGGTATGGAAAAGAATCAGCTCCCTGACACAGCAGTAACACACTCCCATTAGCAGCAGTATCAAGTCTGTTTTGGAGAAGGCCTGCTCTCAATACATGAAAATTAATTGAATTATGTAAGAAATATAGACAAACAATGGCACTGAATTCTGTCATTATGTTTTCCAGGTCTGCAGCTGGTTGTAACAGACACATGCTTTGTGTTTGAAAACATCACGATCAGTCTGAACTGGCTGCTCTCTCCATACTCTGGCAACCTTTCCTGTGTCATTAGCACTGGAGATGGGCACACTATTGATCCTTACTACCCTCTAACGTAAGATTCATCCTTCAGATGTCATCACACAACTAAATTTCACTGCTTGCGTTTTATTGAATGCTTCAAGTCTCTTAAATAAGTTGTTAAAAATTAAGCAGATTAATAATAGACCACACATACAAGACACTCGGATTCTGCAGAAACTTGTTTTGAAATTAAGACAAAATTTTACGTCAAGCTGCCAACCACAACCTTTCTTCTCCTTATTATAACAAATTATTTCTCTTTCTGACTAAGAGAATTTATTCCAGATCCTAAGACACAGAATTACTGGAAACATGTCAGTAATGACCAAAGAAACAGGCAAGCATTATTTCCTTAAGTTTAAAGAGTATTTTTTGATAACATTTAAAATAATACAAAGATATTCTGGAGGTTTTGGATTAATTGCATAAAAAATTGTGTCTTTAAAAATGCAACATTTTTTTCTGCTGGATTTAAAAATCAGATTTTGTCCTAGTGCTAGGAATGACAGAGAATGGCTCCAGAAATTTGTCTACTACTGGGGACTTACTTGAGTCAACTAGAAAAGCAAGAGTAGAAGAATGAAAAGCAAAAAGTAGTAACATACTAGAAACAGTAAACATTCTTTCAGAGCTACAGACTTTAGAAGCTTTACATCTACACGGGCCTGTAGCTGTAAAGAACTTTAGAAAAATAAATCTTTGATAGTGAGCCCTTAAGTAAAATATATTTGCTAGCTGTAAGCAGCAGCTTGCTGGTTTTATGGGAAGCCTTTCTACTGCACCACTAAATGGCTCACAGTCACTCTCAGCTGTTTGCTGTGTCCAGATATCCACTCTCACAGGAACTGCCTTTTCTGGTCTGATCTTGTCATTGGCATGTTTTTAAAGCTCAGATAGAATGCAACCTTTTTCTTCATTAAAACAGCTAATGAAAAATATGCATTATCAAGGGTGATAGGTCCTGATCTTTGTTTGCATTTGCTAAGTGGTACCATGATAAGGATATGAAGAGTTCAGAGTGAATAGTGTCAGGAATATTACTTATTTGCCTCCCAAGGGGTGTGTCATTCAAGAAGGATAACCTTAGGTTCTTTTCACCATCCTTCTATGCTTGCTAGTCATAACAGCAACTACCACAGACTTCTTCATATCCCTTCATCTCCTTTTGCTCTCATGACCAGAGCTGCACCAGACCCAGGAGTGAGGAGATATTTTTTCCAGCTTGACCAAGTATAGAAGCAGCTGCAGATAAAAAATTTAAAAAGGGAATGCTCTGACAAAATACTGAGCAGCCCCAGCTTCCACTGATATATCTAAGAGGTGGTAAATTGGGAATAAAATAAATAATAGAGAATTAAGGGCACTGTTACATGCTTTAATTTGCAATAGTCACATGTCTGTGATTACAGCCAATATGTCACAAACCAGATCTAATGCCACGTTATTGAACTGTAATCTACTTATTTACAGCAAAATGTATCCACCCTTATAGACACGTTTTGAGCATGACCACCCTGATATACAATCCTAATGACACTGTAGCTGGAACAAAGGAAAAATCTTCAACCCTAAAATTTCTATGTAAATAAAAGAGGGATTACTGTGACTGGAGGAGAGCTGAGTCAAGTCAGAAGTCTGGGAACTGTGACCACTGTTATCATGTCAGGCTACGGACTTCCCAGGTCATCTACAACGAGCAGCTGTTCTCTCTCTATTCTAGACCGGTCAGCAGTGTCACACACAGATACTCATCTCCTGGAGAGTTCCCAGTTTTTGTGGAATGCACCTCCAGCGAGTGGCACGTGATGGCACAGAAACGGGTGACTGTTCAAGACAGGATGGATCAACTAAGTGTTACTGGGTGCTACAGCCAGTATGAGTCTGGGAACAGTTCCTGCTGCCGTACGCTGTATGGGGACTTGCTGTGGATTCAAGTTGAACTGAATGGAGGTGAGAGAAATTACTCTGCATGATTTAAATGGCAGGCTAAATATTATGTCACCTATGGGATAGAAGCAGGATTTTCAATATGCAAAACAATACTCTTTAGTGAATGCTTCCCCTCTAATTATTGCCTTCCTGCGACTGACTGCTCTCAGCTCCATTGGAGGGGCTCTTTCTCAGAGCTATTACACCAGCTCAGACATAAATATAAACCCTTTTTCCTTCTACACAAAGCTGACAGAGCATGAGCATAACTTTAGTCACATGAATCCACATGAAGCCAGTAAGAATATTTCCATATTTGAAGTCAGGAATCCACAGAAATGCTTCTCAGATTGAGGGTAAGAGGATTCCACACTGAGCTGGTCACATTTGCTGATGTACATTTTGTTCTCACTTCAAGTTCCTGGAATCTACGTATATGCTTAAAAAATAAAATTCAGTAATGTATGCTTGAATTCTCTTGACTGCCCTAACACTCTCAGCAGAAAACACATGATAGACTTCTAGAGAGAGTCTAAGGGGGCAGAAAAGCACCTGAAGTGACTTCATGAAAAATGCCTGCGTTGCTGTAGTGTTCTTATGCTGCACAAAGCAGCTAGAATTGGATGGCTTATTATGCAAGCTGTGAGAAATTTTGAACTGTCTTTTTGCAGGCAATGGAGTGACCTACATTATATTAGCAGATAACAAGACACTCACTGAATCCAGTGCACAGGAAGGGATTGTTCCTCACAACCTGACACTCGACAGTGCCTCTCAAGAGCTGCTAGGCCCAGGGATACATCAGCTGGAAATCCGAGCATCCAGCAACACAACTGCTCTGGAGACCTCTGAGCTTATTGCTGTTCACTTAATCGAGCCAGTGTCTGGTCTTCAGGCTGTGTTAGCTTCTCACATGCTGCAGCTGGGGGAGAACTTGGAGATGAATGTGTCTGTGTCTCATGGTGCCCCAGATCAGCTGAAGTTTGAGGTGATTGGATCTAATGAAACTCACTCTCTCAAAGAAGATGGCCCTCATGGGGAACCTCGAACGTACATCATCCCCATGCCCTCAGAAGGTACAGCATGCTGGTATCTTCTCTGTTTCCAGACACTCACAGCTGAGTAAAGGAGTTCACATCAACAGTCACAGCATCCTGGGGTGGGGGACAATAACATACAGCTGAATTTGGTAGCTTTTCTAACTGCTCACACTTGGTCTGCATAGTCTTACTGACTTGTATATGGCCTACAAAAATTGAATGGACAAATGGGTCTCCATATGGAGACTGAAAGCAAGGCTTCACCTGATCTTTGCAATTAAAAAGACATAGGAAACCAGGGTTTATTTTTCATGACACAATCTGATTCAGGTACAAATGATGACATTTTCTAGATTCACAAAGTGGTTTTCTCCTCTTTGTTCATATGTATGATTAGGGAGATTGTCCTTAAGAGTTAATTCAGTGGCAGAAGATAAAAAAGTTTCCTCCTCTAACAAATTATTCAAATCCCATGCCAAAGCTGAAACACTAGGAGCTAATTATGATTTCATTTTATGTTTTAAAATTATTCAGTATTAGAAGTTTTATTTCGTCTCCCTATACCCATTTGAACATCCCTTCCCTTCAGGCAGAAATTTTCAAGCAAGACAGCTGCTCTCTCAAGATGCCTAAACTCATCTGGCCTCCAGTGTTTGCACACTTCTAGTTTCCTGTGTGGCAATATCACAGCCAGCTGAGAAGGAACAGCACTTCAAGTGCTAGGACAAAGGCAGCCAAGTTATTAAGAAGCTGAGATAAAGGGAAAGAACATTCCTTGAATAGCCTTTCAGCAGGGGGAACTCATCAGAAAAACCTAAAAGCTCTTAACAGAAAAGAATAGGATTGTCTTTACAAATTGAATTTTCTATCCCAAGGAGGATGGACTGGTCCCACTGTTATTCTTAACTGGCCATTTGTCTTCTTTAGGTACCTATCTAGTGAGAGTGGTGGCCATGAATGCCTTCTCAAACATGAGCCTGGATCTTGGGTTCATCATTGTATTAGCAAACAGCTCTCATATAAAAGGTAATTGCATTAATCTAACAGTGCTGGCTTTGACCACGTAAGTGTCTTACTGCAACCACAGCATTTCATGGAGTGTTTATGGTTTGCAGCTAATAATTGCTTTCCTTCCAGCAACAAGGCTGAAAACTTTTGTGGAGGCTTCTCCTTGATGAAGGCAGATTATCCGGCTTTGAAGTAGTCATAAATTAGCATCACTCTGTATATGTTGCACAAAATTGGCATCACTCTGTGTATGTTACACATTGTATATTTGCTATTTGTCCTAGAAATAATCAGTGAAGTTTATGGCTCAGGACATAGCTCTGAAACCAGGAAATATTTGCATTACGGCAGTCTCGTAAACTGCTGGCAGTAAATGCTTCTAGATGGCTCATCCATACATTTACAAAAGCAGATTACACCCGGAATAAAGTGACTTCAGTACTAATCCTACTGAGACTTTTCCAGTGCTTTACCTCAATTTTGCTTTGGTCATCAATGAAACTCCACCATCCTCTGCAAATTTATTTCGATTTACACCATTGTGTTTGAAGAACCAGGATCCTCTGCTTTGTAGTATGTGACTAGTTGTTACAACTTTACCCATTGTAACTAGATGGTTTATCACGGGTCTAGAATCTGATTCTTACAGCCCTATCTTTCAGACTGTCACTAGTCAGATCCTGTGTATTTAAGTTCTATTCACTGAAGATGTCTGAAAGCTTTACAAGTAGCACTAAAATACTCTGCTCTTGTTTGTATTAAACAGCTTCTGCTGAGGAAGAAGGCAGGTCCAAAACAAATACTCAAGAGACAAATGTAAGTATTAGTTAAGAATCTTTCTTTAAAGTTGAAATGCTTAGCAATTTTTCTTACCAGTAAAAATGCTGGCACAAGATATAGAAAAGAAGTATTTATAGCATACTAGGTGATGGACTAGATATTCAGTGCCCCATATGGTTTAACATAAAAGCTACACCAAAAGCCTCCGAGACAAACGTGTTTATAGGCATTCAATCTACAATTCCTAACAGCCTGCAAGTAACAATTACAAGATTAGAGAAAATGAACTTTTCACAATGATTCAGTTTTAGAAGTTGAAATGAGCTTAGATAAATTTTTAGATTATCTACTTGACTAATGGAAACCTCCCTTTGAGGGAATATGCTTCAAGCAGAGTTTAATATATTTTTTATGTTGTTCCTAAGTGTTTCCTGCTTCTGTATTGGAATGTTTAAGTTAATTTGCAAAGAAGAAATTTGCAGTTTATGGCAAACTGAGAAACTAATGGTAATTGCTAGCAGCTGCATGGATTTAAATAGGAAAATTGCCAGGTACAATATTTTGTTACCATCTTAAAGGTCTAGTTTTTAACACTAGGAGACAGATGTCTGCTGTAGGAGATGTGCTGCTCCACAAGAAGGCATCACACTTTACAGATTGCCTGTAAGAATATATTGCATGAGAGGAATATTAATCTAATTCAAAACTAAGTTTATCATGGTTTGCTGCACAGAAAGACAAATTCTGCTGCCTTCTTTCTCTCCAATCCAGATACAAAAGGAATGTACTAGAAGACAAATGATTGTCCAAGGGTTAAAAGTCTAAGTCCAGAAGTGGAAAATTAATGAGAATTAGTTTCCTAAGTACCTGCATTAGTTTTGGGAATGGGAGCTGGGCTCCTAAGCCATTGAAGTGTTTGGGAGCATTTTGCCACACAATTTCTCTGTGCTACCTGCTTCTATTCCCACAGCTTCTACTTCCCTGTGACCACGGGTCAGGGAAAGATCATTTAAACTACAGATCTGCATGTGGTGATTTGAGATTTAAACTTTCAGACCTTTTCTGTTATAAAGAAGCACACATTTGTGTTTATACACATCCCTGTCCTAACTGACACATTTACTTATTATCTAGGATCACAAGAGGAAAAACAAAATATATATTAAACCCAGTCGCCATGTGGATCCATTCACAACTGTTGCCCTGGGCTGGCCAGGCAGTGACAATCATTCCAGTTTTCTCTGGTCCTGTGGTAGGTGCATCTCCTGAACTTTTCCACCAGCTTCTATTTGATGAGTAACAAATTCACTGTCAAGTGGTGAAAATCTCACTAAAGGATGGTTTACTCTCTGGCTTTAAAATTTGCCACTCACTGTACATAAAGAATGTCCTTCTACCGTACCCTGGTTTTAACACCAAACTAAATATAGTATATAATATAGCACAGTATTTAGTTTTGTCTTTCCCCAGAGCTGGCTACTCCTAGGTTTCAATTTTTAGAGATCTGCCCATCTTAAGCCTTCACCCTCATAGCCTGGAGCTAGTCCCAGGTGACCTACATAGAGTTAGGAATTTTCAAGGTACATGTGCCTCAATAAACCAGTGAAAATTAACATCAAACATGATGCAAAAACATTTATGGCTGAAAACTGGATTGAGATTCAGGACATCTGTCCCCATATTTATCCCTGACCTCATACATTACTTTGAAGAAGCCAGTTTGTTGTCTGAACTCTGCTTACCCACTCCTTAAGTTGGGTTCAGTAAACCTGTTTGCTCTATAAAGCTCTTTGAAACCTGTGGCAGGAAAGTCCTTTATAGGAGACATGGGATGCTATGACTGTTCTAATTATAAAGGAAATGTTTGTGCAGGAGCTTGCTGGCCTGAGTGGAACGAATGTGTGCAGCAACAGATAATCCTAACCAACCAAACTGAGGTGCAGATCCCACCCTCCTGCCTTCCTCCTCCAAAGGCAGCAGTGACTGTCAGGGTTACAGTCCGAAGCCACGGCACTGAAGAGAAGCAGGATGAGCAATGTCTCTATGTGACTGCAAAACAAGAACTGCAACTGGAGATCAGGTCTGGTTTTAAATCCTGCTATTCACTGGTTAATATTAATACTACACAAACATAGTGTGAGGCCACAGTTACCAAAAATAATAATAAATTGATAATGTACTTATTGATGTAAATCTATTTATACCTTACCATCACAGGAATTACAGACAAAATGGGACTTGCTGCATTTTCCAGTCCACTTCTGAACTTAATCCTTTTATAAACTGAATAATATTCTTCCCAAAACCTTTTAGGGCTTGTGACCTCACCACATCCTTTCAATATTGGAGATTTCCATATGCAAACATATGGGAATAAATGCTCTAAGATATGTTTAAAGCTTCTACTAGACATCTAGATATACATTACTGCCTTAAAAAATCTGTTCTTCAAGAGTCTAGCACCTCATTAAAGAGTAGTGGCATTTCAATGATCTGTTGATATAATCTTTTCTAGGAGCTTAAATAGAGGCAGGCTTCATTTGAGAGTGTTCCAACATAAATAGTTGGTGGGTTCTGGGCCTCATTCATGTTGAAAATGGAAATGGAGGCTCCTAAATCTCTTGCTTTAAGATCAAGTATTTTGGTCTTTGTGAGTCGTGTGTCACCTGTCTCATATTGCAATGTTTTTGCAGATTTTCATCAAATGAGAGTAAAACAACAAACATCAAGGGCTATGACACCTCATACAGTCACTACCTGTAACTACCATCTTACTCCCTTCCAGGTGTGAGGCAAACTGCAAGCCAGTGAATGCTAGTGATGAAGTTGTTTTGAGTGTCTCTGGACAGGACTCCCAGGCCATCTATTATAACTGGTATTTAGATAAGACGTTCCAAACCAAGGTGAGAGCATCAGATTCATCAGAAATACTGTACATGCAAAACCAAACATCCATGCTGAGGGAAAGCCACATGGCCTCAGTGCAAAACTCCATCAAACAGATGCTTTGGAAATAATAATGAAAATGGAGACAAGGGGGTGCCTGGTTTGGGAGGGGTTATAATGAAGGGCACCAAACTGCCACCCTGTTCCTGATAAATCACAACAGAAATCACAGCAAATCACATGCTGTCATGTTTTCTTGTCTGTCTGATTTTCCAGTCTACAACCCTCCCTCTAGCCTGTGGCCTGACTGGTTTCCGGCAGAACTCTTTGAATTTGCTTCAAAGCAACACATCCACCTTGCGAATGAACAGCTCCTTCTTGCAGACACAGGGAGAAGCTTTTCAGATTAAAGTAACAGGTAGGGACAAGCAGGGTTTTTCAGACTCCTTTGAGGTAGTCTCTGCTGCCATGACACCACACTGATGTTACATACACATAGTGTTGCTGACAGATAGGAAGTTAAATTAGTTCACAAGTTGAGAGCTGTTAGTTTATATGTGGGTTCTTTAAATTAATTAGCTAAATTTGTTCCGGGCTGTTGCAGAGCAGGTCAAGTTCAGTTATCTTAGTCCAAGCTGTTAATAGTTTTGTTAAGGCCCACCTGGAAATGGAGTTATGCTAAATGCTTGATCAAACAATACAGCTTCATTTTATATTGCAAACACCATTGTGTTTTTAATAGTTCTTTTCTTCCTATGGCTTATTCAGTAGCAGGATTTCATGTCTGATTAGGCCCACCCTGACGTTTCTGATGCCTGAACAAACAGCATCACTGTTAGAGCAGATGAATGTCTGAAGATCAGTGCTGCAGGGGCAGGATTATTGCTGACGTTCTGCTCCCTCCACTCCCAGCAATGACTCGTGGTGGCTACGGGGAGGAAACGTTCCTTGTCAGCACTGTGCCTCCCCCCGAGACCCCCAGCTGTGCCGTGTCTCCCAAGCAGGGATCAGTGCTCACCATGTTCAGAGTCTCCTGCAGCTCTCCTTGCCTGGCAGATACATGCCAACCCAGTCCTAGCAGGCAGCTCACATACTGCTTCTATCTGAAGCCAAGTAAGTCCTGAGGTGATGTGTTTCACTAACTGCTTCTCTGTGGTTCTCAAGCACTGTTGCTGTTGCCAACAAGAGCAGAGGCACAACTTGCTTCTGCTCCGCAGAGAGACTGGCAGCAAGTCAGCCAGGCCTGCACAGAGCAAGCCCAGAGTCCCCTGTTCTTAGGGGACAGGAGGTGTCTGTGTGGTGCCTGGTAGGTGACCCCCTCTTTGCTGTTTCAGATTCTCTCCTGCACTGTGGTCTGGATCCTGAACTATTCCCAGTTTACCTTCCACTTGGAGAAGAGGGAAATGATTTCATTTTACATCTGACAATTACTGTTAGCAACGACTTTGGTGATACCGTCCAAACTAACGCATCAGTGAAGGTACACAGTGGAATTACTTTATTTCAAGATGTCTCAAGTTGACACCTAACCTGTCATTCACTTTTGGAGCGTCCTCCTATTTTATACATATTACTTGCTTCTGAATGTGCCATAATCACAATTTTCCTATCTAACAGACTATTCTCTGTGGACTCAAGGTAGCCAAAAGAATCTTCCACTGTCGTTTTTCTAGGATAGAGGTTTAAAAGATAATGGGTTTGGACATTGGGCAGCATAAGCTGTATTTAGTGAGTCTGGAGTTACTCTGTGTAGGCCCCAGAAAACTCCTGCTTCTGCCTCAGTGCCCTAGGAAGGAGATCCTTATCAGGCCACTAAAAAGAAAACATTAGAAACAGGGAACACAAAGTTTTCTGTGCTGTCAATAAAAAGCTGTTCAAAGATAATTGTAACAGTGTTGACAATGTTAAGAGCATACCTGATTTCCTTGTCAGGTTGGACATGCAGATATGACTGATGGGAACCTAACCCTGCAGGCTATTGTATCTGAGAAAGCAAACACCATCCTAAAAGATGGGAACACCAGCATGAGTCTTTTCCAGCTGTATAAGTCAGTGACATCTGTCCTTAACCAGGAGACCCAAGAGGAAAGCTTTAACTTATCTTTACAGATGAACACACGAAAAGAGGTCAGCAAGATATTTTTTTTGTTGCAGAACAATGCAGTGTAATGGACTCCTCGTATTCTCTGACAACTCTTAAGTAATAAAAAGCTCATATATCACCACCTAACATCAATGGAGGTTTCAAGTTTCTAGCATTTGTCTCAGTGTTTGGCATAGGTTTCACCTATTTTCACTATTTGCCCATATAATAATTTGTTTCATCATCCATCAGTAAAATAATTCATTCTCAATTGTTACTGCATTAATTTAAACTAATTTGGATAGTGTTTTAAAACTCAAAATCAACCTGATTTCCCACAATTTAAATACTAATAAAATGGCAGAAATTTCCTATCTAATTTTCCCCAAAAGTACTACATGGCTGGTAATTTTAGTTTGTTCATTTCATTTCAGTTATAAGCTTATATTTGTACCATGCTTTGAGTGCCTCAGATGAAAAGACCTAGAGAAACGCAATGTATCCTCCAATTATGATTCATTACTTGAGTGACATCAATCATACATGGCTCTGCTTTCTCTGGAAGTGGCATTGATACAGTAATTCACATACATTAGTACAAATTCTCACAAGTATCTCTCCTTGCTGGTAATGGATGTTAAGTGTATAAATCCTCTGTGCTGGGCGGTAACACAAAACTCGTGATTACACTGTTACTAAGGCAAGTGGCATCTTGTCAGCAGACCTCACATCAGTTCAAATGATCCTTGTTGTGGAGTTTTATTCTACCACATAATTTACAGCAAGCCTGGCTGTCAATATACAGCACTACTTGCACAGCTCTAATTAGATCTTATTCGTGTGCCTAATTATCCCTTTTCATCCCAAGCTCCGAGGGCTGATGCTGACAACTCTCTCTGCTGTTAATGTAACATCAATGCAGACTGCTCTTCAGATGTCAGAAGTATTGAAAGAACTCACTCACAGGAGTGAAGAGCTGTCTGTCTCAGCCCAGGTAAGAAGCAATTCAGCTCTTATCTCCCCACACTAACAGTACAGACTCTTTTCCACCCCTCTGACCTTGCAAGAGTTTCAGTGCCAAACAGTTATCTCTTCTTACCCATTTTTTCAACTGCACCAGCTGTTGAAAAAACAGTTATCTCTTCTTACCCAGTTTTCAACTGTATTCTGACCAGAAGGGAATACATTTTGCTCTTTAAAGTGAATTTGGACTCACAGATACTGTCTCATCACCTCTACAATCCAGGCTATGAACACCTGGCCAATTGCATTTTATGATACATTTTTAAGAGAGAAACCTTAACTTTTAGTCAGAGACATGTTAGGATGTAAGTTTTCTGTTGTAAAGCACTCTTAGAATCCTAAGAAAAACTCTCCAGGTGGGTTTTTCTAGAATTGCCCAGATCCATCGGTCCCTGATCCCTGCACTGTCACAAAATGCACATGGGCAAGCTGCCCACGAGGCAGGAAAGTGTCAGCACCCAGAGGAACTGGGTACAAATGGTCAAATTTGCCTCACATAAATATTTGTTGAATCTTATCTGGTAGCATGACATTATTAGTAGATGATGCTATTTATGTGTAAGGAGTGAGTACATGGGAGGACAGAACAGTCACTGGGAAGATTCCCAAATACAATGGCAATAAAAAGAGCTGTCCTGATTTCTGATGTATTATACAGTTGCAGCCAGAGAATGGCTTGGGAGCATTTGATTAGTCTGTGGTTACCTTTGGCAAGGCAAGAGCATAGCTCAGATTCAGCACTCACCCTACAGTAAGGCTGCTACTGTGCACAGACTGTGCAAATGGGTATGCCCAAGCCTGTAATGAATTTGCTTGGCTCCCTCACCACCCTGGGCTAAAAGTTGGCCAGTGCTTTCACAGTCACAAAGCAAACACTGGCTGCACTTGGGCACAAAATAAAAATTGTAAAACTCACTCTCCTTTGGCATTGTAGCACAGCACAAAGCCAATGGTGTTACTTGCTATTAATCTAATAGGGTTTGTGGAAACTAAGATTGAAATGCATGTGCACAGTATAGTGGTATTTTTTGGACACACCACCCAAAAGTATAACCTAATTTGCTACATTACTGTACTTCTAAACTATATCATTGCCCAGTGTTTGACAGACAAGCTTCCTTCAGATGTTATTCATCTTTTTGACAGATTAAATCTGTAGAAGAAGGCTGCATTTTTCAGGTCTACATTACATGTTAGTATACCATCTAATATATCATCTTTATTGGTGTTTGAGGTATTACCCCAGCAAAAATAATTACAATAAAAACAGCATTAGCCACAGATAGCCCCATGAGATTACTTATGTTGCAATATTCAGAAAATGACACAAGTGTAAATTGTGTTATTTGTAGTACCGACACACTGAAACATTTCCCCTTGTTTCCCATGCAGGTGGAAGCTAGCAACACTCTAAAAGATGTCAGTGCTTCCCTGCTCTCTGTAAATGCAGAGGACAGTAGAGATGATCAGAAGCTAAAGGATGCAGCCAACTATCTATTTAATGCAGTGAGCAATGTTCTTAAAGCTTCTGTAGAAATCGGAGCTGTGAACACTTCAGTGCCAGAGGCAGAACAGGTAATGTTGGTTTGGTGCAGTTTGTAGTGGGCTGTGTGTGAACTTGCTTGCTTTGGAAGGTTTTTAAGAGTTCTGCTGCCTCTCCTATTTTTAAACTGGCATTGGGTAGGGTTCTTTGTGACACCATGATGGACTTGAATATCAAAGGAAACTTCTCCCCAGCTAGACCTGTTAGACTGAATGGTCTGCTAATGGAGATGACAGAAGCCTCATAAGATTTGTTACATCTAAAGCTGAACAGGGCAGCACACAGGAGAACACAGCATCAGTGGATGGCCTCTCGTGGATGACAACCACACAGAATTTTCTCAGATATGATTCCAGCACCTCCTTTTGCCCCATAATTCAAGGAAGCCACAGGTATTCGATATTCATGATTGGCTCCACTACTTCAAAGCTGGAATCAGCTCTGGTTGCTGCTTACACTTTTTCAGCAAGCCCACTCTGCTTTTCTGCTCAGAACTATGCAAGGTGTTTCTTTTGTCCTATGCTTTCCTACTGATAGGTGAATTGTCATAGTTGCCATCGTGAGCTTCCTGAGCTGAACATACTTTTGACTTGCATCACTGTAAGGGAGGAGAGCATGAAATAAATCTAACCTGAAAGAAAAGGTTATGAACTGTTTGAAAACACACTAATAATACAAAATCAATACGTGATTAGGTCTTGCTTTTGCAAGTAACTAAACACTGAAGTCACAGCTAAAGGGCATTGATGTACAGAAGTGCATGAATATATTGCATTAAATTGATGCCATGTTTGTAGTGCTTCAAATTTCAACGTGTAGAAGTTATAAATAATAGAATATAAGAGTAAAAGCTGTAAGATATTTCTTTGCTGTCTGCAATGTTTTAATGAGAATTACAGAAACTGAATTGCTGATTGGAATAACTTTCTCTGAGACTAAGAAGCACATCAGCAAGTTTGCCAGATTTGTAAGACACTGAAAATTAGTATTAGTTCCTAAAAGGAAGAAATGGCAAATAACATGCAACTTGATGATTTTGAGGACCTTTGTTGGATGTTTCCTCCTCTGATCCTTTTCCAGAGTTCAGTGTCACACCAGCTCCTGAATACCGTTGAAAACCTACAGAGTGCCCTTCTGTTTGGGAAAGAACCAGATGCTGAACCAACAGTCCTCACCACTCCTTCTGCCACAATGTATATACACAGGTAACAGTAACAGTGTCTCCCACTTGGGCTCCTCATAGTTAATCTAATTTGCCCCAAATATTCATTCACAGTATGCTTAAATGGAACCACCAGACTAAGTATTGAAGCATAAAAGAGTGCAATGAGGCTGTCACTGCTAACTCATAGTAAAAACAGCCTGGACTCCATTTAGCTTCAACAATGCCAGCTTAGAAATTCTCATGCTGTGTCTTCTTTGACCAAGTGAGAATTTACTACTCCCTGGATGAGGCAGTAGCCACTTACCTTTGAAATTACGTGGAAAACTCATGGCATGCCAGTTAAGGGTTTTTTTTCTTTTCCAATTTGCCAATAATGACACGTTACATAGAATTGTAACCAGCTTGGCAGAAGCAAATACAATCACGAGGAGCCTGACGAGCATTCTCCAGCCCCTACAATATCCCTAAACTGTTCTCTAAAGTCTGGTTTTCATCCACATTGAACGGTGCATTCAAATCAAGAGCCTGTCCACATAGAAACCAGGTACATCCTTCACATATTAGCACATTTAGTTGAGTACAACTTCCTATCCAGATACACCAATCCCACCCCTTTTGTGATGATTCTATGGCAGCATTATGTGTCAGGGACAGATGAATGTACATGGTATTTACTGGCAGAGTTAGAAAAAGTTTTGCAACCGAGTTATACTTGTGAAGTAAGAAAGCTCCAGTTATGAAGTCCATGCTACTAATGAGGGGTTTTTTTCTGTTTTGGTTTGGTTTATTTCTCTTTTATTCTGTTTTGCTTGTGTCCAACCCTAACTGGACAGGTTACAGGCAGAAAACATGAATGGCACATCCGTCAGCATCTCCAACTCCAGCTCTGCCAGCTTTACTCTCCCACCTGCTTCCTCTCTCAGTGTTTCAGGAGTTGATGATGAAACAGTGGATATAAGGGCAAGTAAACAGTTTTTATCTGACTCAATCTGATATATGACTTACATTCTTATCTAGAGGTTTTAAAATCTTTTCTCCTGTCATGCCAATAAAATAATTTGAAATATTTTTCATCAAAGAAGCCTTCATTTATCTTAATTGCATGCGGCTTGTTCAGCAATCTAAGGAGGACTAAAAACTCAAATTCCCCACTCCATCAGCCACTCCCATACACATTTGATTCATACCTGCATGGCTAGAGAAGGCAATGGAATGAGTAAATACCTATAAATCTATTTGCTACCTGTTTACACTTTTTGATGATCATCTCAGGAGGATGCAAGAGCTCAGAGTCCATGTCACCATTAAAGCTAACCTGCAGCTGTCCTGTTTCATCCCAGCAAGAAATACATGAGTTTGAGGCACCCAGGTCCTGCAGGAGACAAAAGGCCTGCAAATGTCCTGATGATAACATATCCCTCATCTAAATTAGGATATGGCGGGTTTTCCCTTAGAACAATAGATGGCATATTAGTGTCATATTTTTATAATACATTTTCTAAAGGCCTCTCTAGTTGATTTGATACTCTTAGGAAACCCCCATGATATCTGTGAAAAATATTTTTTTTTCATTGTGTCTTTTCCAGCTCTGTTGAAAAATGTCCAGAGCCCACTGAAACCCCTGGAAACACATCTATTGTCTTACCTGAGCGTTAGGAGTGGCTCCTGAATCCTCTCATTGGGCTGATGACTCTAACATACTCTTCTGTGCATTGCTGCCACAGTAGAAATAGACTTGTGCTCCTAATTCCAAGGTTGTTGCCACAGCCTAGCCTTGGTGGAGTTACTTTGAAAGAGGTTTATGCAATTGCATCTTGATATCTGGTATCTAAAAGACAAAAGGGTTACAATGAATGGAAACAATGAACATTGTTGTACACACATCACATTTCAGAATCAAAATCACTTTCAAGGGTTATGTTTGACAAACCTCAGAGATAAGGCAGCTTTTTATTTAAATCTGGATGCAGGCTTCTTTTAAGTCAAGTACGGTTTGTGTCTGAGCTCAGGCTTTCACTATTCAGCAATTGAGAGTGTAAGTATACTGAAATATTGACAATAGCTCAATTGTCTGATTGTTTATGTTCTTGCTAATAGATGGTGAGCTTTGCCATGAATCCCTTTCCCTCCAGTGACATGGGTTTTGACATCAGTGGAACAGTGGGAGGTCTCAGTCTTACTGGTCTGGATGGCTTGATCATACCAGTCAGCAATCTCAAAGACAACATTGAGGTAAACTCACTATTTTTATCCCTCTCCCTCTTTTCCCATTTTTTCCTTTCTCTGTTAACAGACTGTCATTTGTGTTACCATCTTCTGTGAGGTGACTGCAGGTGGTGGTAATGTTCATTACATCATGCAATGGGATCACAGTGTCTGCATTTGTGATGGAGGGATTTGTGTGATGTGATGAATGAATGAAATACTTCTGTCTTTTCTTAAAAAGGAGATATCCTATTCTTAATTTAAATGGATGTGAGAATGCTAATGGTTGTGGAAACAGAGTCCAGATTAAAGTCATCCCAAAACACAATGTACTGTCTGATTTCATTACCAAACAACTGTATGCTCACATTACTACTGTTTGGGCTCCCTAGCCAGTGTATAAGCTGACACCTAAATCTTTCATATATGAACTTCATGCAGCCAGTGTTTCAGTCCTAATCTCAGCTCTTAGTTCAGAAATGCACCATGTGTCCTAGACTTTGTGATGAATCTACATAGGTTTCAAATGAACTTTTCTGAAGTTAGCTGACAGTATCAAGAAAATTATTTTGAAGCCAATATTTTTTCTGACCATGCATTCTCTATGTTATCAAAAAAGATTATCTAGCATGTGGCTCTGTTGTGCTTACAGATAATAGAAGCAAGATGTTTTGCTGTATTTAAAGCCACGTCTTTCTGTTTAAAAACAGATAATGTTACCAAGGCTTTCAGCAACTCAGGAAGATAAGATTTTGCTGAATCTGGGCAATTTTACCACTTTCCAAGTCAATGTTACCTCAGAAAACACATCTATAGTGATCCATCTGGAATCAGAACATGATGTTCCACTAATACTCTACTTAGGGTATGGTTATCGCCCAAATGAAACTAACTATGATATGAAAAATCATCTGTTCTGTAAGAAAACTCCTGGAGGTAAGATAACTTGTTTGCGACCCATGAACTTGTGTATTCTGGGCTTATGTAACCAAAAGCCTTTCACCATCCATAGCAAGTTAAGTGCAGTCAGCATGGGGAGTGCTCGTCCACAACGTAACAGCACATGTATACATTTGAGAATGAGCCTTGACCATGAGTTCAGACTCTTTTTTGAAGAAAAAAATAAAATCTCAAAGGAGTTTCAATCTGTCATGCTTCAGGGTTCTAAGCTCTAGTAGATGCTGTTCACTAGCAGGAGTAAAGAGTGGGATTCTTTGAACAATGAGTTGCTAAGAATTATTTCATATGTGTGGTGGGTTTACCCTGGCTGGGTGCCCGGTGCCC
>VYZX01015750.1:315323-379447 GCA_013401335.1 Brachypteracias leptosomus
CACTACAATATGTTTCCTCAGTTAGTATATTTTATTATATGAAATACAGCTGTATACTTCTGAATTAGCATTTCTGTATCTACATTGAAACAAAAATATTTATGTTCAAGGTGAGACAAATACCTGGGTTCTTAGCCCAGAAGAACTCATTTTTGGAGAAGGAATCTACTATTTCATGGTTTTACAAGATATGGGAATGGATCCCACAGTTTATGACAGCCTAACTATAGCTGTCACTTGCTTTGCATCCCGCTGTGTGTTTTGGGATGAGCACCAGGGGAACTGGAAGAGCTATGGATGCCATGTAAGTAGAAGAAAACAAAGCAGTGTTTATATTATATACTTCAAAGCCAGCCCTTGTAACCACCATCTTGTATCAAAATGATAGCACTGAACTCCCACCATAAAACAAGATCATTCTGAGATGTTTCAATCAACTGAAGAAGTTTAGTCATACTGGACTAAGCTTCAAATGACATTTCCATTTCAATTTCCTGGGATGGGCTTCTATATAAGAAGAAATTGAACTATTCTGACAGGGCTGTATTATATTATAATGCCTGGTTTTGGCTAGACATTAGAATTAATATTCCTCATTGGAGCTTGAACAATTCTCTTTCACATAGCAGTTCTCCACAGTAACTTAATATTGTCAGCATTTTTTTCATTTCCTTAGTAAGTTATTGAATAGTCTGAAGCCAAATGTTTTATTGGTATTTTTTTGGTTTTTAGGTAGGCCCAAAAACAAATGTTAGAAGCACACAGTGCCTCTGCAACCATCTGACCTTCTTTGGGAGCTCCTTCTTCGTCATACCCAATGCCATCGATGTCAGCAAAACTGCAGAGCTATTTAGTACATTTGTGGACAATCCTGTGGTGGTGACAACTGTAGGATGCATCTTTCTGATATATGTGCTTGTAGTTATTTGGGCTCGAAGGAAAGACATTCAGGATGATGCCAAAGTAAGTCTTCAGCTAATAAAGACTGAATGTATTTAGGCCAATTCTCACTTTGCCTAGCCTGTGTTAATAGGAAGTCTTCAACCAGTCCTACTCCTTTCCCTGTAACTCTGTTTCCTGGTAACTATGCGTTGTTCACAAGATGACAAACTCCTACCCACAGCTTTAAGGAATCCATACTTACAGAACAGCTAACACTGCTTGGATTGTGTCACCCTGCAGGTGAAAATCACAGTACTGGAAGACAATGACCCCTTTGCTCAGTATCGTTATCTTGTGACGGTTTTTACGGGACACCGCCGTGGGGCAGCCACGACCTCCAAGGTATCAGTGCAGTGGGGGGTAAGACAGTTCATGCACTCATTTGGAGCACTTGAGGCTATTCAACAGGATGGCCTAAATGCAATGTCTAAGCCAGAAAGCCCTTGGATTAGACAAAAGCAGGAAGAGCATGCCAGAGGAATAATCATACATAGGATCAAGATGTGCAAGTATTCATTTTGCCATCTTATTCTCCAGGTGACTCTCACCCTCTATGGACTGGAAGGAGAGAGTGAGCCACACCATCTAACTGACCCTGATACACCAGTCTTTGAACGTGGAGGAGTGGATGTTTTCCTGCTCTGTACTTTCTTCCCCCTTGGAGAACTGCAGAGTATTCGGTTGTGGCACGATAATTCGGGGGATAGTCCATCCTGGTAAGTGGAGACCTGCACAGATCCTGGGAAGTAAAGATCCACTAATATTTGTTTTATAATGATAAAGGTTCTTCTTTTCCGACACTTGAAGATTATCCTGTCTACAGTTTTAGAAAGGAAAGAAATGTTAGTTTCTCATTTTTGCAGATGAATAGATCAAATCATAACATAAACTGCAGGACCAGGAGTGCTTCCAATATCCTGTGTCCAGGACTTGATGGGGTGTGTTCTGTGCCTTACAGTTTAGAGACAACCTAAGAAGCCAAAGGCCAGAGTTTGCCCTCCGTAGTCCTATCAAGTCCTGAATTTCATATGACTCAGTCACATGTGAATGTGCCCTGTATGTTTTCCTGACAGGTATGTGAATCGAGTATTGGTCCATGATCTGGCATGGGATCAGAAATGGTACTTCCTCTGTAACTCCTGGCTAGCCATTGATATTGGAGAATGTGTCCTAGATAAAGTGTTCCCAGTAGCTACAGTACAGGACATGAAACAGTTCAGGTACTTTCTATTTTATGGAATTTTTTTTTTACTCTTGTACTCTTGATAACAACCAGTCTAGAAAAGCAAGTATGCAAAAAAGATGAAACCCCTAGACAAAAGAAAACGAGGGAGGTCTTTCTATTGCTCTCAAAGGCTCTGAACAAGGAGAAGAGGAAGGATGGTTATGTCTAATCATTACTCTAACAGCAGTATCACTGGAAATACTGGTGTTTAAGAAGGATAGCCTGACAAGACCTACAGAATCACACAAAATTACAGAAAGTTAAGGGTTGGAAGGGACCTTGAAAAATCACCTAGTCCCCCCCAGAAACCCAAGCATCTTCTCTTATGTGATTCTGTGTAATTTCCCTAACAATTTATATAGGAACTGCTCATTATTAGCTTTCCCTCCATGGTGTGGCCAGAAGGAAAGGACCTAAGTAGCTATAACCATTCCATGCAAATCAAGCCATGATATTTGGTAATTTCTCATAGTCATTATTTCTTCTGGTAGTGCCTAGAAGCACGAACAGGTCAGGAACCTGAACTACAGCTCTATTCTTCCCTCTCCTTTCTAAGTACCCATTGATTTCCCTCCTCTTCTTCCCAGCAATCTGTTTTTCATGAAGACCTCCAAGGGTTTCCAGGATGGGCACATCTGGTACTCGGTTTTCAGCCGCTCCCCAAGAAGCTCCTTCACACGAGCCCAGCGTGTGTCATGTTGCTTCTCACTGCTTCTCTGCACCATGCTGACCAGCATCATGTTCTGGGGAGTGCCAAAGGATCCAGCTGAGCAGAAAATGGATTTGGGTAACAATTCTCATCATTGCTTGGGCAGGGAAATAGAGAGACAGCAGAATCTAGAAGCAAGGAAGTGGAACAAATGAGCTTTTTCACAAGAGAGAGTTCTGATGGTTTCTGTGGTTATTTTTACTCCTCCACTGTTTGATCTTGACAGGTAAGATCGAGTTCACATGGCAGGAAGTGATGATTGGCTTTGAGAGCTCCCTCCTCATGTTCCCCATCAACCTGCTCATTGTGCAGATCTTCAGGAACATACGACCCCGGCCAGCCATGCAGGGAACAGAGAAGAAGCTGGGAAAAAATGGGCGAGTGTCCCCAAGCCTACCTCCCACCCCACAGGTCACCCAGGCAGTCTCACTCACTCCAGAGGCCGTGACAAAGGCAAGTCCCTGTGGCTGCTCCCCAGTGAGTCCCGCACTGCCCTCTGCTGCCACGCACCACTCGACATCCCCAGTTTACCAGCTGACATCTTCCCTGTCAGATGCCCTTCAGCTTGGCTGAAGTGAAAAGCCAATTACACACTGGTGCAAAGCACTCATTTACCATCTACATGGAACCCCCAATCTCATTAAGATCTGCCCACGCACATCCCAGCCCTTGCACAATTATTATGTGCGACCCAAATCACAGTGTTCAGGGGTTAAGGCAAACATTAAGCAAGACAGTGAAGATAAGAGGTATCATACACTCCATTTTGCTCAGCTTAGGTCCTCAGGTAGGTGAGGTGTATTTTTGAATCCTGAAAGCTGTCCTGCTGAACTCGTTGAACTCTGCCTGTCACATGCAGCACCGCAGGATGTACTATCCTTATCCATTCTGGGGTTTTTAGCAGTTGGCACAGCTCATAGCCAGTGATGCCTTCAGATCACATCTGCTTAAGTCATTGCAGCTCGAGTCACTGCTGTGCTGCTGCTGTCTTTTCTAGGATATAAGAAGAATTGCCAACTCACTCTTTAAAGCCCTGAAGACTCCATCTCTCACTTCAGTATCAGAGCTTGGAAAATCAACAAACATCAATACACTTTTGGCACTGGTTGAGGACATCATCTGTCAGCAGAACAGAGCTGGGCAAGAGTTTTATGAGACCAAGAAGAAGGATGACCCTGTAACTGTCACATTAGGTGCTATGGATATACAAGGTAAACAACTCATGTGACATGCCTACTGAAACCTTTGCAGTGAAAGTGATGGTAACACTGGATGTGATAACCCAAACTCTTCTTACCTTCTGACTCAAAGGCAATTACAGAATGACAGAATAGTTGAGGCTGGAAGGGACCTCTGGAGATTGTCTAGTCTACTGCCCTGCTCAGAGCAGGGTCAGCTGGAGCAGGTTGCTTAGGATCACATCTAGCTGGATGTTGAAATCTCTATTTCTTATGCTGTAAAATTCAATATTAGCTACTGGCCTGGCATGGGAGCAGGATCAGTATCCAACAGCACAAAGTCCCACAAATCCCAGTTGTTTCACCATCTTTTTGTCCTATGCTTTTTTTTCTTGTGCTGTTCCTTTTAGTTTACTGAAAAGTAAAATAAGTTTACCTTACACTTAGGTATTCATTTATTTTCAATTAAATAAGAACATATGAATAAACAATCCTACTGATTTTATTAAGATTTATATTTGGCTTTTCCAATGAGTGTACCAAGCTACTAATTGCACAGGTAAACCATGAACAAATTAACACTTGATCTTATCTGACTTCTCTATTAAGGTTTTAAGACCTCTGTGTAAGTTGCCTTCTGGCAACAATACCAGCCCATTCCAGCAGAGGAGCATTAAGCTTTACTACTAAAGCTGCTTTTACACGTCCCTTCAAACGTTACTCTTCACTCTCTCACATTCATAATCTTGAGCTACAGTTCTGCTACCCTTGGTACTGAACAGTGTTTTCACCTAGGAATAGCTATGCTGATTTCTTTAAAAATAAATAATTCCTTCCCTGCAGGAAAAACAAGAAGCCCAACTCCAGAGAAGGGGATGTGTGAGCGACTGAAATACAGTGAATACAATCGCTGCTTGTACATGCAACTCCAGCATGTAGAGATGGAGCTGGAATTACTGGGACCCCATAAATTTCAGATGCCTCAGAGTTACACACAAGCGGTTCGTCAGGTTCAGCACATGAAGAACCTCCTGGAAAACCAGATCTGCTCATCAGCATCCACTAGTGAGAGGTAACCTAGTTTCCATCTCATTCTCAGTTTAAGCAAATTCAGGTCATGAATTCAAAACTGGTCAAGATGATGGAGCCCAAATAATTACTGCTTAATATGTGCTAGATAACCATTATTATAGCTGTGCAAACACGTCTTACTATTATACTGTTGTAGGAGCAACAAAGAAATTTCAATGGACTGTGAACTGCACACAAAAGCAATAATGACAGCTCATGGTTCTTTGTCAGTTTTGCCTCCCAAATTAAACGTTACAATACAATGCCACACGATAGTAAAGGGCTGAGATAATCACTGAGCTCCTAAGTCTCAGAAGTCTCTTAAAATGTATGGATAAAGAAAAATCAGTAAGCTTACAAAAATATTTCAGTGAAATAGGATAATTAAGTTGGAAGCATTGATAACAACAGTTCTAATTATCTCTCTGGCCTTCATGGTAGTCACAAAAGATGCATCCAGCAGCTAAAATGTACTCATGTTTTTATTTGCCAATATTTCTATGTTCAATGACGCATGAACCAAGGAGCACATAAGCCCATCATATTTGTTTTCATTTTTAGTTATCTCTGCACACTTCCTCAGGTTTTTGCTCACTGTACTTTTTGCTATCCATATATCCTATATAACCGCATTAGTTAGAAGAATTTAGAATATTTTGATTGAGATTTTAAATCATAAGATGTTGTCTATCCCCACTGAACACAAAGACTCTGATTTTGGTTTCTGTTCCTCTGCAGACTGATTTTTTCTCTTCTCATTGACTCTCAAGGTGGTCCCTTACTCCAAGCTTCTCTGGTGATGGCAAAAGTTCTTCTCCCAAAGGGCTACCCTGGTGGTTTGTATTCATAGCTTGGTTCCTTGTTGCAGCCACCAGTGGTGTATCTGGGTTCTTTACCATGCTCTATGGGCTGCATTATGGCAAGGAGAACTCCATTAAGTGGCTGATCTCCATGGCCATCTCCTTCCTGGAAAGTCTTTTCATCACACAGCCCTTAAAGGTAAGATCCTCAGAGATACAACCATTCGCCAACATGAACTCATTCTACCATCATTTCAGGAAGTCAATGTAATGTGTTTTAAAGAGCCCCAGGATTTAACACAGAAAATAAGAATTTTTTGCCCCTGAGAGCTAGCAGGTGGTTTACAGAGTTCTGTTGTCTTCTGCTGGCATTAACTTCACTAGTTTCATCTCTCTTGGTTTGTCAGAGTTTAATAGGTGATGAGGTTTCTGAGCAGGGAAGATGTGTCACATGGCAAAATCAGTTTAGCTGGATGGGCCCCAGCACTGTGCACTCTTCTCTTATTTATGGGCTGCAGATGGATGAGTTCAGCAAAGCCAAAGCACAGTTGTTCTCCTGCAGCGCCTGGATCCAAAGGGATCCAGATAAAGCCTGAGCTTCTCTATATGAAATGGGCATATACTGAGTCTATAGCTAATCCTTTCCAGGTGCTAGGATTTGCTGCTTTTTTTGCTCTGGTTCTGAAGAAGGTGGAACATGAGGATGAAGAAAACACAGCTATTGATGGGCCTTTATCTGCACCAGGTAACTGCCTGTAAAATGAGAAATTATTAAAGAAATTGTTGTCTAAGATTTTGGAATGCTTTGTGCACAAATACGTGACTCAGCTCAACTGAGAACTCCACTGGTTATTCTTATATACCTAAATTTTAGCTGGCCAAGTTAAGAGAAATCACTAAATCCATGGGTCTATGACTATGTGCCTACCCATTAGCATTTCCAAGATCAAGGTGGAAGGGGAAACAAACCCAAACAATTGATGTTGTGCTAGATGGAGAAAATATAAAGACCACTGAATGTTTAGGTTGGATAAATCTTGCAGAAACTTAATGAAAGAGATCACAAGGTCGAAAACATAGAAGAGAAGCAGCTCTGGATCAAAAGAATAATACCTCCTCGTTTATCTTTTTACTGCTGAAAATATATGTATGTGCACAATCTCCCCTAGTCCTGTTGTAAGATTGCCCCTGTTACTGGAGGACCTACATGCTGTCCCCACTGTTAGTCTTACTAAACTAATTGTTCAAATCACACTCCCTGTGTTTGTAAGGGAAAGCATTAAATAGCAATGTTTCATTATAATGCTGAAAGGAACAAAAAGCAGGACATAGTGGATCTGTTGACTAACCCTAGGGTTTACTGCTCTCACTCACAGGTGATTCAAACCCTCTCCTTGGAGCTCGACGGGACAGCAGGAGCAATATTTACCAGCCACCTCCTGCAGCTGATGTGGAGAAAATGAAAATCTGTTGCATGAAGGAGCAGAAAGCATTTGCCCTCATCAGAGAAATTCTGGGTATTATCCATATGTAGATTATCTTGGTTTATTCAGTACTATTCATCAGTAGTTTTACATCAGTGAATGTATTGTTCTCTTGGGTGAAAAAGTTCTGGCATGTCTTCAGCTTTCTGCCAGCCATTACGGTGTAGAGCCAGGCTGTCCAGTGGCGGTTGGAGCCGAAAGGAGGTGGGAATGTTAGCTGGAGATAAAAGTGTGGCCATGGCTTGATTTTATGGTAAAGAAACACATTACAGACAGATTAGAAAGGGTAGAAGGAGGAAGACAACAGTTAAATGAAGTTGAAATCAAAAGAGCAGATGGAGGCCATCTTTCTAAAAGCAGGAAGTATCTATTGATAATGATTTATTTTATTTCCTCTGAAAACAACAGAAAAAATCACCTCAATTTCACTTGGAACAGTGTTAGACTACTCATTTGATTTTGAGCTGTCATTACTGTTGCTGTTTAGTAAGCCTTCCCACTTATTTTCTTGACCACCACTCGTATTTCAAATGTGATATGCTTAAACTGCAGCATGTGGAAGTAGCTTTTGTCAATTCATTAGCAGTGGTCGGCAAAGTCTAGCAAAGCATCTCCTTATCCTAACAAGTGATGACAGCAGTAAACACTCATGCAATCTATTTTGAACAGCAGTGTTAATTCTGAGCTCACATGTGCCATCTCTTGTTTTTTTCCAGCCTATCTGGGGTTTTTATGGATGCTGTTACTGGTTGCCTATGGGCAGAGAGATCCCCATTCCTACTACTTAAACAAACACATCGAGAACAGCTTTACAGATGGATTCCATGATGTCTACAGTTATCAGGATTTTTTCACGTGGGCAAACACTACCTTAGTCAAAAATCTTTATGGATCATATAAAGGTGCAGTGGCACATTGTTTCACTTCAGCTTGCCAGATTCTGAAATATTATCTTTTATACATCTCTCTAACTTGCACATGCATATTTGGCCAGAGAAAGAGGCTGTGAGTGCATAAGACTGGTGTAGATTCTTCTCATATGAATACTAGTGGGTAACAAAAACCCCACAGCTTGACTCCAAGTTTAATGTGCCCCAGTATTTTCCTTATCTTTAGTATAAACTGAAAGTTTGCACTGTAATTTGATATTTTCACATTACTTATTCCAAACATTCAGATATATGCCTCAGTTTTACACAAGTTTCTTTCCATAATTCAAAAGAAGAATGGCAGATAGGTGGCACTGTAAAACTTTTCCTCAGGAGAGCTCTGTTTGCATGATGACTTAGGTCAATGTGAAGGCTAATTACACACTATCACTACGTTTCTATCTCGCCATATCCAGTAATAAATATGACCCATTTTTCAGCTCAGATTTAAGATTAAATATTGAAATACAGTAGCAGAATTATTCATTGGACATGACAGGCACCGACCAACTGTGGCCAAGTGAACACTGCATACAGCTACTCCAGGCCTCAGTTTCCTCCTCTATAAAATACAGGCAGGTAATGATACTGAACTCTGTTATCTATGGATGTTATCTAAGAACTCAGTTCAAATCAACACAAGGGCTTAATTTTCATGACTATTTTGCTTACTGTGTTTTTTAGGAAAAAAATCTACAGCAAAATATTAATGTGTCAGTGAATCATAAATGAGATGAAGAAATATTAGTAGTTCTGACATATTTCCAGTGCTGCTCTTTTCCATCTCCCATTTAGGGTTCATTACAGATGGCAATTCCAAGCTGGTGGGTAGTGCTCGAATCCGCCAAGTAAGGGTGAAAGGAGACACCTGCCCTATTTCTCCCAGACTCCAGCATGTGATTCAGGAATGCCATGCTCCATATTCCCTACAATCAGAAGATACAGCTGATTATGGTGAACACTGGAATACTTCAGTCTTTGATAACTCCTCTGCTTTGAGCTCAGCATGGCAGTATCAGAGTCAGTCCAGACTGAGGGGGCAGCCCAGCTGGGGCAAACTTGCTGTCTACAGGGGAGGGGGATACGTGATCCACCTGGGAACTGATCCTAAAAATGCCTCCAGGTACCACTTGTATTCTTCTACCTTATTAGTGTATCTGCTGTGGCATCAATGATGCTCTTTATCCTATTTAAGATTCATTTCAGATTGCATCTTCAGTTTTCCTGCTGTCCATTCTGCTGAATATTGTAGATATCACTGTTGTGACATCATTGCAATTTATGTTCCTATCATCTTGCTTCATGCAAGGTAACAACCAGGATCCAAAATTAGAACCTTTTTCTCCTAATATATGAGGAAAATGATCAGATACCTGAAGCATCTCAGGTTTAGCACTGGCCAATATCTGGTACCTGCTTCTCCAGAGGAGCCAAAAAGGAACTTACCACCTAGATCAATAATAAAAATATACCCTATACATGACAGACCAGATGTCCTCTTGAACCTCTTACCTCTGGTTTACTCTTTCTCTATGATAATAGCCAAACACTCTTACACTACTTCTTGTTCCTCTATGTTAGATCACTGGCTATGTGTTTTTTGGCAGAATTCTCCAGTACCTTTTCAACAATGTCTGGCTAGACACCTTCACAAGAGCAGTGTTTGTGGAATTTACAGTCTACAATGCCAATGTGAACCTCTTCTGCATTATAAGCCTGATGTTTGAAACCAATGCTTTAGGTGAGAACCTTTTGAAATTACACACCTCTGAAGACAGCAAGCAATGCATTTACAGAGTGCAGATTTACATGCTGTCAATGTTTACCTACTCCTTTAGTCAATGAACAGAAGTGTTTTAATAAATCTAATCATGACAGAATCAATGCAAAACATATAAACCATTTAGGAAAAATATATCATTGCAGTAATACAGACCATAATGGAACATCTCATGTTTGCTTATGCTGTGGTCACCTGCTGATGAAGAAAACACGGTACTGAAACTTAATCTCCAGAATTCACACAACAAGAACAAGAAAAATTATGTTTCCTAATCATTTCAGTTAATCAATACAATATTGAGACAAAAAGTACCAATAACAGAGTCTGTCTTTTTTGTCTGACTTCTAATAGGCTCTTCTGGAGCCATGTAATCACATAATACATAATCTGGATACAACAAAGAAAATAGCAAAACTAGCTTCTGGTTTGAAGGCCATGGGAAAAAACATTTAATCTGAGCAGTAGCTTCTGTCCTGTTTTGCTGTGACAGAATCCTGGGCCAGCCATGGCCTGCAGGCTGTCAGCAGTTTGGAGTCAGCCAGGGCAGCTGACCCAAGTTGGCTACAGGTGTATCCCAGAACATAAATGTCATGCTCAGTATAAAGGGGGAAGTTTGCTGAGGACAGAGGGTCTCCTGTTTGGGCTCTTCCTAATTCTGTGCTTCTTCCTGCTTCTGAGGATTTCCTTCACATTTATTGTGACTACAGTACATTTGCTTGGCTGAGTATAACTATGTTTACTTTATATTGGCATTGGTGTTAGTTTGGCTGTTTCAAGTCCATTTTCATTTCAATCTGTGAGCCTCCTCTCCTCTTCCCACTCCCTCTTCTCAGCTGGGGAGGGGCCACTGGGTGATAGAGCAACTGCTGTAGGTTAGCCCCCGGATATGGCCTAAATGTAGATAGCTTCCTTCAGATCTGTCCCAGCATTGGAAAATACCCAAACCAGACCACAAAACTGAGCTCTTTTTCTTCTTAGAATGAGATTCAGATTTACAGCTCCAGGTCCTGCTGCTACACTTCTGCATTTATAGTCCAATCCAAATTCAGCCCTGCTGAGATTAATAGCATGCTATCATACAAGAGAGCACTAGCACTCTGAAAGCTACTGACTGCCTGAAATTCCTATTTAAGGAACATTTTAAAGAACACTTATAATGCTACTCACACTGGATTCAGTCACACATCAATACGAATATAAGTATGAAAGTGTTACTGGTGAACTAAATTGTTTAAATGAAAACAGAAAGATGTAATTGTTAGAGCACTGAGGTGAACATCATTTGTTTTTTAGGGGCCTTCTTCACAAGTGCAGAGCTGCAAAGCGTCCGGCTCTACCCGTACACCAACAGTCTCCACATCTTTGTCATTGCAGCAGAAGTGATTTATTTCCTCTTTATCATGTACTACATGATAGTACAGGTGAGAGCCAAGGGAAAGCCTGGCTGACAGCATCACCTTGTGACTGCTTTTGATTTCACTTACAAAAACCTTATGATTCCTTGATTTCAGCAATGCTGCTGCTGACTTGCACCCATGAAAGACTGAATCAGACACTGTGTCTATATTATTTAATAGGAAGGTGACATTTTATTTGACTGGAAAGGTTCTTTTGAGATAAATAATGAGATTAGTGCAAGATGTAGTTTTATCGATGCGTAGAGGTCAGCTTTATTGTGGAGAGCTTAGGTCTAATTTTGGAGGAGTACTCTATGATATGGAGTCATAAGACTGAAAGAGTAAAACTCCTCTTTTCATAGGGAAAGCTGATGAAGACTCTCAGATGGAAATACTTCCACAGCAAGTGGAATCTCCTGGAGACAGCCATTATATTGATTAGCTGGAGTGCCCTGTCAGTGTTTGTGAAGCGGACAATCCTTGGGGCCCGAGACATCAGCTACTACCAGGAACACAAAGAGGAGTAAGTATTAATGTGAAGTAGTGCATCCTTTGTCAGTGCTACTTATGCAAAACCAAACCCATTTCTCCTCTTCCAGACAGCAGCTTGTCTGTGCTAGATAATGCTGCTCTAAATGGCTGTATTTGTGAATCGTGTAAGTCTTTCAGGGCTTAGATATGTCAGCAATAGGATTTTCTTCTGATATGGCTCTAATAAAACCCAGCAGATGTGAGCACCAAGATTCCCAGCATAGCTGCTTGTTCCATATTTGCATCACCCTCTTCTGAATCAACAAGCCTTTCTGTTACAGGATGTCCATCCAGACAGTACATGATCTGCCTCATTCTCTGTTGTAAAAAGCCATGTGTTAGAGGACAATAATGGCTTCTTTTATACAGCTTGGAAAACTAACATCTGTTAAAAAATGGCCATGCAGGAAAGAGGTCAGAGAATCACAGGATAATTTGGTGTTAGATCAGGTTGCTCTGGGCCTTGTTTGGTTCTCACACATCTTGTTGGAACTTAAATAGTCCTGTCACAGCTGGTGCATCCTACTGCCTGCACAGCACCAGTAACCCCAGGCTCTCAACTACACAGGCACAGAAGAACCTGCCTTCCTTCCTAAGGGCACCATTTGATAGTAAGTTTGTATTAGCTGCCTTTAAACTGTGACCTGATCAAAAATGAGTATCCTGTGGGCTACAGCCTAGACTCTCAGCAATAGCTAATGCTGATCAAAAAAAACCCCTCTGCCATGTACCACTGAGCTTTTGGCCTGCATTCAGCAGGAAACACAGGCAGGAACATTCAAGCAAGAACTGAAGTAAACTCTCAACTGAAAACAAGGACAGAGCAACCAGCTTTTCCAGCACACTCATTTATGCATTTCAAAGGTTTCTGTGTGCATGGTCTATTACATCTTTTCTTTTTTCTTTTTTTTTTTTCCAACAGCTCTGTAAGCTTTCATGAAACAGCAAGAGCTGATGCAGTTCTTGGCTACCTGATTGCATTCCTAGTGCTTCTCTCCACAGTGAAACTGTGGCACCTCCTGAGGCTCAACCCTAAACTAAACATGATCACTTCAACCCTAAGGAGGGCATGGGGTGATATCTCTGGATTCATCACTGTTATTGTGATCATGTTCCTCGCCTATTCCATTGCTGTGAGTACCACTGTGGTTTCTGTTCTCTGCAGTCTGCATCCAGGTACTGACAGTTTAATTATTTCTGAGTGTTGAAAGCAACATAGTTTTGAATGTAAAACTGAATAAAGCTGCATATCTAAATCTTAGGTTAGCAGTTTGGAGCCAAATTCTTCAGTGTAAGTGAAGGAGAAGTTAAAATACCCACTTGTCTGCTCTTTGCAAAGTGAAATTTAGTAGATAAATCAAACATTGAGATGAAAAAATGGATTCTCTGTGAGTAATAGTTGTGACAAAGAAAGCACAGGAAAAATAATTTTCTGGATAAAGTTCAAACTGGGGAGAGTGCAACAAGTGGCATTTTCTGTTTGGTGTGGTTTTAAGTGGGAAATTATTTTTATGCTTATTATAGGAATACTTATGCAAATTGTTTTCATTATAATGAGATTAAAGAGTTATTGGACTGCAACTATTTCTGTATATTTACTGTTTTAGCTGAAATGTTTTCTATAAATCTTTTGGCAGATTGATGTAGGAAATTCAGCACATCTCAATTGCAAAGTGGAATTGGAAAAAGTGGAAACTATTTCAGACAAATCCAAACTGTCCTGTAAAGGGCAGTCCTGTGACAAACAGGACCTGCTGCAGTCTCCCACCGCCTGATTTCACATTCCTCATCACTCCCTTCCTCCAGCACTGACATTCAGCAACTGAGTAGCTTTAGGCACTGGTGTGGCCACAAACTTAACAGGTAAAATAAGTGATGGGATCAGTTCCATGACCCAGCCTGTTGTCACATCACACAAGTACTGGAGCTGTGAAAGAAAGAGGTGGGAATATGTATGCAGGGATGGAGAAACAGGTGAGACTGCAGCAGCCCTCACTTAAATCAGATACAGTAGTTCCACCAGATAAAAATAAAGACAACAGTACCTTGGTTACTGAGTGCTGAAAGGCAAGTGGTTGTGACTGTGATTAACTTGGTCAATTATGCAGGAATAAATCTGCTACTTAGAGGTGGTCTAAATGACTTTCCTAATTTTTGTCATGTATCTGCAGGTTTTTTACATTATGTAGTGGCAAGCTGAGCAGGTGTAAGACATTCTCATCTATAGGATGAAAGGTTTTACAGCTCTCAGAACACACTCAAAGTGAATCCAGTTCCTAGCTCTAGGTTAGTCTTCTGTGGCCTTGTCTGATGCTCCCTGTTTGTAAAGAAAACATGCAAAAAAAGCTCCATGTCTCTAACAACAAGCTAGGATGGCTTTCTCTGAATACAGCAGCCAGTGCTCTGATCATGACACAAGATATCCCTGCTTTCCTCTGCAGACAAACCTGATATTTGGGTGGAAGCTCTACTCTTACAAAACTCTCTTTGATTCAGCAGAGACCATGGTCAGTCTTCAGCTGGGAATCTTCAACTATGAGGAGGTACCATCTCTGATTTTTGAGAAGTTCATCACTGTAATTAGCAGCTCAGCTACCCAATATGCTTTGAATGAGCAAATAAGGACTTTCAATTAGTGCTAGGCATTAATCTAATTTTGCAAGCTCCACAGCTTCCCAAAGCAGCCACCTTTTCTCATCAGGGAAAAGATACCAAGTGAAATATCTCATATCCATTTTGACCATCAGTAGACTCATAATGAACCTTTCACTGAGAAAAGAGTTTGCATTTTAACTAGATACATTATTTATTGATTACAGAAAGTGTTGAGTATTTCCTTAGAAACCTACAGACAGAACTGTTGAGTAATACCCTAAATTTCTTATGAGCTCATGCCCTTCAGCTTCCCAGGGAAAGCAAGACCTTCCACAAAGGAACAATACATGATATTTGTTTCTATTATTCTTGACTTTCATCAGGTTCTTCTAAATATAATATACTTTCAATTAATATTGAAAACATTATCAAATTCCAATATCCTTTGAACAGCTCTTTCTGGATTAAGCTAGTTTTTGGACGTCTCTGACTGTGAACTCCTCCTTGGTTGGTGGTTTTAGACCATGGATCCAACAGGGTATGGGTAGCTCTGAAGATCAGTAATTGGGCACAAAGTTTTTCACCTCTACATTCCACTCATGCTGTTAGTCATGAAAATATACTTGTGTTACAGCTTATGTGAAAATGAGGGGTTTGGATTTTCACACAACCCTTCATTTATATGAGTCCATGACAGTCTGACTGGGCTTGTGAAGGCACTACTAAATAAAAGCATAGAGATTTAATCTATACTTTGAAAGCTGAGGAATGATGGAGCTTCAGCTGTTTTGTGGATAAACAGATCCCAGGCTTGTCAACATTTACATGAAACTTTCAAACCCATACAATTAAATGCAAATACTTAAACCCCAAAACAACAAAACTAACTCAAAGATTGCCCATGTTCATATACCATATCTATAAAATATTCTACCATCTTTGTACTATATCATAGCAACACAGAAAAGTGACTAAAAGAAAAAAATACATATAATATTGATAGTGTAATTTATTAGCCACAGGGATTTGCAAAGATTAACTCCTTATTGTGTCTTAATTGCTTGTGTGTATGCTTTGTCTTTACAATCAAAATATGATGTCTTACCTTAACACTACAGGTCTTGGACTACAATCCAATTTTAGGTTCCTTCTTAATTGGATCTTGCATAATTTTCATGACATTTGTGGTACTGAATCTGTTCATTTCGGTGATTCTGGTTGCCTTTAGTGAGGAGCAGAAGCACTACCAGGTATGTTCATCTAAGCCCTCCTGCTGTTTTTAACATTTACTGTGCAGTGCTTACTCATGACTTAGGTATTCCACCATTGGATGAAACCCGTGTAAACTCGGTCCAACTCTTAAGAAGTCAACATTTATTCATAAAGCACACTTCAGATTTTCCAGGTTTATGCTATCCATTCCTGTTCAGACGAGTCTCTGCTCAGATTTAGCACAAGATCCGATTTGCAGCCTTCTGTTAGCATACTAAATCCAGAAAAAAAGTACTAGATTTGTGTCCCAGCTCCACTGAAATCAGTGCCAAAACTGCCACTAAACTCCACAAGGGTTTGAGAGCTCCTTTGGAAAATGTCACTGTGAGTGCCTATCGATAGCATGGTGAAATCCAGCTTAGTACTCCACTACTGTCCAAAATTCCTCTGTCCAAAATGTTTTAAATAAAGGGAGATGAAAACAAAGAATGTGGCCAATAGAAAACAAGATATATCTTGTTTTTCTCATCTACTTCATCTAGAAATGGTGGGTAGCTCATGGTATATACCACCAGCTGAGTATGGTAGCTGGCAAGCAAACTCCAAGCTCCTGGAGCAAGATTTCCATGGGCTTTGACAGCACCAAAGCTTCTTTTGTAATGTCCATGTTCACTCATGCTCATCTGGGACTTTTGTCTTGATAAAAATACTGCCATGATGTTTTGCTTTGGCAGTTACTCATGCTCTGCTTACACTGAGAGCTGCCTTACTTCACTTCAAGCAGAGATTTTCTCTTGCGACTTTCTCTGGCTTCAGCAGAGGCTGTATCTGTGCATCCAAGTAACTTAATTCTCATTGTTATTTTAGGCTTCGGAAGAAGAGGAGATTGTTGATCTAATGCTAATGAAACTTTTCAGTTTCTTTGGGATTAAGAGCAAGAAGGAAGAGAAGCCAGTCACTAATGATCAACCGGAAGAACCTGTCAATGATTAAGTGATAACCACAATGAAAAGTCATTTTGTGGGTGATTTACTTTTCAACTCCCAGCTGCAGTGTCCAGACTTAGGTTATCACAGCTTCCAACTACAGCGCTGGTCTTCAACCTGCTGTTGTCAACATTATTTTGGAGTATTAGCAGATAAATAATGCTGAGCCTGAGATAAAGTGTCCCACGTGAGCTCCCTGTAGACTTAGCGGCTGTATTTAATAAACACTGAGCGTCTATCGCACTGTTTGGCTGAACTCCCTCACTCTCCGCCAAGCAAGCGCCGCGGGAAGATGGCGACCCTCTCAGAGCGCCCTCCTTCCCCCTGCCCCTGCTCCCGCCGCAGGCATAGGGCAGCTTCGCTCCTCGAGCTGCCGGATGGCTCGTCTGCGACCTGGGACTCCCGTTAGAAGACTGGGAACCCCCGTTAGTGACCTGGGATCCCTGTCAGGGCCCGGCAGCCCCTACAGAGCCCGCGCCGTCCGCTGAGGGGATCCGGCAACAACCGTCCCCACCGCGCGTGACTAACGGCCGCCCCTGGCACCGCCCCCGAGAGGCGGGAGCTCCGCGCGGCACCGCCCCCTGGCCGCCCGCCCCCGGCAAAGATGGCGTGGCGAGCGTTGCGGCGGGTTGGACCGGTCTTGGTGCCGCGCTGCCCGCGCCTCTCGCCGCCGCCGCTACTGCCGGTGCTCGCGGCCCGGAGGTTGGCCACCAGCTCGCTGGTGCTGTCCGGTGAGTGGCAGCCGGGGAACAGCGGGAGGGCGGCCCAGTGCTACGGGGAGTCGCCGCTCCCGCTCTGTCCGGACTCCCGGGAGGGGAGAGTGGGCTGCAGCCGCTGGGCCGGCCTTCGGGGGTGAGGGCCGGGGCGGACCTCGCCTGCCGGCGGAGGAGCGGTGCCTGCCGCCCGCCAGTGCGGGCTGAGCGACCTCGTTGCGCGGGGCAGCCCCAGTTTGCTCCTCCGGTTGCTGTGCAGCGAGGTGCGGGAGGGTTTCTGCTGCCCGTGGGGCACGGGAGGGCAGGGCCCGGGCGAGCAGAGGGATGCTGCGGCTGTGCCTGGGCTGCCCTGTCCTCGGACGGTCATGTCCGGGCCCTGGGCAGCGGTGCCCACATGGGAGCCGGGGGAGAGCCCGGCAAGATGGCTGAAGCCTTGCAAGGGCTGAGAGCTGCAGGGGGCAGTTAGTGCCTCCCTGCCCTTGGCAGTGCGGGTTTCGCTTGTCCCTTGCTCTGCTGCCGACAGTCTCCCAGTTCCTCCTGCCGTGAGGAGCTGTGTCACCTCCCTTAATTGGCAGAAAACTTTTAACCTCCTTTCCATGCTGTACTTCTTTAGCAAAGTGACCCCAATTTCTGGCCCCAGCCTCAGGCTTCACTGAGCAGACCGAGTGTGGAGAACGTGAACTTGACAAAACCAGCAGCCATGGTGCTGAGGCAGCCTGTTGGCAGCTCCAAGGAGCATCAGTAGCAGTGCAAGAAATGGGCAAAAACAGGTGGATGGAGGGGGCCAGCCAGCCTGCAGCAGTTAGATTGGTGTGGGCTGCCAGGAAACCTCAGCCAGATCTTCAGGGGTTTTGGCCCGTTTGGGATAAAGAAGCTTGTCTCTGTGTCCCCAGCTCCCGTGCAGTATAGCTACAGAAGTGGTAAGGCAGGAGATGCACTTACACATTGGGGCTTGGTGTGATTTTGCACTTAGTGTAGTTAATTCTGACAGTATCTGCTGCTGTCGAAGCTCTTTATAAATGAAAATTAGCCACAGATGTCTGAAAACCAGAATCTGTGGTACTCTAGCAAACAGAACTCTTGAAAAGGCAGGAGAGAAAAGGAGAATATGCTATAAAAGTAATGACTGCCATTAAGAGGAGATCATAACTTTCTTCCCAGATAGTTTTTAACCTGTTTAACTGCCACCTTCTGCAGGTGAAAGACATAACATTCATTAGCTGTCATTTACAAATTAAGTGAGCCAAGATTAAGCTTCTTTCACTGATCTAATTGTTTAATGTACCCATTGTTTTTCTATAGATAAAATCTGAAGGAATAACATAAATTATGCTTTTGTTTTAGGCAGAGAGAAAAAAATTTGTATGCCTCTTTGTGGAGGTGTGAGTTTTCCTTCACTCTTCAGGTATATATTTCTGAAATACTTAATGGAGGCAGGCTGCACTAAATGAAGGTCTGAATTCAGAACATGCTAGTCAAGCTGAAACCAAAGTTATATTGAAATGCATGAAGCTAGAGTAAATTTAGCTGCCCTTCTGAAAAAGAATGCTCATGAAGAGATGTGGTATGCTTTGACATCCCATATGAATTTAATTTGATTTATTTAATGGACTGATCACATAAGCTCAAAGTTCAAATTTTGCGATTACTTATTAACTATTTTTAATTTGACCTTTACTTTATTTGCAGTGGGGTTTCTTGCATGGTTTGAATGTTCTATTTTTCACTTTTTTTTTTCCCCCTAAAAGAACCATACATGCTCTTCTAACTATTGAGAACATTTTACTGCAGTGCTCCAAACAGCTCATGGAAATCTTCTGGTTTTCTTTTTTTGTTGTTTGTTTTTTACAATATCATTATCCTACATAAAAAGATATTGGTTGGCATCTTTGTGACATATAATGTCACAAATGTTCAGTTTGGTTTAAGATTCTGTGTCATTCTCCATTCCTATGGCTCATTACTCATTTCCAGTGAAATTCCTATGGGTTTAAAACCTTGACCTAAAATGCTTTAAGACATTTTATTTCTTTTGTTCATTAGAATGTGTCCTGAGAGATTTCTGTAAGTATAAATAATGCTAACTGAAATTCTCTGGGGTTTTTGAGTGATAATTCACAGAAAAATACTTCGTATTTGTGTTTTACTCTTTTTTTTTTTTTGTGTACTGTACCTGCAAAAATATGTATTTTTCTACTGAGGTCTACAAAACTGAGGCCATCTTCAAAGACAAACCATTTTCTCTGAGGCTTGCTTCTCTTACACATGTTCAGACATAAATAAGAGAATCACTACAATTGAAACAGCTTAAAATATGACTGACTTACAGTGGAAAGATTTTAGCAGGTGTACAGCAAGAACTGTTTTCCTTCATGTACGAGTTTAGAAAATCCCCAAGGATTTGCAGAAGTGCAGTTTGTCTAGCAGGTATAAGGAGCCCAACCTAGAGGAAGAGCCTGAGAGGAAAGCTCAGGGAGCTCTGTTTAACAAGTCTTATTCTCTACTTCTGGATCATCCCTTGCCTGATTGGATAGGTGCTACAAGTGAAAATTTAAATTAAGGAAGAAAGTATTTATGGGGCAACTATGGAGGTGATAAAACGGACAAAGCAGGCTGAAAATGCTCAGAGTAAGAAAAGTGCCAGGTGAAATGTTAGCAAGAAAAATGTTGCCTGTTTTCAGTAGTTCTTTTGAAGTCTCTTCATATGACTTTATATAAAGAATTGCTTTTAATAATAGCAGGTGAAAGTTGCCCTGAACCTTACAGATCTAAAATACATGTAGAATTTTACGGTTGCTGTGAGGACTTAATAAGGTCTTAAATATACTTATTCTAAAACTATACAGAATAACTACTGTGCTCTTCTCAAGGTAACAGTATTAACAGGGAGCAAATTCTCTTCAGTAACAGTTGCTGTATGAGTTGCCTTATTAACTTCCCCTGTATTAATTTGTGTCAATTTTACATAGATTGTGACAACACTAATCAGGATAAAACAGACCATAGGAAATGTGAGGGGGAGGGAAGGGAATCAGCTGCTTTGCTAGCCAGGTGGCAACTGTTTTACTTCAACTGATGGCTCTAAGTACTTTGAAGGAGATGCTGTAATGCTGACACTGAGTCATTAACACTGGCCTTCCCAAGAATAATAAAGTGATTGTCAGAAACAAACATTTAAATACGCTTGAAAAGCTACTGTGCTATCATAGAAATGTATAACTGAGTAAAGGAAACATACATGATTTAGATTTATATTTTTGCATGAAGTAGAACTACTCCTTTTGCTCCTGTACTTCATCAGTCTCTAGATGATTGCACAGAACTAGTAATGCTTTCAGAACACCCAGTGAGCTGCTACCGTGTCACGAAGCACGTCATGAGCAGAACAAAATGCTGCTCTAAATGGTTATGTGCTGTTTAAAACATCTTCCAAGAAAAATGAACAAAACTAACCTCAGTAAAAAAAGCACCCCTCAGTGTAAGCCTGCAAATGTGTTACTGTATTTAAGTGAGCAACATGAAATACTGAGTTTGTTTCCTTTTAGCCCGCAAATTCACAGACAAGCATGAATGGATAACAGTTGAAAATGGCATTGGAACAGTAGGAATCAGCAATTTTGCACAGGTATTGATCCCTCCCCCCTTACCCAAGTCTGTGATGTTTATTTACATGTCCCTGCTCTTGTCCTTGCTCTTTGGACAGTTACTGGGTTTTATTGTTGAACTGCATTTACTATACAATGGACGTGATTTTTGAACTTGGATCTGTCACATTATTTGTGAACTTAATGCTGCTTCAGCATTCTGATAACGTCTAAATCACTTTGAATTGAGCCTACGGAGAGCTCAACTTGATGAGAAACTTAATGGCTCAGCAGAATTTAAAACCTCCTTATTACTTCAGTTGTAATAGGCCTGAGGAGTTTGTGGCCGTGTGAAGGGGATATTGTGCACTTTTTAGGCCAAACGTCCCTTGAGCATGAATACGGTGCAGCCCCCCTGGCTAGGGAACAGCTGTGAATAGAAGTACAATGTGGCATGTATTCCTTACCCTAGGATTGGCGTTCCTTTGGATTTTTTTATTTTGTTCTTGTGCAGGTACTTGATTTGGAATAGTCACAGGCAAATTCAGGATAGACATTCACTGCATGTGAAACGTAAGAAAATCTAATGTGAGAAGCTGTCAATGAAGTAGAATTTAATGTGTCTTAGGACAAGCAGCACTTCCGTAATCTCAGTTTTCTGTAAATAACATTAATAGTCTGTAAGACTTCTAGTCTATTGTGGCATAGGGTGCCCTTGTCAGTGAAGAGGCAGAAGCCTGTTCTGGGTGAGCTGATTCCTATGCTGATAAGGCTCCTCATTAAGTCAGGGGGGACAGGCTGTATGCTAAGGGCTCTCCAGTGAGTCTCTGGGGAGGAGTCATTGTGTTTCCATCCCAGTTGCACTGGAAGCAAATCCTCTGTGCTTTGTAACAAAAGGATAATTCCTTCAGATGGTTGGGAACTTTGGCCTTTAAACCAGTTGTTACCTTCACTGATGCGAAGAGGATCAGCAGATGTTATTTCTCATCCCGCCTGAAGAGATCTTTGTGTAAACCTTGTAACTCAGCCTGAGGGTTAACAACACTGTCATAGATAAACAATAATTTGGCGTTTAGGTCATGAAAGCAAACCAGTTTTTTCCAGCTAAATCTTCAAAAAGTGAAAAATACACGGTCCTAAATGAGAATTATAAATGTAGAGATAGGGATTACTTATATACAGATTCTAAAGTTACTGTCTCAGATCTCTCCTGTGTATAGTTTCTTTAATGTATGCCTTGATGCTTTTGTTTTTTCTTTTAAGGAAGCATTAGGGGATGTTGTTTACTGTAGTCTTCCAGAAATTGGGACAAAATTAAGTAAACATGGTAAGTTTCAGCTCTAATTTCTAATGAAGTAATTATTTTACTCATCCTGATCTCTTTTTGCAAAGATGAGTTTCATGAAGTAGTCTTTTATGTTCATTAAAAGTACCATTATAAATCTGGATTCAAAACAAATTCAGGTATTTCCACAAGAGACAGCTTTAATTTCAAATTCTCACTGTCAGACCACACATTGTAGCAGACAATACCTGCTTATTAAACTGTAAGGACATTTATTTAAAAATCAAATATTTGAAATATCTTTTTGTAATAATTTTGTACATGTTCTGTTTTTAAAATATTCATGCTTTGATTTGGACTTGCTAGCGTTCAGGCTGCCTTGTTTGTAATTCTGCTGTTACACATTGGAGTTGCATGATGTGAAGCATCTAACTGATACCAAACTCTAGCTTTTCTATGAATATACAGACTCTAATTTTTGAGTTTCAACTGTAATCATATGGTTTTGTTCATTAGTGATATACAAATAGTTACATTCTTAATCATTCAGTTATGTAATATTCCATGTCAAAGAAGAGAGCATTACCAGGTAGAAAAAAAAAGCCTATTCCTGTATTAACATAGAGAATTGTCTCACTAGTATGTGAAAAAAAGATTGTCATTAGGTTCAGACATTGCAGAAAATGAACATGGGTTTACTGAGGTAAATTAAGAGCCTTCCTGTTGCCATCCTTGTGGAATAGGTCTGTATCAAACTGTTTTGCCCCATCTATTACACCGGATTAAATGGTGAATGTTAGACAAAAGGTCTTTCTGTTTAAGGTTTTAATTAACCAACTTGTTCTTTTATCTGAAGGAATTTCATTTCCATTTAGTTCTTCTCTTTTCTACCCATTCTGGCTTTAGCCTAATTCCAGGCTTTCCCAGAACATGTTGTGCCCTAATTCCTTTTGCTGAGGCCTATCTGCTCTTCTGACAGCTCCATGTTCCTCCAGCCTCTGTCTTATTTGCTCATGGCTTGGAGTTACTCTGGACTAACATTGCTTCAGGCACCCTTTCCATAACTGCCTGCAAAACAGAAAAAAGGGAAGAGCAGCCGGGCGATCCCAGTGTGGTGCTTCTGAATACTAATGTGTGTGTGCCAGTGAGTGCAAATAGAACACTTGATAGTGTTTCTGAAGAAAAACTGGCATCCCAGAAATTGCAGCTGTGTCTATTTTGTAGCCACATTATGTCTAAAAGGGTTTAAATTGTAGATAAAAGGAATATTTAGGGCTTTTGCAGCAAGAGCTGGATGTGGGTCCTTCTCACCAGGTACCATATCATGTGCTGTAGGGCTTTAGCCAAAGGATTAGCCAAAAGTAAGAAATTTCTGTCCCTTCTGTAGTAGCCAGCTAGCTAGTGTTATGCAAGTTCCCCAGAATAATTAAAGAGGATAAACATCAAAGTTAATACTGTTGTTCATTGTCATAAAGTTGGTGACTTCAGTCTCTGGCAGTTTTCCTTGCTTGAGGTTCAGACACTTCTTCAATATCTGATCAGCAGCAGAGTATCTGACAAAAAAAAACCCTAAAGTGCTTTGTATTTTCCTTCTAAACAGCAGTCAATTGTATTCTGTTTCAGATGAGTTTGGAGCCTTGGAAAGTGTGAAAGCTGCTAGTGAGCTCTACTCTCCTCTCTCAGGAGAGGTAACTGAGATTAATGCTGCCCTTGCAGATAATCCAGGACTTGTCAATAAATCTTGTTATCAAGATGGTAAGATGTCATTTTTATCTTTCAATAATGAATCCCACCTGGATTCTTGCTATCCCAAGTGGCTTTGCAATTCCTAGTTCTTCCAGTTTAATGGTGTGGAGACTTAAATGGAATATATTGAATACAGTTCAAGCCCAATAAAATTTAACATGAAAGTATTATTGTAGTTTTGTCTGCTGACAGCTGTTTTACAACGTGTTCTTTCAGACATAGACTGTGGTTGAATTGAATCTTTTTCCCTTGATTGATTGTATTTCTCTTTTTTGGTCTTGTAACAATAGCTCATGACACTGTGAGAGGTCAGGCTTTTTTACTATTTTTAGAGTTCTTCTCCCTAATGCCACTGTCAGACAGCACAATTAGCCAACTGGCCTGACCCCATTTCTTATGACAGGTTGTTTATTAATTCTTTAAAGAATTGAAACATTGTTTTGCCTGCACAAGAAACCCTGTTGATTTGACCAGTGTTACAGGGTCTGTGTGTCTACTGAGAGTATTTTTCTAAGGTGGTATCATGAATGAATCATTCTTGTAGGATATTAGCAGCTGGTTTTCTTTTGTATTTCCTAATTCCAGGTTGGCTTATCAAGATGACTGTGGAAAACCCTGCTGAACTTGATGAACTGATGAATGAAGATGCCTATGAGAAATACATAAAATCCATCGAGGACTGAGCTGGAATAATGAAATAAACCCATATTGAATATTTCACTGTAGTTTGTCATCAATCAGTGAAGTACAGAACACACAGTTTTGGCAACCTGAGAAATACCACTTATGATCCTATATACAAGGCTATAAATGATAGCAGTGGTAAAAATGTTTAACATCTGCATACCTGCAAGGGTGGTTTATTCTATTGTCTGATTTATGTAACTTCAGGATGTTAACTATAATATTTTACAAGATTTGCTAAAATACATACTTCCCAAGATTCATTTAACAAATGAGTAACAACAGCCTTAATGTGGTAATTCTGTAGTAGGCACAAGACTGTTCTGTAACCTCAACTGGAGCTTTCCCTGAAACACTTTTCCTCCCAAGAGGCTGAAAAGCAGTGTCTCCCTAACCTCCTAATATTTTTCCTAATTACAGTTGAAAAGATGGTACCAAAAAAAAAGAGAAGCCATATCAACTACCTCTTTGCATGATTTTTACTTCTTTACAGAATTTACTAATCCTTTTTCTTTCATTTTACTATGTAATCAAGTAGTTCTGCCTTTGAGGCAGAAGGTATGGGCCTTGTCTTCTGATTTCTGTGCTTTCTTAGTATCACTCATGCAGTGATAGTTTATCAGGGTTCTAGAGAGGATTGTTTAGACTATATTTTTGATCTAGCAAACACTACTTATGTCACATGTAATTAAAGAATTCTATGTCTTGTGCCCAGCAGCTGTGATTTCAGAGAGTAGATACTGGTGAAAATTGTGATCAGTAGTAGTTTGACATATAATGTATCCCTGTGTGTAGTAGGCATACTGCTGTAATGACATCACAGGAACAGAACTAAACTTTCACTAAAACTTTAGTTTACTTTTCCAACCAGTAAACTAAAGCAGCTGATTCCATTAGACTCAATATTTAATGAATCCACAAATGTGCACTCAAAGTTGATGTAACATTTGAGGGTATGGTTGAGTTGTACAGGCCTGAGCTTCAGGAAAATGTAAGAGTGCAGCAGAGCTTTGCTCTAAAACTTTTTACCACAGTTCTGAAATAGCAATTTGGAGCTAAGCACAAAACAGGAACAAAATCCAGGTATCTGTAAGTTGATTTAAGAGGAAGCTGGGGAAAGTTTAATCCATATAAGATGACAAAGGCAAAATTTGTCCTCCTTTGGAAGTTCCCTTCAAAAGCACAGCCTTTCTAAAGGGCAGAAATACACTGGGTTATACAGAAACCTTTCTAAGGTATAAAACGGAGGGTTTTCTTTGACAATCTGAAGGGATGTCAAAGTAATTGGTGTTTTTTTGAAATCTTAGGAGCTAATTTTTCCTACACAAGGCACAGATAAAAGCCCTGCCACGAGAGACTCCTCTGTCTATTTAAGATAAAACTATCTTCTCCAGAGGAGTGAAACTGCAAAGTGACTAAGAGGAAACAGAGGATTTGACTGTGGGTTCCAGGGAACTCCTAACTTGGCAGTGGTTGATAAACAAAAGGCTCTGATAAACCCAGTGTAAATGCTTTAAAAACTGCCAGTGCTTATCCATTATTCACAGCATCATGCAGTATTTATTGTGACAACATTCAAGGCTCAGAGCTGGGAGCTTGATCCTGGCCTCTTTCACAGGCTCCCTACATCAGTTTGGATCTTTGACCTCCCTGTGTACTTTCCAAAGGAAAAGAAAAAGTTTGTTTCAGATTGGAATGAGTGCAGGCAAATGGCTACAGGAATGCATAAAAATGTTTCATTTTGTCACTGTTTCTTCCACCCCATTTTTTTTCCAACTTTACTAGAGCATAATAAGCCCTTCATTGCTTGCCCTGTAACATCCCTTGTGGATCTCCAGTTAATGGTTAGTCTAGAGCACAGTAATGCATTTTTATACAAATTTTCCCTTAAAATGTTTGTATTCTTCCATTTTGATCAATGAAACATGAAATAATTTCTGTAATCCCCTAAGGAGCCTGGAGAATAGTAAAAACTGGCAAATTTGATCTCTTCCTCAAGCTTTGCTCTCATCTGTGTATTAACAGTGTTTCTAAGGTTACACAAGTAGGGATAAATGCCAACTTTCTGGAGAAACCATCTAAAACATTCTTGGGGTACAGTGGGAGAAGGGAGTTTGTTTTGCTTAAAGAGTAGGACCAGGAACCTCTCTATCTTCAGTTCTTTTAGGATTTTATATGACCTTAAAATGACTTATTAAATTTCCCAATTCCTCTTAAAATGGGACAATAATACTTAGCTACTTTATACCACAAGCTCTGGTGTTTGGCAGTTACTTAGGCCAAAGGATACCTACTGAAACAAATATTTTTGTATCTTTCTACAGTTCATTCAACTACCTGAATTACACTGCCAAAATAATATATTCTTTCCTGTTTGATGTATTCTACCCAAGCAGAGATCTTAGCTTTCAAATAATCCTGTCACTTCACCACATTCAGGAGCAGCAGGAAGCCTCGGGCAGCCCACAGTGCCTGGCTGGAGCCAGGCTCTGCAAGAGCATGAATGCAAAGCTCCAGCGTGAATCCCTAATGAATGCCTTTCATCAACAGCAAACGATGGAGTGAATGTGTATGAGCTTTGGTCTACTACATCGTTTTAAGTGCTTTTGTATAAATCATAGGGGGAAACGTCAAACATGTTCACCAGTGTGTGCTCCTACAGAAAATGAATAAAGGAGATGTTTTTTTACAAAATAACCACTTTATCTGTGACCTCTTAAGTCTTGATCCTGAGCTTAAGAACTTAACACTCATAATTACTGGATATTAAACATCATAGACTCAGTAGAGAGATTGGTTTATGGCAAATTATGATTTCCATACTTCCCCCACAACTAATAATTATGTCTCTTTATCTCCCAGGGGTTAATGATATCATCACCTTTCTCCTTGCCAACGCTTCCTTTCTGTTCCACAAGTACCAAGCCCTTTATCTCTCCAATTATCTAACTGAATAATATAAGCTAAACTCGGAACTAATTTTTTTTTTCAATCCATATTTAGTTTTCTAAGCTTTTTATTGACACTGAAAAGATTGCATACCTAAAATTTTGTCTGTTTTTCAACTGATGAAGTACTGCCTCTCCCTCTGAATCTTGACCCATCATGCATATAAATGCAGATCATTTAATTGTCAATTCTCACCTGGGGAGGGGTAGGGGGGGAGGTATCAATGGTATAAAACTAAAAGAACAAAAATACATAAATAATAACTCTTGGTGGTAGTTTGATGAGCATAAAATAAGGGCAATGTCAACTTCACTGTAATTAAATTAGCAGTAAGACAATTACCTAAGCAGCTCTGGTGCTTAGGTTAGAAGTGCAGCGGATCTCAGTTTCTAATGCTCCCCTTAACCGCTGTCTCCTGTGGATAAGGATCCTCTTTCCTTTTCTGTCATCATGATAGAATTTTCAATTTTCCTCTAGTAATGGTTATATGCCAAGCTGACACATAAAGGACACAACATCTATCTTCATGTCAGCCTTGTCATGTGAATAAACAGAACTGCACCAATCAATCAACGAAACAGACTGATCCTCAGCTCCTCAACGGAGCATGGGAGGATTCTGCCTTGTGGTGCTGGGAGACATCAGGAGAGGCAAAGGAGATTGCATATTTCGGAGAGGAGAAAGCAAGCCTAAGAAAAGTGCATAATTCATTAATTAACACGTGTTCATCACTGGATAGAATTCTCCAAGTTGTCAGATGGTGACATGGAGATTTAAGGAACCCCAAGTTAAAAAGCAGTTATTGCATCATCTCACCAGGCGGTGGCACTGAGCTCGTTAATGAGCCCGGGGCTCTTCAGCTGCTGGGAGGGCGGTGACAGCTCAGCTTCAGGGGCAGCTCATTTCCTAGGACAACTTCGAGATCAGAAAAAATAGTAAGCACATCTTGCTTCACTGGAAATGCTTAAAACCCACTCCTCACAGCACTGTATGTAACAAAGGAATTAACTTAACCCTCGTTCTATTGTACCCATCTTTCTTCTCCTCCCATCTCCTCTTCCCCTTCTTGCCGCACATCTAAAACATGCCCAGGTGGGGAAGGGGTGTGCAGGGAGAGTCTAAAACGTTACTGAATTCCAAACATGATGCCAGCCATTAAGTCAATAGAAGCCTTTCAAAAACAGCACAGAGATGACTGGGAGCTCTGGGGAAACGTTCTTCCACCAACATCACGGGGAAACTGCTGTTGCATTAATGAAGCTGCATCAGTCCCAGAGAGACTGCAGAAGCCCCCGACAGTAACACGATGCCACTCCCCTGACAGCGTTTCAGGGAGGGGAAATGTGACTGGACTAATGGAAAACTGAACATCTCTGACAAGCCATTTCCAGGGAATATGACCCCATCGACATAAGACAATATTAAAAGACTCCTGAGCAATGTCCATCAGCGTAAATTACCATCAAAATATGCTGCAGATGGCACAAATTGTGAGAGCAGCTTAGAAGTGTCCTCAGTGTAATTTTCTCCACTTTCCCCACACTACTTGAGACAGTCTTAGAGGAACAGTCCTTGGCAGGAGAATTTAGACTGTGGTATCTGGATTGGTCTGAGTCTGCCTCATGATATCGATATCCCTCTCTTCCTGATAGAGAATAATTCAGCCACTTCAGACCTGATCTATTTTAATGCAGTACAAGTGTCCTATACCCTCTGCCATTAGGCTGTTTTATTTGTCATTTGTTTATAGTGTTTAATTATTTAGGCTGTTGAATGCATTTTGCCTGGAGATGTATTGTAATGGAGGCACAGCACTTGCACCTTTCTCTAACCATGAAAATCAATCCACAAGATAGGAGGATGAGTCTGCACTTCTTAGTGCTCAAGAATACTTCTGTTTTCCAGCATCATCCCTCTCATTCTTCACTGCAATGGTCTGGATCAAGAGGAAATGTGAGAGAAGTATTATTGTTCTGACAACCCCTCCTTTGTGCCACAGCCAGTGAGGGAAAGTCAGTGATAAAATGGTGTAATATCCCCACTGCACAGCTCCTTTTCCTGCAATATATCATCTTTTTCTATAACTGAAACATTTTTGCAGCTTTCTATTAGAATGAGGGGCATTTCTTATATCAGAGTGGCCTAGTAAATGTGTTAGACAACAAAAAAGAAAATTCAGCCATTTAAAACCTGGTTGGAATTTTTTTTGGCTGCTTCCCATATCCTCCATAGGTTTAAAGAGTAACTGAAGGACAGCATGGTCCTTGAACACACATCCCCGCATTGTGAGAGCAGGGGCATGCTACTCTAACAGAGAACCTAACACAGTCTTGCAAAGGGCAGCTCCTCAGAGGTAGCACAGACAACCTCTATGTCTCCTTTCTATCTGCCCTTGTATACATAGAGTTGCAAGGAAGAAGAGGCAGCCATCCTCAAAAGAAGGCTGGGAACCATGGCTCCAGATCACAACAGCAGCACAAGCTCTTGGGATGAGGATGCATAAGAACCTGAGCTGATCTCACAGCTCCCAGCTGCTGAAAGACCAGGCTTTTGCTCTCTCTCCCTCCTCTTCGGCCTCTCCCTTCTCTCCATACCTGATCCTCCTTGCTCTTGTCACCTCTGCCAGTCACAGAGGCTCCACAGCATTCAGTATGTCCCCTGAGGCAATTCAACCCATAGTCAGATCAAAAATTATTGGCAGATTCCAAGAAGTGCCCAGAGAGGGGTGTTAAGAAATAGGAATCATTACCACCATTATTGGTAGTACTACTACTATCTGAATCCTTCATACCTCTTAACACTTGTTATTAGCATGACTAACCACTGTGTGCACTTCTGATTAAACCAGATGAATTACTGTAGTCACATTTTGTCCCATGTAAGAGTGGGGGNTATTCCTTTCCCCCCCCCCCATTTTAGAGCACCATGACTTCATTATAATCTTCTCCCAGAACTGTAATCTCATTACTTCAGGATCACTCAAGTGTAACAACAGTTTTACATTCCAAGTATATGCCTTATCAAAAAGAAAAGGGAAATTACACTCTATTATTTTAACTACTACAGTATAATAGTCATATAACAGCACCTTAAGAAAACAGTTCTGGATTCTGTAATTTATGTGAGCTAACAGTTCATTTCTTACTTGAACAAAAGGATTAGACAGACATTAAATCAGAAAACATCCCCTCTGGAAAAAAAGAACAAACTGAAATCTGGGGCTATATTTTAATTACTTTGCCCTTTCAAAGAAACACATGAAAAAAATAATATTAATTGCTATCAATAATAATAGTAACAGCTAAGCAGATGTTTCTGAGTATAGAAAAAGAAGTTGTACCAATTACATGAGATCAAAACCGTAACATTTTCTTCTCCTTATGGCTATATGTTTTTTATCTGTATTATAAAGAGGGCTTAAAAAGTGTTGGTTAAAGAAAAGCTGAAAACTGTTCTTGGCATTGTAAGATAACATGCCATCTACACTGAAAGACCGTGAAACTAGTGCATTATAACAATCCAAAAATAAATATTTTGAACTCTGCAGTTAACAGAGAAGGAATATTTGAAGAGTCCTCACAATTCATGTGGCTAATACTGAGACAGCCGCAGTTCTGCTTCATCACTGGAGGAAAAGGCATGTGCTGGTTAAAGGAACAGCCTGACTGCAGTCACTGCTGAATATACGTGGGGCTTAAAAACCTTCCTCCTAATCCTTCAGCAATGAAACATTTAAATTTGTTATTTAAAAAAAAATCACAGTTCTTTTCACATATCCCAAATCTTGCCTCCACAAAACCCACTCCCTCCCTCTTCTGAAAGACTGGTGGGTTTGTACTTTCTGGCACCTTGCACAGGCTTTAGGCAGCTAAATGCTGAATTGCACTTGAGAACACTTCAGCTGTTATCAGTGACCAGAATGACACAAAGCTGGGAAGCAGCAAAACCACGAACAGCCCAGTACAGGCATCCCTTCCTGAACTACAGACTGCTAAAGTACATCTGAAATGGTGTTAACGACACAAGACTATAAAGAAGGCTACCATAGACTTATGCCCACCAATACATACACTTAGGCCCATCCTATCTTCTTCAAAGATGGTTACACTTCAGAAGGCCAGATCAGCAACATAACTGCATCTTCCATAGAGAACGCTCTTAATGGAGACTGCCTAAAGACAAGCTGGCTGGAAAATCTGGCCCAAATATTAGATATTTGTCTTCAGATGTGTAGGTACATCATGACATGTCTTCATATATGCACTATGGATGAACTGAAACATAATTGTTTCAGATCCTTCACAACAAAGAACTCATGATTTGTCAGTTTAAAAAAAGAGGTTTATAATCACCACATGCTCATAATTTGCATCATTAATCTTTAATGACAGCTGGAAGCTACAGGTTTATAAATATATATTTTTCATAATTGTGACAACCAGTGACTAGATGCAGTTTTGGTGGAAAATTGTCTGAAATACTGTAAGGCTAGGTAAATTACAAGGCATTATTAGAAAACATTGATTTGGAACTTTTGGTGATGTTACATTACATCTACAAATGTTAGAAACAAACATTACTTAGTGAAATATAAATATTGCAGAAGAGACTACAACCAAAAGTAATAGAATAGTTAAGTACACAGTTAAGAAATAACTTTTTTTCTTTTAAAACAAGGTCAAGGTAAATCAAGCAAACAGTAATCAAAAGTTGCAGGTTAAAGAACATTGTCTTCAACAGACAGCATCTCCCGTACAGCGAGCAACCGTTTGTGTAACACTCTGAGGGAGGAGTTAGGTTTGTTTAAACCATTCCAAGAAGAGTAACTGTCTGCCACAGCAGTCAATTTTCCTGTATTACAACATGGATTCACGTTCAGATGTTGGCAGGTTTTGTATCAACCTTAAAATGCCTGAACTTCATGTCAGGTACACCTCCACGAAGCCAGTTACAGGATGAACACAAATGTTTGTTATAGCACAGTTTAGAAACTGGACTTATGAGTAATCCAAATCAATTTTAGTTTTACTACTCTTGATCAGGTTTAAAAACATATATATTAGCTCTTTGAGTTTAAAAGTATAATACAATTTGGCTTATTTTTAAGATACATAAATACAAAAGTTTTAAAACTCATCAGTAACACAACATTTGGACCTAGAAGGTGATAAAGAGTAAAGTATAATGTGTGAGACTTCATTACAGTTTTATGAAATATTGTCTTGCTACTGTTATTCAAAGGAGTACAATTATGATTCAGTCAAGTCAGATTGGACAAAAAAAAAGAGCCTAAAGACAGAACACTATTTAAGACATACAGTTTCCTTAACGACACTTAACAGAATGCTCTATACACACACCCACCAATACATCAACTACACCAATCAAGACAATCCCTAAAAAAACCAGGTGCACCATAATATTGCATAGAAAGAAATCCCTGGTATTAATACACTTGTACTGGAGACTAGGACTTTCTCCCTGCCTTGCTAAATCAAAGCACATATGTTTTCAAAAAAAGCACATCTCACATTTGACAGTTTTTAGCTATATTCTTTGGAATCACTAGTGCATGTGTTATTTCAAGCATAGTTTTATTCTGCATGCTATTGTTTAACATTAAAAAACTAAAATGGAAAGGAAAACAGTTTTCCCGCCTTCCCCTATAAAATATAAAGCAGAATGATCTTTCCATGTTGCATAAATATACAATCAGACCTTTCTCAACAACAGAAAGCTCCAACAGAATCCAGGATAGAGAATGAAGAGGATACTCACACAAGCTGGGGAAACCCAGGGTCAACAATCCTCTCTGCAGAATAACTGAAAGGTCATATTTATAAGTTGGATCAAGAAAGAGTCCAACCAACAGCCAACGGTTCTACAGCTCAGTACTCACTGTGACCATGGAAGACCTACATTCAAGTCCATACACTGCTGTAAGGAAGTCCTCTTACTACTGAACTATTTTAGGGCGATTCTCTCCTATAAGCTGAACCTGAGAAAACCTTCCTACAGAAACAGATACATCTGCCTGCACATGGTGCATTTTGAAAAATGTCACCATCTTCCATTCAAAAAATAAAAATACTGCTCAGCTCTACATAAGGCTAGTTATTTTTATTTCACAGCAAAATTTACTACATTCCTACCTTAAACTGCTCATGTTTGAAAAAACCCTTAATTTCAGTGCTCAAAAATACTTCCATTTCAGTGGGGAATCCCTTCACATCATCAGAACACGTACACACAAAGTGCACACAGGAAACAGAATTAGTGATGTTTTGCCAAGAAGCCATGCAGCATAATTGAAAGGTAAAAGTCATTTTCTTCAGGTATTACTTACAGTCAGCACTTTTTTCCCTCACAAACTGTGCAGACATTAAATCCATCCAAAAGTTTTAATGATATGCACTATGCAGCATCAGATAAATACAGTAAAAGCTGAAAAGACCATGTCTCCACAAATAGATTTCATAAAAAACTAGAATTTCTGGTTTCAGATAGAATATATATTTAGAATATCTGTGTAAGAGGCAAATATATATAATAAATATGCTTTATTATATTAACTATCATCACAGTAGGGGTTTTTTTACTTAACTATGTCACTATAGAGGTATACCAGGAAGACATATTTCTAACTGTAATTTCTTTCACTGTAATAGGAGAAAATATTATCCAATTCTTCTGGCTGCTACAGATACAAGATTTCTGGCACAGCTGAAAACACATCAGGAATTAGAATCAATTATAGTATTTTTAGTACAAATTTCATTGTCTTGACAAAGCCATTATTGGACTTTTGGTGAGAGAGCTAAGGAACACGTGAGATCTCTTCCTAGGAAATGTTGAAAGGCACATAAAAATTTCGAGATACCTTTAATAATATGCTAAAAAGCAGATTCTGAGTATTTCTGTGGGTTACTTTACATTAAACTACAGAATCAGCAGATGTTTGCCTGTTGGCGCTATGGAAAACGTTTCCTGTATCTGTAAAGAGATGGGGCTCATGCATGAGCAGACATTTGTTCATCCAAGTGCTACATTTTCCCCTTGCACACGCTGGAACAACAAAGGGTGTGCATTTATTCTGCTGCTTACTGAGATACTGGGCTCACACATTCATATCTAAAAGTTACTTGCAAATGGTAAAAGCAGAAAAAAAAAAATAATTAACCTGAAATTATGTATACTTATTGAAAATGAGTAGGACAGTTTCAGTTACTGATTTTATGCTAATAAATAGTAGTATGTTTAGCTAGCTGAAATTCCATTTACAGTCACTTAGTAGCTCTGATTCCTTCTAGGATTTCTAGTAATTAGGGTAGATTTCAAAAATATTGCCACAAAAGGCATAGAATCACATGCAAATATCTACCAGTTTAAGTGTGAAGCAGCAAACATCAATTTATGTCAGACATACAGTACAATTTGACTCACCGTGTAAAGTATCATTAGATTGCACATAAAATAACATGGCACATTTCATGAAGCTACAATTTTGCACAATAAAAGACAGACACATTTTTACCTCTGCAGAGACATAAGCAATGAATAATTCACTTAAAAGTCAAGTATGTGACCAAAGGTTTATTGCCTTGCCTAAACCATTCTAGCATCACTTGGAAAGGAAGGTGGCACGGGCTCCAGTCATGCAAATAAAAATAAAAGAGCTGACATTTTTTCCAGAAAAAGGATGGCCTGAAAATTTTCAAGTATTTTACATTGCCTGTGAAAGGTCATTTTGTGGAACTATGTTACTTAGAAATGTGATTTTAAAAAGTTGTTTTGCTCCTGCTCCCATTAAAATAATCAATGTCCAGACAACTTGAAAACTGCTCCCTTCAATGCAGGGTTTTCTCTTCAAAGCCATAATTTATGTAAATATTCTATGATTATTATTGGTGGATTTTTATTTCATCCCCATTTACCACAGTGCTAGTTCTAGCAAGCCATACAGACAGCATTAGATTGAAATCTAAAGGATTGGACACTGCACATGGGTGCTGCCAGTGGAAAGATACTCACAGCCATTGCAACTGAACAAGGTTTTGAAAATTTGAATATATCTTGCTTGGAAATAAATTAATGTGATAGAAGTGAAAACATGTAATCGAAGTAGTGCAGCTTTGGCATATACCACTGATAAATTCCTACAGAAAATCCTCAAAAGTTCTTCCACAGGCTTCATCGACAACATTCTCCAGTCAAAGCCGCCTGGGTGTAACCTTACCTTTCCAGGCTGTAAAAAGTAGGTGTTTAGAAATGCTTCCATAAGACTGTGTCTTTTACAGAACCTGCACATATGTCATTGATAATCTGTGATTGAAATTCACTACTGAGGACAGGCTTTACTGCTTGTAAGCTCAGGAGACTGTTCTGCAAACCATTTTTCTGTGCGCTACAGCCACAAAAGGTTTAATATTCAGATTTGTGTTTGATAAAGGGAGCTAGAAATAAAAGATCAATTAATATCTGAATGGTATTATATAAAGCCATAGCCCAATTCTGCCTACAAAATTTCAACCAAGAGCAACAGCAATTTCACCCAAGTCATGACTAAAAAAAACAAAGTAACACCACAACTTGCTAGTGTGCTTGATGCACATACATCCATTTAGGGAATCAAAATTTAAAGAGAGTTTAAGCCACAGTTGCTATAAGGAGATTTTTAAGCGATTAGAGACCTGCAGATGCTGCATAAATCGAACTTCAGTGAAAACTGCCATTCACTGAAAAATAATTCTGAAGTTCTAGAAATAGTTATTCACTGTTAGAAATGGTTTTAGCAACATTTGTGCTCCTAAAGCCATTAAAACAGTAAACAGGGAATATTGTTAAATCCTTATAAGCAAAGTTGCAGCATCAGTTAACTTACAACGCATGGAGAAAAAAATCGTTTCTAAGAGTTTTCATTCATCTACACAGCAGTTGTTGTCTCACTATTGGGGTAAAAAAGAGCAGGCAAATAATGTGTTGGGAAGCTGTATCACAAATACAGAGATGTTTGGCTGTATTTCCACCAGATCTCAAAGTGCTTTCAAATGGAGACAAGTCCTTTTCCTTCTCTCCAGTATTAAGGCTCTTATAAAAAAATACAAGTTTAACTAAAAGACACTTGGGCTTTCTTTATCAAATACACCACTTAATATGCTTTAATCATGAACATTTTAAGACCCTAGTTCTGCAATTCTAGCCTTATAAATGTGTACTAGCGATACAGAGGATTACCTTATTAGAAGATTGAGGCCTTAATATTCTGAAGTGTGAAATACTCATTAGATGTTGCAAGTACATTTCTTTTATATCCTGTTTCTATTAAAAACACAGGGATTATTAAACTGTGAAATTAAAACCAAGTTACCGATACTACAGAAGGCAGCCTCGCTATTATTTCTATTAAACCAGAAACAGTGACCTAGAGAAATTAAATGAAATGTTCTTTTCCCATCAAGTTTCCAGACCTTTTTTTTTTTTTCCCTGGGATGTATAAGTTTAATCATTCTGACTGAACCAGACCCTCAGGAGACAAAAGTGCTCTCAATTCCCACCAAAGTCAAAAGGTTCTATGAGAACTCCACATTAATCAAGCTGTTTGGGACACTTAACCCTTTTGAGGAACACAAAAGTGCAGTTAAAAATCACATTCCATTCCTAAGCAACCTACAGAAGAGCCAAAATGCTAAAGGCCTGATCCTGCAGCCCTTCATAATCACACTGACAACAGTTTCACCACTCTCAGAAGTCGTATTTGTAGAGAACCCCCTCCTGCAAGCACATATATGCCTAGATCCTGAAAAGTTAGCACCCAGAATTGGCATCAGCACAACCTGTATTCAGCTGAACTCCTGAAAAAGCAAGTTGAACAAGGAAAATATGGTCTTTGCTGCTAATATAATTTCAAACATACATTTAAAGGCAGAAGTCAGCATACTCTGGAATTTTATTGATAGATCTTTATATCTTACATGACTTTCTTCAATCTGACTAAACTTAGCCAGTTTTGTGAAATCTGTCACTTACTGACATTATTATGAAAAAATTGGTTTTCAGAAAGCAGGCTTCATGCATACCTTAGCATAAGAAATTCAATTAAATGGTTAACAGGAATAAAACTGAAAGCGTTGCTTGGGATGCAGACTGAACTTACAGATTCATCCCTAGTTTCTCTGGTGCAATTCCGTGGCTTTCCTGCTGACCTGAACACAAGCAACTTTACAGGACCAACCCTATGGAAACAAACATCAGATCCTGACAAACCTTTACAACAACGTACCACGTGAGTTTTAGAACAAATCACTTGCTTTTTAAAATCTCTCAGTGGGTTGCATGTCAATTAGTATCTGACCTTGTTTTTTCTTTCCTAAGTATCTTTAAACATATAAAACTGGGTTCAAATTTTAAAATAATTGAAATAAAAAAGGAATATACCTTTGCTTTAAACCGGTCAGTCATTTTTACAGCATGAGGAAACACAGCTACACCTGGGGGCATCCACGCTTACGCCTTTTTGGGTTCAAAACCATAATCTGTCCCTTAAACCAGCCCTATCAGGCCCTTAACCCTGCAGGGCAATTAACACGGCGGGGTCAGGGAGGCTCTGAGCGGGGAGCCAGCACCTCGCCCGGGCCGGGCTTTGCTTAAGCAGGCTTAGCAAACAGGGCGGCTGCCCCATGGCAGTGCCCTCCGTGTCACCAGAGTTTGACCCTGCCGAGGTGACAGCTGATGATCCTGACCTCCGTGAGCTCCCGTTCACACCTGTGGGTCCTGCTCCTGACCAGTAAGTCCTGCAGCCGCCCTCCCTCTGCAGAGCCCGGCTGGGCCGCTGCTTCGGGGGCACCCACAGTGCACCGGAGGCCGAGGCGGGCAACGTGCTCCCGGCCTCGCTGCCGACAGCCCCGCCACAGCCTGGAAGGCTTCCCCTCGGCATCGCTAGTGAAATAGAAAATATAAATTATCCGTCTGTAAACAGAATTCGGGAAAATATCCCCCGGCGACTTACGGAGAAGCGGCGGGAAGCGAGGCCTGCGCGGGGCGGGCTGGCGAGGCCGGAGGGGCGCGAGCCCTCCTGTGTGGGGACCCCGGCCCTCAGCGCGGGAAGGGCAGGGCCGGTCACTCCGCCAGGTTCCGCGCTCCCTCCGCGGGCGGCATCTCCCGCCGCGCCCCCGCCTCAGATGAAGTGGATCCATGCGGTGCTGTCGGGGTCCTGCGGGAGGCCGGCGGTGGCGGGCGGGACGCGCTGCCGGCTCCGCAGCCGGTAGTTCGCGCCCTCGTTGTTGTCCCAGTACTCGGCGCCAGCGACGCGGTAGCGGACGGCGAACTCCAGCGTAACCTCGGCGGCGGTGGCGGCGGCCAGGGGCAGGAGGAAGGCGAAGCGGTCGGTGAGGCCGTCCGCCGGGCCGGCCGGTTGGTAGGCGGCGGGCACCTCGGCGCAGCTGGCCCAGCCGTTGAGCGTGTAGCGCACCGACACGGCCTTCTCGTAGGCCAGGTTGAGGACGCGCACGGCACCGCGCAGCCCCGCCGGCTCGGCCCGCACCCACTCCAGCCTCACCTTGTGCTGCCGCACCCGCTCCGCGAAGCCGGGGCTGGCGCCGGGCTGCGGCGGGAAGAGCGGCTCCAGCAGCGGCGGAGGCGGCCCGAACGGCACCGGCTCCAGATCGCCCAGCGCCGGCGGCTTCCTGGTCTTGAAGAGGTCGGGATTGCGCGGCGTCGGCGGCGCGGGCAGCGGCACCTGCGGCAGGTCGGCCTCGCAGAAGTGGCGCACGGAGGTGAGCTCCAGGCCGAGGGAGTCGGCGAACCGCACGGTCTTGCGGCGAGAGGGGCTCTGCTGCAGCGCCGGGCGCAGGCTGCGGTCGCCGGGCGTGGGCAGCGACTTGGCGCGGCGGCGCTGCGTGGGGCTGGGGGGCACGGCGGGCAGCGAGGGCTCCCGNCGCACCACGGGCGGGGGAGGCGCGGCGTCGCCGTCGGGGCTGCAGCCCCCCTTGCACTGCTCGGCCAGGCTGCCATAGAGGCAGGCGCTGCAGCTGAAGTTGCGCGGCAGGTAGAGTCGGGGCGGGGGCGTGGGCACCGAGGTGTGCAGCGAGCCCGCCTTATCCATGGAGGAGCCGGCGGGAGCGGCGGGCGCGCCGGCGGCGAGCCCGCCGCCCNTCGGCCCGGGGCCCGCAGCCCAGCTCCCTCCCAGCCGGCGGGGGCTCCTCCTCTCGGGCCGCGGCGTGCGGATGGCGAGGCGGTCTAGCGCCCGGGCCGCGGGCTCTGCCTCTCTCCTGGGCGCAGGGGCAGCGGGATCACCTCGGCGTTGTCCCCGTCGCGGCCGGCGCCGGGGGATGCCGGCGGGTGCATGTGTCCGCGGCGCTCCGGCTGCTGCTGACGTGCCGGAGTCAGGCGGCGAAATACGCCCCGAGTCATCCTTCCTCCCCCATGGCTCCGCGCTCCCCCCCCGCCCCTCTGCTCGCCTCGGTGTCGTCCTCGCCACCTTCCCTAATTACACCCGCGGCTGCCGGCCCCCCTCTCTCGGCGGCTCCCCCGTCCCGCCTTCCCCAGTACCGCGGCTACGCCGTCCCTCTCCTCCTCCTCCTCCTCGCTGTGTTCTGGGTCTTTCCTCGAGGATCTCATCCAAAAAGAGGAGGCGGGAGGGATTCCCCGGTGGAAGCATTAAAATTCATAGCGGCGCTCTCTCCTTCGCCCGATCCGTTACAGAAATAGCTGCTAAAGGAAGAAGCAAAGCCGGGCTCTGAAGATTACACGGGCCGATAAGAAACAGCTGGCTTGCAAGTTGGATCTCGCAGTGTACATTTAAAGGAAGAAATCCAGCTAATCTGCTGTAATGCGTTTACAGTACATCTGCTGAATAAAATACACCTGCCGCGGCCCTGCTGCAGATTTCCATCTGTAGTCAAAGCAGCTCCAGTCTAAACACGGAGGGATGATTATCAAACACAAGCCGCGTTTGTTCTTTTCAGAACGGTCTTTAATCATTGCCGAGCAATATTCAAATGAATTATCGCTTAATGAAAAGCAGACGCTGGTGCAGGCACTTCAAGGAGCTAAAATACTCTCTTAGCAAGCCGCTTCATTCCAGACTTCCCGTAATCTGGTACTCGTTTTTAATTAGTAAATTGCATTAAAAACAATGATCCTGCCATCCTGCCAGAGCCTGAGCCTGAACTCTGTTGACGTCCGATTCTGATTTAGCTTCTCAGCAGGAGTTTTTACACCTTCATCACTTTATCTGCAGCACTTGGTGTTCTTTTGAAAGTCTAGGCTGATGAGATTAAGAATGGGACAAGTAAACCCAGTAAAGACCAAGAGTTAAAAAAGCAAGCCACAGAACACAGGAGAAAGCTCCTCACTGTCTCATATTAGAACTATCAGCTTTAATTCTGTCATTAATAAGTATGAAAATAATTCCTAGGTTATTGCTACTAGGTTCCAAATCTCTTTAATGACAGAGCTTTCATAAGTAGGGAACAGATAATTATGCCCAGCAGTGTTGAATTTGACACCATTATGCTTCCCAGTGATGCGTCGTGTCATTGTCGTGCATTCACTGGATGATCATAGGTTTATGAAAAATCACATCGTAATAACATGAAGAATTACACCTGAATTAATTAACCCATCTTTAAATTGTCTCATTTGTCCTTTAACACACATTACAGGAAAGATTCACAAGGACCCTTTCCTGTGCCTCCCTCCCAAAAATGAGTATTTCAGGAAAACAGGATGAACTCATGTTGGGTTTTTATCTACTTGTACTAATTTGGGGGAGAAAAAGAAGAGACTTAAAGAATTGTTCAAACAGGTTTTAAGACTACATCCTTTAAAATAATTTTTTAGTAATTTCTAACTGTCATAACTAAAATTTTCCAAGGAATTTACACTTGGGTTTGCTGACGTTAATTTCACTTTTAAACCAGCAAACAGGAAGAACTTTATTTTTTACATTAATATGCAAAGTCTGTGCCTTTATAAAAACTATTATAAAGCTATATGAACTATTAAACTAAATTGTCTTAAATAAGCCTACCCATTCAGTGAGTTTGGGATATATCTTTGTGGTGTACATGTGGAATGTGACTGTTAGCAGTAATTTAACTTCTGTTGTACTTTACACAATTGAGGTGTCTTCATAGAGTTCAACTTCCCCTCTTCTGGTAATTTTAGTTGCCTAACTTCTTGTCATAAACTTGCATAATACTCTTACTTTTTGTCTTTTTCAGGCCTCCTCTTTTCTCCCACAACTTTAGTAATATTTCACAGAACCAAAAAAACCCAACCAACTTCACTGGTGACTGCAGGCAGCGTGGTTCATGTAGCAAAGCCAAAAATACTTATTCCCCAAAGTTAATAAGCCAAAAACTGGCATAAAAATTGAGAAAATCCAGTGATAAGAAAGAAAAAACCTCCAAAACAACACAATAAGCTTTGGACTAGTCAGGTCATGGCAACATGGGATGCAGAAGGACACCTGTATAAACTGACTGACATGAGAGAACACTGTTCAGAAGTTTCAGTTAAGTTCAGTTCTTGTCATCATCAGGTAAAACCTGATGGTTCTTTAGCCTTGCAAGAGAATGAGAATACTGTGTGGGCATGTGGAGAGTGGAGAAAAGGGTAGGAAGAAACTTGATCTATGTGTGCCCACCATGAATAATTTCACAGGCAATCCTTGTGGAATAGAGTGGAAGAAAGCCATGTACTTGTTTTAAAAAATCAGAATTAAATGGTACTTAAGTCATCAACTCACCAGCTAATCCTGGAGGTGCTCACATTTGCACCTGCAGTTTCTCCCAGACACCTCAAGTTCTGGCACACCTAGGGGCACCTCAGCCTTGTCTTTGTTGAGCACTGTCACCATGTAAACTCCACCAGAATCCCTAAAAAAGGGATTTCTCCCTTTTTTCTCCTGATCTGAACATTCCCAACACGTCTCGATGAATCCATGTGCTGCTGCTTTCTTTTCACCCTCTTGCTCACTTGCCAAGGGTGAAGCTGTGGGAACTCTTACTCACATCTTGCACTTCTGAGGGTGTCCTTACTACTAGGCTGGTCCGATGAATTTAAGACAGACATGGTACAAGAAAGTTTCCAGCACTGCAGCTAAAGAAACGTACACCCAGACATTCCCTCAAATAGCCTGCAGCCTCGTGCATCCTTCTGTCATGTGGCAACTGTGGTACAAGTACAAAATGGGAAGCATCCGACACCATTTGTAAAAGGAAGTTCTTTCAGTTTTGCTTACTGTAAATATTTGTACACAGCAAATGCTGAAATCCCTGGAAGCGAGCAAGCACCACCACTCGTACAGAAACTATGGCTTAATATATGTACTGGTTGGCATCCACAGACCACCCCCTCTCCATCTTAATTTAGTTCACAAAATTTGGAACATGCTAGTTTAAATCTGTTCATTTTCAGTGCTATATTAAGGGGATTATCCAAGGCTCTTTTCTAAGTAATGGCAGTAACAAGGCTGATAAAGAAATCATCAGTACTGACCTAGCTAGCCCCTTTAAAGAAATATCTAGACAAAAATTCCTTTTCACTGGAAAATATTTCTATGACAGGATAATTTTTAAGGAATAGGGCAGTCCTAATGTGTAGAGCTATACAACATTGCTCTGTTATAAGGCAAGGAAAGCCTATAGGTCTTGAATTACAATTAGTGTCAGCAGATGTAGGAAATAGCACTTGGGCATTGTTTTCGTTCCTAGAGATTCCTCTCCCTCTGCAGATTTAAATAGCATGGTCACAGGATAAAAGTTTGTCCTAGTAACATTGTCCTAATAACTTTTTGTCGACCCGTGTCTGCATCTTCCTGCCAACATCAGAAATTTTAAAGGCAGCCTCTTGTTCTGCTGCTGTAGCACCGAGTAACCCTGACATTTCTGACGTGCCAAACTGCAGTGAACATCCGTCTGGTGATGGAGAAGTTCCTAACTGAACTGAGATGTTTGGTCCCCTTTTCTGTTAAGACTTCAATGATTCAGAAAGAAAAAGGAAATAACAATGCAGGCAATGAACTAGGAGCTTGCTGCTGCTGCATTCATGCCTTGTCTTGACTCCAGGTAATCTAGGAGAAAGCAGACACCAGCGCTGGGGAGCATTAGGCGGAACTACAATGGAACCATTAACAGGGAGGAGTGTCTGAGTGCTGGGGCTTATCCAAAGTGGCTGCTGTCACATGTCCACTTCTAACTTTCCAGAGCAGGCTTATTTTTAGTAAGGAGAATTGTCGGCAGATAAAATGGATGTAAAGGTGAAGTGCACTATGATTACATCATCTTTTGAGCTGAATTTGTGGCTCAGCATGTGAATTGGAAAGGTCAGCTCCTACTCTCATATGTATCTGTGCAGCTCTTCTGGAGCTGATGAACTATGGAGGAGTTACCCCAGAATATCACCTGGGAGTTTAATAATCTTATGTGACTACATGAACCTGACAATGGTATTTACACTGACAGTTTGTAAGCCTTGCACGATACACTTGTTCTGCATCACACTTTAAAAATACCTCCCCTCAGCATTTCACATTAATGATTAACACAAGCTTTATTTCTTTCCCCAGGAAAATATCTTAGTCACATCTCAGAGAAGTGGCAGATTAGAATTAGGTAATATACCTGAGGTATTTATAAAAAATATTATGTATTCTGTTAAAGAACAATGGTATCAATCTTCTGTACCAGATACTGTTTCCACCTAGCCAGGCTTTACAGTCTTTATCTATTCAGATGCAAGTTGTGTGACTCACAGAGTTGTATCAGGGACATCTGATGTCAAACAAAGATCAGTGAATAATTTCCAAAGGGCTGCATGTTCTGTTAAGCAGATGTGACACTTGGAAAGGCAGCTCTGTGGTTAGGTTTTGGTTTGTGGGTTTGGGGTTTTGTTTGTGGGTTGTTTGTTGTTGTTGTTGGTTGGTTTTGGGGGTTTTTCTAGATACTAGCATCCAAATGAAGATACAATATCAACAAGAAAATAGAATTGTAAGAGTTTACCTCGGTTTGTGACCTTGTGAATCTGCCTTACTGTATGATGCTTATGATTTTATGAGTTAAGCATTAACCATCTCTGTTGACTCCAAAGTCATTGGCTTAAGACTTCTGGGGAGTGCGTAAGCTAAAAAAAGCCCCAATTAAGACTACAGTAGAAAAGAAAAAAACCCAAACAGATATGTCTCATTTTGTGGAGAAGAGGATAAAGAACATTTGAAGTATTTTTCTTATACAAATAGTTCTGCTGCCCATTCTCCCTTTCTTGGGCTGATGGTTCCCAGGCACCTGCCTGTCATTAGGCTTCAAAGTCCTTCCCCACCAACCATCTTCCAGCCACCTCAGGCCAGTGCCAGCTCTGGATACGAGTGCCTGCCATATCCATGCAAATCACCCATGCAAATCACAGGGACAATTTAAGGGACCTCAGGAGCTCCCCTGCAGCATCCCACTGACTGGGCAGCTCTGCCAGGGCCAGCACAGCACTTTCCCCTCACAAACAGCCCTTCTGCAGGAGCTGCCATTTCTCCACAGGTCTCCCGCAGGAGCCATTTCCCCATAACCAAGACAAAAAATCAGTCAAAATCAGAAAGCAAGTTAGGCGTAGTTGCCATAGCTGATACAGCTTCAGAAAAGGAAGAGATTTCAACCCTCTAGTGAGTCTGTTGTCCTACAACCTATGTTACTAAAATGGACATACATAACAAGCCACACTGTTCAAACGTTCCAAGGTGAAATGAAGAACATGCCAATAAAAAGAACGCTTTATGTGGAACCTGGAAGATGTGAAAAGTCCAGAAGCTGAAAGGCACAAAGAGATTAATGTACTTGATGTGCTTAATCCAAATAGCTCTGAATCTTTAAGTCTCCAGAAGTACCTGTGAAAGATGCCACTCCTGAGGATAGCTGAGACCCTTCCTGGGAGGAGAGAAAAGCCATTATCTCTCAGAAGATGCTCAATGGTACTTCAGCTGAGATTGCTTCCTGTAGTGGGGATGCTAGAGCAACAGAGCAGAAGGGTGAAGAAGGAGCTGACATTGTGAATGATAAAGTGAGGGCATGAAAAATAGAAATTACTGAATCATCATCTACTTCAAGCCATACAAATGTCTCCCTCCTGCAAGAAGATCCTGAGTGGTTACACTGGCACTGTGCTCCTACGTCAGACAAGAGTATTGCAAATGTTTCTAACACTGTAGCTTTTAAAAAGAAGTTATCCTGCCTGTATTCAGATTCCCCATACAAACCAAAACCAGTATGCAAAACACAATGACATCCAGGGCTCTGTAACTGATAATGTCAGGAACGGGTACATTGACATCAAGAAAGGAAATAAATAAAAAATGCAGGAGGTTCCACTGCTTCCTGGACTACCTTCCTCAACAGCACCATCTAGACTGACCTAACATTTCTATACTGTCATTTCATGCTTGTTAAACAGTCAGAACAAAAAATAAAATGTCCTTGTGAGCAATGCAGATAGTTGTAGTTTTCATAGATGCTATTAATAGAATGATAAGCCAATGAATGCCCAATTACTTCCATGTAGGTTGTTTCTTCCTGACCATAAGATAGATTCATTAGAGCCTTAAGTAGCTTGTTCTGGGGATGAAGAGCAACCTCTTCCTTTAGATTCTCTAAATGATTCTGGTAGCCTAGCACAGTAATTAGGTATTTGATGCTGCTAAGCACTGAAGCAATGCCTAACTTTAGGAACATTATTAAATCCACGCCTACTCAACAAGGCATTTAATAATATTCTTAACTTAGAGCTAAATCCTATTGAGCTTCACAGACAAACATTTGTGTGCATTCCTTGCTAATTTGGAAAGAAATGGAAACGACCTGGAAAGCAGACAGTGGTGGAACTGACAGTTATTTACAATTAGTTTTTCTTAATTGTTTTAAGTAGATTCATTTTTTAAAATCCCATTAATGTGCTCTTTGCTTGTTTCTGTTTGATATGTATTCTATGCATCCTGATAGTCACTAACTGCTGTTTTATCTTATAGAGGGACTTTCATGTTCTCTCTTGCTTTTGTGTTAAACTAGCAGTCTTCCCATAGGTAGGTGGGTAACTGCCATTCAATTCAGCATTCAGGACACAGATCCATTGCAACTTACCCTTCCTCTCATTTGATGCTCTGATAAAAATTTGGAATAGGGAAAGGTAATAGCAGTGTAAAGCTCCCAATAGCATATGGCTTCCACTTTAAAACAGTTGGAGGAATGAAATGTCTTTTCAGATTTATTTGTTTTCTAATAAGCATGGATTTAAATGTAGTTTTTAGTAGTTTTCTGGCATCAGTTTATTAATTGTGTTCATCTTCAGGTATCTCAACATTAGAGCTAAAGAATTATCACCTTTCTAGAAGTATAGTTTTAGTTAAAGAGGTGACGTGTATCAAAATAATTATGGGTTTACTCCTTTAAAAAATGGAAGGATGATGTGGCTTCATCTCTTCACCCAATGTGAAACAAGCCCTAGAGAAGAATGCAGGAGCTGAGTGCTAGTGATAAATAACAGCTCCAAGTAGTTTGCTTTGTTTCCTAATACAAATTTTCCTGGCAATTCCTTAGGGAAATCCAGAAATCTTTTAGAACACTGATTTGTATAGATTCTGTGATTCTTTCAGCAGCACATCTTTAGGTAGAGTTGTGTAGCCACCTGCAGTGCAGAGTATGAGAGGTGTCACCATGGAGGCGAGGACAGGGCCACCATTTGTCTGGCAGGAAATGTGGTTTTTCAAGTGAGGAGCCTCAGTGTTGGAGGCAGGAGTGCCACCTACTGAACAGGGAACCAAACGGGCACCTGTGCCCAAAACAGCCCGGGGCTGCTGGCAGGGCTAGTGCCTCCTGCAGTCCTTCCATCACCCCGGAGAGCAGAGTTAAGCATTTCAATCTGAAAGGGCAGTAATTTGTTGTCTGTCTGGTATTTTGTTGCATGTCAAGAGGAAAAGTTTACAAAGTACCTATTAAAAAGCCATAAAGATCTATTAAAAGATAGGTTATTAGAGTTGATACTATGCTCTGTATGCATCTTTTATCTCTTTCTATACTCTGGACATCTGAAAATCTGAGCCAGTGACTACCCAGAGTCAAGCTCTATCTTGGTGGTTCATTTCCAGGAAACTTTATTTTTGTTGTAGAAACTTGTCCTAATTGCTAATCAGTGATGTTGGGACACTTACACCAGAGCAGTGTGACCCTGACAAGAGGGACACACCCTCTAACATACCATTTTCTTCCCTTTTGTGTACCCTTCCCCCTATGATAATATATTTCCTAATTCTGTTTTTCATATTAAATGTAAAATACAAGATCAGACAGAGGTTTTACTACAACTTGATACAAGAGAGTATTTCTAAGAACCACATTCACAGGTGTGAGCTGCAAGACCTGTAGAAGACCAAAACAGCTGCTAACTAAAGGCCTAGAGCATAAAGAGCTGAACACACAACACGTAAGCCATCGTGAGCTTCAAGTTACGTGTCCTTGAATACACTGGGTTGTTCTAGCACAGGAAACAGCCATGGCTTGTTTACGTGTAAATTCTCTCAAGAATAACACCATTCCTGTTCAGGAAAAGATATAAAATTAAGGGCTAGAGCAGCTAGAAGTGCTTCCTGTAGTCATGGTGCCAAAACAAAATGTGAAAAGGGAGCTGTTGACAACAATATGAAAATACAATGATGGAACACCTGAAAATTCAATGAACATTTTTTCCTCCTTTTGTTTTAGGTCCAGAATTCCAAAGAACTCACTCTCAAATCCTGGAGCCAGAAAGAAAATCTGCCTCCAATTCCATTGTTTGGACAGAAAACAATCATCTAGCCAGCATGCAACTTCTTTAAGTGAAGGAAGTTCAGGAATGAAACACAAACCGGTCAGGAACGCTTTCACTGCCAGCAGAAGAAATAAGTGAATTCTCAGCAACAGCAAACAATACATGATGCTTCCCTGATCTCTGAACAGCCATCACCTTGTCCTTAATCCAGAGGTAAAGTTTGTCCTGCCTTCTTGACTATCTCCCATTTGTGAAAGTTTCATGAGGATCAGCCAGTCAAAGTATCCGTTAAATCTGTTCCAAATAATGAAAATCCTGAACCAACAGCCTAAACTGAGCAGGAAGAAAAGGGACAAAGTATGATCCATACTTGAAATCAACCTACTCTAGCTTCTGCCCTCCAATATTCATAGTGGCAAAAATGTTCTCAATTCTAGAAAATATACTGCAAAATAATAGAAGCTGTTAGAGAGGACTGTAATTTTCTAGTAGGATACTTTGAAAAGTAATCATCATAATGCAGTTGAATTTGTAGTTGATGTTACTTTTAACTCCAGAGCACAGCAGGGGTGGATGGGGTTGGAGGAAGAATGCAAAGTCATCCTTCTGTCCTGACAGTCTGTTGTAGAAGAGAGGCACCTGTGAGCAAGCTGGGACTGCAGATATTCCACTGTGCATACAAAGTAATTGAAGATTAATTTTGCACGTGCTGCCCAGAGGTTTGAGATGGAACATCAGGAGTGCAGCCAGCCTGGGGCTACTGGGCAGAAGAATCCAGCCCTGCCTGTGTGCACCAGGTTCTGCACAGAGGTCTGTGCATAGGCTCCCTTACAGCAGATTTGTTTCAGATTTATGTACCTTGAAATTCTGATGACATTTGTGTTTTGAGTTTAAACTTCCTAGAATTCATTGAGAAGTAGGACTACATAGGAAAACTTTTGCCACCTCTGGAGATGAAGGATTGACATTGTAAGATAGTTTTAATTTACAAAATCTCTACCAGTGCAAAAGACATCCAGCTTTCCAAAGGTAGACAATAAGGAGCAATGGGTGGTACTTGCCAACAGGCACTGAGCACCCCACCCACGCCTCTGCAGGCAGGAAATCACAGCCATGAAAACAGGAGGCAACAATTAATTGAAGTTAACTTTATTCCAAAATATGTATAATTTACAGGACTAAATAAGTGCTTCATTTGTGAACAAAACGTTTCCATACTTGTGAATAACTTACTAGTAGCTTTGTGTAACAATTCGGTTTCCAACAGAGGGAAATATGAAACAGTGTTTTGGCACAAGGTTTTCTCTGCATGCATTAATATACTTAAAAGTTTCACAATTACTAGGACAACATTCCTTCTTTGGGATTGTCACTTGTAAAATAGGTCTAAGAAATGAATGCTTGCTTTTGTCTGCTCATAGCAAGTTTACTGGCTTAAACAGCAACAATTAAACATGGACATTCTTTGAAAACAAAATTTGTCCACTAGGTCAAAACTCCCACCAGTCATGAGAAGAAAAATATTTTAAGGACATTTCTCAGCCTTATTGAGATTAACTCACACATGCTTTGGGAAAGACTCACCCATGAGATTATTACTCATCCATTCCAAATAATTACAAGTTTAAATTAGATCATAATGAGGTGTTGAATTCTGTAAGCTGAAAAAAATATGGCTTTTGTATCTAGCTTCACCATAGATACACTTGCAAATATCTGTAGATAGAAGTACTGTCAATCTAGCTCTGCATGCAAGTGCTTGAAGCATGCACATAAAGCATTTGTGTTGTGAACTGTACAGCTTACATCATCACAAGTCATCTAGTGATTCTGTTGCTAGTTATATTGAAGATACTGCTGTAAAGCCAGGATATGAAAAAGAATCAGAAGCAAAGGGCTTCTGTTATTTAACTCAGCAGCTCCTTCAGGAGTTTCCCTGTTCCAGGCTGTCTGATTCCATTTGCAGTGAAGTGGAAGAGTCACCCACACCAACACAAACACACCCTTGACCTGACTGCCAGGCAATGCAGAGCTCAACAACGTAGTTCCTTGATTCTGTTCATTGCATAGCAATGGCATTTGAAACAAAACTCAGTCATGCTGGAAGCAGCAAATCCTAGTACACATTTAAATTCACATTGACTGTTAAAAAAACCCCAGACAACCAAAGCAACAGAAGATGCATGTTTGCACCATGCACTGAAGCTTGCTACCATTAAACAACCCTATCCTCATAGTGTTCACATAAAGCTATTCATGGAAGTCTGTTTACAGTAGGCCTGTTCTACTGGGAACACAACCATAGCAGCACCTTAAACCAGAGATGAATGGAAAAGCTCAGGAGGCCCAGAACGTAAACAACATTTTGGTGCGAATGTATTTGGAACAGTAAATTGTACGTGAAGCTCATGTTTAAAAATCCAACACATCAGAAACCCATTAAAGCAAAGGAAGCTGTACAACCTTAATGACAAAGGCAAGTACATTTGGTTCACCTCTGAGTTGCCCTTTCAGTAACATACTCTTTTGCAAGTGAGGACCCTGCATTGATTCAGTATGTGTGAGTCCTACTGGCTTACCCGATATTTGAAAGGCTATTAAAAAATCTTAACACCCTAAGATCCCAATCCTGCCAACACTTAGATCTCTACCCAGCCTCACAAAAAAAATCAATTCAGATCTGACTAAGCACGTGAGCATGTGTTAGCAGGACAAGGATTTAAAACAGCGGATGGCAGTCATCTCTCTCTGTTCAGTTGCCTCTACACAGTCAAGGTACCTGTGACTAACAGGGAAATTCAATCTCTTTGTTTCAACAGAAAAAATGGCTGTGCTGCACCTTGGAATAAAAATTTTTAAGGACTATTAGTTACATACATTAAATTACAGACACTGAATTGCTCAAAACTAGATGAGGTCTCACAAGGCTTGTTTTACAGCTGTTCAGTTTACTGCTGCAAGTATATATTTTGTTTTTTAAAATTTCACATCCTTTGGAAGCGAAGATTTTCTAGACACAAGCAGCTTTGCATAGCTAAGAATACGCAGCATTAGTCAACACTAATTTTAAACTACCAATTTCTCTAGGCTGATGTGAGGAGCTGGGGGAGGACACCCTCCCTGCCCAAAGCAGAAAGAAGTATTTACAAGTGCACTAGCAGAAATAGATGCTAAAAAAGCCCAAAGTAGAAGAAACATCAATCTGCTGTCATACAAACTTTTAGCACTGTGAGATACACGGAAGGCAACATGACAGACCTCTCATTTTTCAGCTGCTTGGTGCTTATGTTCTCACAGAATACATATCCCAAATTTGCTACATTTCATTTGTTTGATTTTTTTATAGAAAAGCACAAGTGAAACTACAGAACTACAGATTCAGCTTTAGAGCAGCATTACACAGGCATCCAGATCAAGACCCAGCAATCACAGCATAACAGAATTGAGCAGGAAATGCAAGGTAAGCACAAGTAATATTAGTATCACTTCCAGATAAAAATTTCTAAGAGGCTATGGAGACTCTGATGTTACTTTTTGTATAACAGCTCAGATGGTGGTAGAGGATACAAAAGAGAATAAGCAAAGTAGGAAGTTGCTGCTGACCAATACTTAAAACAGACAGTGCCTTGAAAATCAAATCAGAGACAAACTGCAGAAAAAGGGAGATAAATATCATTTTAGTACTACCAAGAAATAGTTCTGACTAAAGTTTTAAAACAACGGCCAAAAAAGAAAATTTGCCTTTTAAAAGAACTTGTTCAAATTTGAAGGATTCATAATATTCGGCAACAGTATTTCAGATCAGGTTTAGTGTGGGATTCAGCAAACCACGAGGTCTGGTTGCAGTCATAACTATACTTAATATACCAGTGACACAGGATCCAAACCTGTTTCTGACTTTTGTAATTCATGGAGAACCAAATTTGTGAAGAAAAGTTAGTTTTGGTCAGAATGAGCCACTTCCCTAAGACAATGCAGACATACTTAATTTCTTAATACTGTATTTTCAATAAATAATTTCATGTTGTCATACTGTGTTCACCTAATTAAAGTTCAAACTATTTTAAACCCATAGGATGAGAGAAGGGAATGGTAGTTGTATGTTCTCATAAAACACACAAAGCTCATCAATATTTTTAATTACAAAGCACAATAACTGAGTAATAATTACATGTAAGATTGCATCCACACAACCTTAGTTCCTTACTGATAGTCACTGATGCTGGGAGCTTTGGCTTATGCCACAAGAACATGGCAATTCTCATTCTGATTTGTAAATTAATTTCAAAGGTCTTTCAATGCCAGCTCATCTCTCAGATGGCTACAGTTCAAAGCCTCCTGTAATTCTGCTCCTCATCACCTAGAATTCCTGCACTTGCGGAAAACCCCCTGACTTTCTAAATTCAGAGGTAATGAACAGTTTGCTTTTTCCTTCTACACCAGTGAAAAATGAAGTTTTCCCCAATCAGCTTTGTAGTAACTGCTTCTCTTTCATGCATCAGTACAGACAACTTGCACATGGGAAACACAGAAACATGTTCTCTGGTGTTCCAGCCAGAGGGAAGAAAGAAGAAGGAAAACCACTTTGAAACCTGAAGACGCAACATTACTAAAAAATACTCCAATAAATTAACCTCATGTTGTCATTTATCTTATTCCCTAATTTTAAAGTAGGCAGGTAAATCTGAACCAGTTATATCTGCAGAAGAAAGAGATTGCAAGCAATGCCCTCCTTTTTTGAGTATGTCCCACTTTTAAGGTCAGAACTCTAGGAATTGTGGAACTGTGGGGACTTTTCCCAAAGCAGAATTACGGTACCCCTGGGGGGAACTGCAGGGTTCCCTTCTGCATTTTCTTCAGCCCAAGACTGGAAGTGCCTGAACACACATGTAGAAACATTGAAAAATTAAACATGCAACACAGCTGTGGTTTCAGGAGGAAAACAGGAGTTTCAGGGTTAATCTGTGAGAATGATTACCAGGAAAAGTAGAGCTATTTACCATATTAGTGTCACATGGCAATTTAAAGTGTGGTAGGAAGAGGCAAAAAAAAAAAAAAAGAGAGAAGTATTGCTCATTTTCAACAAAACAAGCTAGCTGCAATGGATGAGTAACAACTCCCACACCCCGGAGCTGAGGATGTGAAGCACAAAGCAGAGCAATCTTCAGAAGCTAAGGCTTGGCCATGCATTTACTGCCGGGCTGTGAGTAAACACACACCCAGAGCTCCTCTCACAGCACAGGAGCCAAGTCTGTCACAGGCCCAGCAACTCAGCACAAAGGGGTTTCTCTTTTCATTTAAGCTACCAAGAACTAAATCCTGGCCAGGACAAAGCCAGAGGCCGACATTTTGCAGGTATTATAAAAGATAAAAATCAGTTAAGGCCAAATTCCAATATACATTCACAACTGGCTTAATTTTTTTTTCCCCATGCAAATGAGAATTACTACAAACAATGGTATGAGGGGCAAGATGATTAGTAAAAAAACAATCCAAGAGGTCACGTTTCTTTCTCTGACAGGTCAGTTTGTCTGAATTTGACTGCACTCAGAACAACTCTCTAAAAGCTGCAGATCAATGTGCAAAAGCAAGATACAGCTGCATTGAAAGGGCTTCTGAGAGCTCCAGCTCCATTGTATGGATTCCAATTGTTTTTGGAAGTGGAAAGTCCAAAAACAGGAGTCTAGGTGAGTATTCTAAAGAATTTAATTTCCCATTTCTAAAGACTTCTGTTAAGGTAATAGAGGTATAACCACTGTAACATTTCTCAACTTGTATCATAATAAAGCTAGGAGAATTTCAGCATAAACAAACGATTCCAGTCTTTGAGGCACACACATTGTACATTTGCATCTTACAGACAAAATAATTTAAGCAAATCCCTCCTGAAGACTCTAAAAATGTTAGTCTCATTTACTACACCAGCTAAAAGGACAACATACTAATTTTCCCTATAATTATGTATTCCAAGTTCTTTTCCTACCCTTCAAAGGGCTTCAGTGCCACTCAAGAGAAAAAAAAAAAAGTACTGCTTTCTACACATTTTTAATAAATATAGTCAACAATTCAAGAGTCTGTGTCTAGTGTCTTGGACAGGTATTTGGAACATACCAAGTTATGCAGGAGAAAGAGCTGTGAAGGCATAAAGTAAGAGAAGACAATACGGCTTGTTCTGTTCATGCCGGATTTAAAATACAAGCTACTAAAAAAAGTAAACAGAAGTAGCTTACACTAATAGAATCCTCCCCCATAAGTTCAGGGAAGCATCTGAATGGGACAGGTCAGGGTTTTGGTCCAGCACACTGGAACCCTACACGTAAGCCAGGAACAGATAGAGAGATATATACAGAACAACTTTTAAAGTTCTTCTGTTTAAATGAAAGCAGTATCAGCTTTGTAAAGAAGTTTGAGGGAAAAAAAACCCATAGGCACCACATAGGTTTAAGGTTCAAATGTACATTAACATGTTACAGCCCCCCCCACACTTAAACACACATAGCTTATGTAAAGTTACATATTCAAGAGAGTACCTTCAGCATGAAAAGTCTCTTAGGCCAACTGCTCACAGTAACTACATTCAATAATGCAAAGTGGATAACCTGGTCAAGCTGTCTCTCCCACCCCAATAAATTAATTTCAAACCACAGGAAACAGTTCTGTGACGTAGTACTCAATGTCTGGGCTTGTCAGAGCTCTGAAACAAGGAGCACAGCTCTTCACAGGTCTGTGTTTCTACAGAACTGAACTGGGATTCCATTGTATTCCAGGCTAAGTCAGCCAGAAGAAAGTCATCCATTGCTGTCTGTGTCTCGTTGCTGGTCAGGAACAAGCTCCCTAGGTTCTCAAAGCAGCTGTCCATAGTCTGTGTCTCAGCACTGCTGAGCTGCACTTTGCTTTCAATATTCTGAGCAGGTATGTTTTTAGTAGCTGGATATACTTCTGTCTGGGTTTCTGTATCAGATGAATCAGTACTCATGGAGAAACTAGACTGCTTCAGAATACTTCCTAAAGGCAGATGGGTATTAGTGTCCAAAAAGAAATTCAAGTCTGTCTGTGTCTGTGTATCAAACATCTCCAAACCTAAGAAGTTAGAATTTCCTCGGCAGCCATAGGATTGAGTGGCACTATCTGAAAATAAGAAATCAGTCTGAGTTTCAATGTCCAGTGACTCCAAAACTGGCTCAGAGTTCAGGGTACCAAGCTCACTCTCTTCAGTCTGAGTTTGGATATTGGATGCTGAGAAGAACTCTTCAATGTCAAAGTCTATTCCTGTGCTCTGTGATGGACCAGATGGCAGATGGGTGTCAGCATTAGAACTTGTCTCAGACAAAAGGCCACGATTATCCAGAGTCTGGCCAGACATGTTTCCTGAAAAGATGTTTTCCAGATCACTCAGCAGGTCCATTGTCTGGGTTTGATTATCCGTCGTATTTTGAGGTGGAAGTATATTAGTCTGTGTATTGAAGCTGATAAGGGATTCAGACTTCACCGTATCTTGATTCAGGCTCTTGCAATTACTCCTCTGCAGCAAGGTTTGATCTATATTTGCAGGCATTAAATTGTTCTCTGGAAGTTCAATGTGAGTAGAAACATTGTAAGATGAATGAACATCGTCAAAGATGTCACTGCACATTACAGCCTGGTCCATTTGCACTGTGTCCTGGGTCCTACTGGTTTGAGTCTCTCTAGAAACACCACACGTTGGGAAGCAAACCTGGCTAAAAGCCTCAGTCTGAGCAGCTATGGATGAGGTCAGCTTGGCTGCCGGCAGCAGCGTCTGTGTGTGCACACTGATGGGCAAGGAGACCTGTGAACTGAACGACAGGTCTGTCTGAGAGCAAGAGGATACAGAAGAACTGGGAGTCCAGGCTGCAGCTGGCACAAAGCTCTGTGAAATACAAGATAAGTCAGTCTGTATGTTTATTGAAGAAATTTTATTCTTGTGACAAACGTTCCCCAGCTCTTGCCCTGTGTTGCTCGATGTAACCTTATCCAGCTCAACCTGTACACCAGTACTTACTGGTTCATGGTCGCCAGAAGTTGTCACTTTTGAAACAGGCATACTGTCTTTAAATACAAGTGTTTCTGCCTCCAGTGCTGGAATCAGAATTCCTATAGACTGAGGCAATAAATGAACAGTACTTACAACAGAACCTTGATTATCAACAGCCACTACAGCAGGCTTGACAGAAGAGTCTGTTGCAGATACATACACAGGCAAGTGAGCGAGCTGCATCACTGGGAGTTTAACCAAGGCCACTTTGGGCTTTGGTAAAAGCATCTTCGGTGTACATTTTGGCTGCATTTGGTTTGTGAAGTTAGAATGGCAGGAGCCTTCCAGAGAGGCCACTAGTTTCACTTCAGAAGACTCCAACTCCCGAGTGCCCGGGTTATTATTGTGTGTATTGATGAATGCTTCATTTGCTTTCTCTGCCAACTGCTGATTGTGTACGGAGGTTTCCATTTTCCTTTTCTTACTAGGAGGATCCCTGTGAACACCAGATCAATAATTTATTCTCCTTTCAAGCACAAAACATCTGCCTTCCATTAAGTCATTGCATAGCAAATGTAACCTGAAGTCACAGATGAGGCTAGATATGAGAAGACAACTAATCCTCATTAAAATATAAGAGGACTTCATGAACTTCAGTTCTGTGAAACTCATTCCTCACTTTCCCATTTAAAGCAGAAAAAAAGGTTACCTCTTTTATGGCAACCTGTTTTATAGGTGGAGGTTTAGATGGTTTCCTACCCTTCATACATCAAGCACTTTGATTTGAAGACATATTTAATTTGTTACTTTGATGCTAACTCAGACTGAGCATTAAAGGGACAGTGCACTTAAAATTAGCACACAAGTAAAAGTCTCATGGAAACTGAAGATACAATTAGCACTCCTTCACACAAAACTTAATTTTGCTGCAGTTGAATCTCCAAGACAGACAGTCTAGGCCTCAGGAAACAGATCACCCCTTATGAAATACATGTACACGTTAAGACAACTAGAATCTAAACATGCATATATAGGCATAAAAAAATTAATACTTATATTTGCAAAGATGGCTAGACTATAAATCAACTCAACTGCATTCCACACCAGTTACCAGCTCTAATCATATTCAAATCACCTCGGCTCTCACTGAGCTGTAAAAGCAGATGCAACAAGCACCACCAGCATTTATGCCATGGAGTGCATTGTCATCAGTACTTCTTGGTTTATATGTAGGGAAACCTGATCTTATTGATCAGACAATCATCACTGCCTTCAACAAATACAAACCACTAAAAGCAGCCGAACAAAGCAACTACGAACCACTTGATGGCTGGACAACGTGAGCCTGTTTCCAATTTAATCACCAGAGAGGAGACAAAAAGCCAGTACAGGGGAGACTTGGTGATGAAGAGAAGCATCATTACATAACTGCTTCACTTTTACCTGTGTTCTGCAGGAATCTCGTGGCCAGTTCTGTAGATGTGAGACAGTAATGCTGTTCTGCTGGCGTAAGGGCACCCACACGTACACTGGAACGTCTTGCCACAGACCTCTATGTGCCGTTTCAGGTACCACTCTGTACCATAGGAGTTACTGCATTTATCACATTTGTGCTTCTTCTCTGCATGCATTTTCATAAAGTGCTAGAATACACAATGAAAAATAAACATTAGCCTTCAGCTACAATAAGAAAAAAGAAAATTATGTTTAGGGGAGACACTAATATTTTCATTTTTTTAGTTGTTAAATAGCATTGAAGATGAGAATTAGAATTTTTTTAAAAATTCTCATTAGGAATACGTTACAAGATTAAAGATAACAACAGGAAGACTTCAAAGTTTGCAAACCTGCTTGTGCTATGTGCATTTTAAAACACAGACAAATATTTATGCATCCTAATGCTGGAGGTTTTCTATAGACATGAATAAATCTATAGATGAATCTTGCCAAGACCACAGTAAGTACATGTTGCAACATGTGTACCCTCTTGAAGATTGACACCTGAGCAAATAGTCTAAAGTCAAACAGGTCAACTTCAGAGCAAACACCAGAAATTTTCCTTTTTGTTTATGGCACTAAGTGCCAGCCACTCCCCTCCTGGTCTCCCCAGCTTATCACACATAACTAACGGAAGAGTGCTTTTTTATTCACTCACATAGAAACAAGCCTTACATGTTTTCTTAAACAGGTAACTAGTAAACAAATGCACTTTGATACTGAATCAGAGAAACTCTAAACTCTTGACCACTTGAAAAAGCAGTTTAAAAGCATCAGCCACATTTTAAACCTTTATTAGTTGCTACTGTGATTCTTTCCCCCCTTCTTTGATCTTTCTCCATCTTTTTAGTTTGTGGAGAGGGGCTGTCTTCTGGTTTAGCAGAACATAATGGCATCTGCCTGATCAAAAGGTTCAAATCCTCTAATATCAACATGCAAACTCGCACATTCATTAACTGTATGCTCACGGGGAGGTTTTGCATACAATTCTCCAGCCTGTGGGTGTATGCTGAGAGGCTTTGCTCCCCTCTGTGTACAAAAGTGTATATTCTCTGGAGTAGCAACAATCTGGACTAAGTCAGTATAAAAATAATACTTTAGGAAATAGGAATACCTGTTTTACAAGAGAAAATTGGGAAAACGGTCTGTTTGGTCCTCGAGGGCAGCCTTCAATAGGACAGCAGTAGAATTTCTGTGAAGTTTTCAAACCCTTCCTTATTGGTGCATTAAGTTTTCCACCCTGAAAAAGAACCAATTGAGAAGTTAACAATTCTACAGGTTTGCAAATTAAAGACCAAATTCAGAATACACACCAACTTTGGCTCACTGAGTTTACACAACTCAATGAATTGGAGGCACTTTCCTAAGTGATCTGAAAGTTCCAGTGGAGCTTTTCATCTATGTGAGTGCTACTTTGCAAATATACCATCAAAATAGTAACTAAATGAAATTACAACAAGCTCTACAGAGTAGTGGTACTGTGCTCTTTACTTTTACCAAGATATTCACTGCCCCAAGCCTTTTGTGGTATTTGAGGCAAAAACCTTCCCCTATAGATACCACACTACACTGGCAATTCAATGTGGCTTTACTTGTTAGTAGCACAGACTATTTGAAGCTCCATTAAAATTAGTCACACACCATGTGACAACACTTCCCTGGTGCTGGAATTCTGGTTGCACTATTTAGAGTTCACTCATAATAAAATGAAAAATGTTGAGGACACTCTGCCACTTAATTCAGATCATAAACTAAACCTTACTGAAATCTACGAAACTAGCAGCTGGTGTGCCAATTCTGAACCCCCAAACATTAGGTGACTGCTATACTTGTGTTTTCCATGTGATTTACCTCACTGATCATCACATGTACACAATAGAAGAAAGCAATTTAACTTGCTCAAAGTGAACCACAAAAAGACATATAAAAATGACAAACTAGTGGGATTGTCCATCTTGTTCAATCACAGAACCTACTTCTATTCAGGACACAGCCATGGAAACCAGACAAGATGTATCCCTCTAGTCTCAGTGAGAACACCAGGCATCTGTGTTTAAATATAAAAGGAAAAGTGAACTATTAAAACCCTGATGCTCAGGGCACCTGTGAGGCTCCTTGCATCCTGAGACTAGTAGGAGGCCAACCAAGTCCCAGAGCCAGGCATTCCCAAGATGACTGCTCAGGGAAGAATTACAGAAGCACACCCGGTTAGAGCTCTGCACCTGATGTTCCTTAGCATCACAACAGTGACAGTAAGCACAGTAAGTGGTGGAAGGTTAATTTTGCACCAGTCACTCCCTAACCACCTCCTTTGGGCAGCTCTCCACCTGCTTCATGCTGACCCAGGTCAGACCAAACACAGAAGGCAGAGAGCGCAGCAGTTACGGCGGGTGAAGCAGCGGATGTGCCACAGCTGCCAGAGCACAGAGGGTTTCACTGCTCCCAGCCCCGCTGCTTACCCAGCTAGTTACTCACCCCAACAACTGTGCTCTGAGCTACTCCTGCCTCGCCTTTGAGGGATTCATCTCCTCTGCACTTCAGGAATACCATGAAGCAGATAAGTGGGACACTTCAGTGATTCCGTTTTTCCTCAAATCATCTCTCAGTCTAAGACACTCTGTATAAAAAGTTCCCTCCAAACAGCATTGCAGTTGTATTTCCACACGCTCAACACTGCTACTTGCTGATTCTGCTGCAAGTTCATTTCTGTTAATGACACCATACCCAAAGAAGCAAAGTTTAGAGCCTCTCGACCAAAATGTTCAGCTGCCATTTCATCAAGAAAACCTGGAATAATTCTCTAAGAGGGTCTTCATGTAACACTTTAATCTTCTAAGCATTTTTATGTCCAGCAGCTTTCCCCATGAACAAACCATTCAGAAACAGGCCTGGTTTATCTCTGCTGAATAATTACTGTGATTATTTTTACAACTCCCAGAGCCACTGCCCAAAAGAGGAACATGACTCAAAGAAATCTGGTTGTTCCAGCCCCACTACCCCCACTTACACTTTTTAACCCTGAGTTTACCCAGAAACACTTTGATCAGGTGCCATTTCTCAGGAGAAAAAAAGATCTGCCTTTATGTCAAAACTATGTTTAGTCTTTCCCACTGCAGATGAAATCAATATGCTCAGTGAGCAGCAACCAGAGTTACTTATTCCTAAGTAAGAAGTTGCTCAAAGTGTGTTATATTTAATGTCACAACCCAACAAATGACAGAGCAATATGCGAAATACGTTCAGGCACTTAACAGGTAAATCCCAGCAAGCTTACTCTGAAGGATTAATTTAATACAGTAAGTTATAGTATACTGTGGCCAACTATTTAAAACATTATTTGGCAGCAGCAGATCATGCATTTCTTTACTAAGCAGCACGGAGAGAAGTGCATTTAGTCTCATTATAAAAGCTATTGTGGTAATGTAATATTTGCACTGGGTAAGCTGCCCTTCCCAGCTCACCACCGACCACAGCCTCCCTACCACAGGAATCCACAGAATCCTCTCCTTAATAATAAAGCCAGAGGACTTAATGTATAACTACACAGAAGTCTTCCCCTTCTCCACATAAAATAATACAGACAAAAGACCAAAGAATCTAAAACAATTCAAGCCTAATCCATTAAGTGCCACTTTATACCCACTGTTCTCATTTTTCCATGGCTTAGCTAAGCTAAACATTTCTTTATCAACACTTCATCATCTCTTTTGTTAGGCCAAGAAGGCAAGTTCTTCTCATTTCCCTCTGTCAGACACACTTGCCATCCATCACCCTTAGTAGCCCTTTTCTACACCTCTTCTGGGTTCATTTTAGCTCATCTGAATCAGATTCCTGCCCTGAGCAGTGACAGAGAATATCTGACATATTTTAGACTTGCCCTTCCCCAGCAGCAGCGTTGCCCTAAATGCTCACAGGTGTGTGATCAAAGAGCTTTTGCAAGTGTTGCCCATCCCAGTTATTCCTGTTACAGAGTGTGATACATTTTTTTATCACTTCACAAAACTATAACCTTGTACTACAGCACTTGACTCTTTTTAGAGTGTTCTTGCTTTTCTATGTAAACATCCTTCCTCTGCAGTGACAATAACTCAGAGTTTTTGGTACCAAAAGATCCTACTGGTGCTATTTCTAAATGAAAATTAACTAAGTCACCCTCCCTTCTCTTCAGCATGACAACACTCTCTCCTTCCCAATAGCTTCTTACCATCTCATTTGTGAAGATCCCTCTTCACTAATTCCTCACGTTTCATTAACAAATTCAATTTACTAAATTCTTTTTGTCTGGGGAATCTCTTATCTCTTAAAAGGAAATACACTAAAATATTAGCCCAAGTCCATCTCTTTCTGGACAAGCAGAGTAATACACATCTAAACTTATATCTTTTTACCTTTGTATCTTTATCCTTTCATTCAAGAAGCATTCTCAAGCATGCATAATACTGAAGATATTTTATTTGACAGTACAGAAAAATTAGCCTCCCTTAAGCCTCAAAAACCTTTTACTCTCACAATACCCTTGCAAAAAGTCAGATGCTCCTGAAAATATGCATCCACCCACATTTCAGTATTTATCCAAACTATCACGAAATGTAATAATTTGGTGTATGAAATATGTTTTAATTCTCCAAGGCACCAATAGTGATGCAGGCAACTGGTGGGAAAACAGCATTTTCTCCCCCATCAAACCCCAAACACGGGTTACGTAGCCTGCAAGCTGCAGCCCTCTGCTCAGCTGAGCTCAGAGCAGGAGCTCACAACCAAAACGAGTCTGTTGAACCTCAGTGAACACCTGTGCCACTGCTCTGTACAGGCCAGACACACCACCCCACACACACAAGTTGTTTGTGCATGTTAGGAAGTGAAATGGAGCGGAGACAGGAGACAGCAAGTGTGCTCGAGACTGTTCATCACAAACTATCATCTGTCACACCCCCCTGACTGTCACCAGCCATCTCACCAAACAAGTGTGTTTATTGTCTGCCCCCTGGAGCTGCCCTTTCCCCCCACAGCCATGAATGATGAGCTTGAAGTTTTCCGGGCACAGGGTTTGTCCTCACAGAGTCAGCACAATGGCTTTGAGAACAGCATGGATCAGCTTTCTGAAAGGCCCACACTGAACATACAGATGCTGAATTGTGCCCCTCCTCCTCCCCAATATACGCTGCGTTTTCTCAGGAGTGTTATGGTAATGAGGGCTCCTTTCCAAAATGGCATCCATCTAGGGTTTTTTTGGCTCACAGACATTTTTAAAAAACAAATAAAAGCCCCAGCCTAACAGCACTCAGCGTTTGGATGGTGAAGGCTTGCCAACTGCTAAGGGTAGGAAACGCAGTATGTTTGCCTAGCACCTCACAAGTGGGGCTAGGATGTCTTACTGCAGAAAGACAAGCAACAAGCAAACAAAATGACAGACACTGAGACCCAAAGAACTTTTAACTGCCTTAGTTACGCTTAACGCCGGGACCAAATTGGTTATTTTCTCTGAACAATTTTAGTGGAGGTCCCAATACGACTGGACAGACCATGCACACACAACGCTCATGTATTTATACATGTACCTGCCCACGCTTTTCACGTGGGAGAGATCAGACGAGAGACAACGCGAAACGCTTCGTTATTCCCATTTGGAATAAACCCCCCAGCCTTACTACGCTCCGCAAAGTAAAGCCCAGCAAAGCCGAACCCCGCAGCCGCCCCCGGGCCCGCACACACCCGCAGGCCCCGAGGGGCCCCGTCCAGCAGGAGCGGGTCCCCTCAGACGCCGCAACGGGTGGGGGCCGGCGACCTACGGCTCGGGGCGACTCCTCGCAGCGGGGCAGGGGCGGGGAGGAGACCCAGGCCTCAGGGCCTGGCCGGGCCTCCAGCAGGGCCCGCGGGAGCCCTAGGGGCTCCGGGTCGGAGCGGAAGAATGAGCTGCGCAATTAGAGCCCCAGGGACCCAGGTGAGAGGCGGGGCGCTCCCCTCTCCCCTCCCCACCGCAGCCCCCGCGGGGTCGAAATAGAGGGAGGCTCCGGGCGGGCGGCGGGGGCGAGCCGGGGCGGCGGTGG
>VYZX01015750.1:380694-507892 GCA_013401335.1 Brachypteracias leptosomus
GAAAGGGGGGGGGGCGCCGGGCGGGCGGGGGGGGCGAGCCGGGGCGGCGGTGGTACCTGGAGCGGGTGGGCCTTGCTGAGGTGCATGTTGAGGGCCGGGCTGTTGGGCAGCACCTTGCCGCAGCCGGGCACCGTGCACAGGATGTTGGTCCTCACTTGGGACAGCTCTGNACAAAGTGTGCTACCCCTATAGAGCCCACCCTTAACCAGGGAAGAGTGACCTAGGTCCCAGGATGTGCCGAGACCTCGTGTCCATGGCCCAGCCCCTGTCCTCTCGGCCACATCCTTTTGGCTACTTGCCCTCCATGAATACCACCCCCCTGCTTGGCTGGACGTGCTGCCGAGATCCCAGCATGGCCTGGGTTACAGGAACCTAGAGCTGGAATGTACATCTGAACCTGAGAGACCAGCTTTGGGTTGTTGGGAAGGGATGGAGAGTGCCTTTCCCAGAAACAGGCACTAGGCCAGGTACTCAGAATGTTGTAGAGTATTTTGGAACTTTACCCTTATGGTAAATCATGGTCATCTAAAGCATTTAAGTTCTTTGGGAAAGAGCATTAGGAAGAAAAAGTTGCAGAGTGAAACATGTACTGGAATCTTAATGGGTCTGGCTGCAAGAAGGTTCTGTGAGGGCATCAGTGAGAGACACTAAGAGCTAACTCTTAATGTCCATCACATATTTTGTCTATCACACAAACCCTGGATTTGTGTCAGACTCCTAACAGTAAGTATTTTGTCAAACTAACATTTAAGTCAGACATGGAGGAGTCCCAAAAATCCATCACTCCCAGATAGCCCTAAACTAACTTTTTATGAGCAAGTTACAGAGAGATGCTGAAAACCAGAACAACTCTAAAATCAGTATACCTTAAGTCATGTTTCTAAGTCAGGCCAAACAAAGCTTTATGAGAAGACTTAATTTATACATTTATTTACAGTTTGAAAAACAAAAACATTCCCATACAGCCTCTCAAAATATTTATACTGTGCCACAAAGGCTGTCTTTGCACATTGACCTGTCTAAAGTGACTTGGAAATCCCACAAACACAAAGTACACACACAAAGTTTCCAGACAGAAATTAAGAAAGAAACACTTGTACACTGTAACTGAATCTCTGGATCAAATCCATCTCAAAAATGATGCAGCAAGTCATATAAAAATATCCATGTAATTACCAATTACAATTTCCAACTCTGAAGGACTCCAATGCAAAGCTGTTGTTCACACTAGTGGATGTTGATGGCAGTTGATTCTGCAATCTTTGTGTCCCCAAGCAGAAATAAGTGGCAATGTGTGAGAATTGCAGAAGGATTAAATCTTAACTGAAATACTCTTAAGCATGGACTTCCTCAAAAGAAAATTATTGCCTGTTACTTTGTATTCCTTCAAGATAAAATTTCCTAAGACATTAATACCAATAGACAGATTTTCTTTAAAGTATTTGTTAGAAGCTGTTGCCCTTGGTGAGTAAAAACCTCTGGTTCTGAACTAAATATCCATTAAAGCCAGGTGGGAACTTCTCACTGACATCTCTATTCCACGAGTCCCTTCTTCCCCATACCCTGCAATGGTCCTTGAACCTTATCTTCACTGGCTAAGATAAAACCAGGCCTGACCTGCAGACAGGTAGTCCCACTGTCTGAATGGCACCATTCACAAATGGCTCCACATGGGGCACAGATTCTGTTACACTGCTGAACTGGAGCTGAAATAAGGTGGTCACCTGGAATACCTGAGCCAGCTGCTGCTGGGCTGGTAACCAGAACAGCTACAGTTGCCTTACTCTACCTTTATTAACCTCTAGCTAGCTTTAACTCCACAAGTACTATTAAAAAAGCAGTTAAGAGCACTCACCACATTTAAAATAACTGCCATCTCTGTTTAAACTTGCCACTTAAGGTTTTTTATTATTTAAGGGGCTGACTCTTCCGTTAAAGACATGTGGAAAAAATTCAAAGCAGCCATGATTTGGAAAAAACTTGAAAGGTTTATCACACAATAAGTTATTTTTTTAAAATCTGCTTTAAAGTCTGATGATTTAGATTAATACCAGTATTAAATGAGTTGTATATTTCTCTATTAATCAGTTTTAAATTAAGGGCTTACAAAGCTTCCTGGGAATAAACCTTTTTTCTCTTTGATTTTAAAATAATTTCTAGCTTTTTGTGGTATGCATGTAAGTAGTGGTGAAAGTGGTGCATCAGCCATACCTGGGGAGAAAGACAATTATAGTGTAACTCAACCAATATTTACCTTTCATAACTGTTACAAAACTAAAAACACAGCTTGAGTAGATATGTACAAACTGGTAATTCTAAGAACAAAGTGGTATGTACTGAGACATCAAGTTTTTATAGTAGTAAGATTTTTATTCTACTAATTTTCTATGTATTTCTGAACAAACATAAGGGTTCTCCCTTATGCAAGATACAAGCTGAATGTAAGATGATAAAAAGTATTTAACTGTGGATTTTTCCCTCATTTGATAGAACTGAAACACTCACCTGCTGGTGCCAAGGATTTCAGCGATTCTAAAAGGTGTGGACTAGAAAACTTGACCAGACATCTGAAGGGTTCTTTATTATCCAAAACATCCATTTTAGGATCGCTTTTAAACATCGTCTCAAGCTGTTAACACAAAATATAACCAGTGAGTATAAGTAATTAATCTATTTTATTGATATGTTCTTATTTAAACATTGAGCCTGTATTTTATCTATTATGTGTGATGTTAACATGATTCCAGCTGGAGGAATATTTTAATGAAATCAGAGGGTGCCACCATGTGGTAAATAGTTTTCTGCAGAAAGAGGCAGCTGGTTCAGTAATACTGTAAAACACTAAGCATCTCTTAAATATAAAATATATTTCATCAGATAAAATTCATGCATCATCCAGGAAGTTAAATTATGGTGTTTTATGTAGCATGAGCTTTGTATGTTCTTCAAATAACCCTAATTTCTCATGCTTTGACACCCAGCTGGTCTAAGTCTATCTTTGTTATGGAAACAAGTCACAAAATGCTTAGTTCACAAGGTTGAAAGACTGGAACATGGTCTAGTTGTCTGATCAAATCTCAATACAAATCTGTTTCTTAAAGATATTTTTAACTATTTCAAAGTGTCCTCTATAAAGTTTAAAAAAAAATATAATCCAGTATTTAAAATTTGCAATTGAATGTAGCTAACTATATTAACATTATTTTAAAAAAACACAACAAATTTATTGCTTTGACTACCTTATATTGTGCAAATTCGAGTTTGGGTTGGGGACCATCACCAAAAACTTCCAAAGTCACTCTCTGTATTCTTTCTTTCTCATTTTTGTTTTCGTGAATTATCCTGACATCTGCTGCAGGGGAAAAGAGCAGGGAAGAGAAAAACAGAAAGACAACTTTGTCAGCTGATACTGGTTTTCTGATTAGTGGAAAACTGAAAGTAATAATTTTAAAGAATTCATTGTGATTTTTTTTTTTCCAAAAGGTGGTTGTTTCCATCATTTATATTTTCATTTTCAGTTCTTACCAAGAGAAAAACTGAAGGTAATAGGAGAGGAGATAAAGGCATTGTGCATTTTTTGCTTCATAGCTGTGTCCAGTGACAGTGATGGGGACACGTTCCCTCTCCTGGTGACAGCCAGTATTACAGCACCCACCAGGGAGGGACAATACCATGGGAATGTAGCCTGTGTACATTTCCTGCTAGAAGTCTCATTTCAGAAGTCAGCAGTAGTGACATTCAGATGCCATCCAATCTAAAATATACGTACCATTTTCTGGTGCTACATTCCTTTCTTGGAGAGGTCTTGGATAATAAGTTTGGAAGTTCTAAATGGGGGAAAAAAAAAAATCCACTTTTAGAGGCTGTAACTGAAAAGAACTTTCCAGATTTCTTTTTACCTCATTATGAAATGAGTATTCTTCCGATTTTTGACCATTTCTAGAAGTCAGACTTTGAGAAAAGAATGCCTTCCTCTGATATTTGTGAGCATTTCCCTATTTACAAGTTTTACATGGATGAACAGAGTCAGGGCCCGTTCTAACAGCCTTCAATTCATTGCTCTGGAATCCTAGTGAAATGATGCTAAAAACCCTGGATTGAATTGTTCATACAATTTCTGTATTGAGTTTAATCATCAGGAATAACAATAGGGAAAAATAGGTGGGATACCAAGTAATTCCTTCCCCCTTCATTCCTTAATGGGAGGCTGTCCACCTCAGTAGCTCAATAGTATCTTAACTTGATGGTCTCTTGGAAGAGGTGAATTTCCCCCTGCCAGGAGGTGAGAACTAGGCCTGATACAAAAAGCAAGACTTATCTTAGGATGTACTTGAGAAATGGCTCACCTGGCTGTATCTCTTAAACACAATGTCTTTAAGGGAGTTTAAAGAATGACTTCGAAGCTCTATTTCACGGATGTCCTGGTAATTGGAAGCAACAACCAGGGCCTTTAAATAAAAATGGAAATTGTTTTAATGTCAGTCTTAATCATCACTGTACTATATGGAAAAACATAGTATTTCTAGGCATAGCAATGTTTTTATTTTAAGATAAGTAACTCCTCTTTAACTACCAGGATTCTCATGTCTGAAAAAGTATTGAATAGACTGTTATTAAGCATAAGTTAATATTTAAAAGCAGTCACAGGATTAACCAGATAAACTCTATAGCCTTATCAGTTAAAAAAATAAAAAAATTAGAGTAATAAACTAAATTACTAGTACAGAATTCTGCTAAGTAGAGGGAAAAAAAAAAAAGAATGACTACTAACACTGATCACCACGAGCTGACCAAAAATGTCTTTTAAAACTAATTAATAGCATTCCCTGATGAGTTCATACATTTAGTTCTCAAAGTCAACTGTATTGATGTAATATTCTTCAACTTCTATGAGACAATTACTTGGTTAAGAAACTAGAACAATTCAAGGTCAGCAAAAAATCCCAACAAACTAAGTTTATTCATGATGCATCATCACAAAAATTGATTTTTGCCTCATTTTTATCACAAGCTAAGGGAAAAAAAAAATGACTAAGTTAGTAAAATAAATGACAAATCTTTACCCATCCTCTTAAAAACTAATGCAGTTATATCTCTCCATGACTGTGGTGAAGTTGGGGTCTACAGTTTTATTCTGTACCTGACATAGCAGAGGCAAGTTGCTCCTAAGCACAGAGGCAGAAATGAAGACATAGGGAGTCTGTGAATGGTAGACAACATAGCTGGCCTTGTACTGGTTTGGTTTGGTATATGGTGTTCCCCAGGCAATTCTAATCCAGATTGCATTATCCTCATATTCTCTGAAGTTGACAGTGACCTAAACAGAAAAACAAAAAGCTTTGATTTATAGCACATTCAGGTGTCCAGAAACACTTTTGTTATCTCAACCTTGTGTTCACATGACCTCAGCATATCTAGTGCACCTTTGGTTGAATAAGAAACAAATTCCAATAGTGTGGTCAGGACAGTATTTAAATAAAATTTCCACACAAAGATGATAACCTCAAAAACTGGAAAAAAATAATTTAAAAATGAAGAAACACCTTTAAAACTAACATGACTTTTGTTTCTGTTGATGTCCATTTTCTTCTGAAGGGTGAAAATAAAAATAGCTTATTACAAAAGACTATTTCTCCTTTGGGAAAAGAACACCACAACAAAAAGGTATTATTTAGATGGAGGGCTAGTGGCAATATTTCCAATACATCCCATTTTTGAGAAACTAAATTTTTGATTGAGTCATGATTTTAGACCTTAATATATTTATCACTGCTCAAGAGCACAGTCAGAAATTTGAGGAAGATTCTCTTTCCTGTTCTTGTAGATTTGCTCCTACTTCTTTTTTACTTTGACTATCTGGGTGACTTAAAAGCAGGAAAACTTTGTTAAAAACAAACAAACCAACCACAAAACAAATAAACCAAAAAGAAACCACCCACAAAACCAAACAAAACACAGAACAAAAACCCAAACCCTTCCTTTGACTGGGGAACATGTACCCAAGCTTTTAGTCTGTTTAAATTGCTGGACCAACATCACTTCTCAAAGTTTTGGTAGAATTAAAAAAAAAAAAAAAAATATTGAAAAACTTTGTTATAATGGAGTTCCAGGAACTGCAGCTGGTGATCTGTTCCTCTGATTTGTCTTTGTTGCCCTCTACTGTTGTCAGGGGGAATCCTGTGTGTCAAGAAGTGACCCAGCTGACTAGCCAGAGGCATTTTCTATTACCTTGCTTAAATGAAGCTGTGAGCTACAGCAAGGAAAGGCTTTTGCAGATTGCTTAGTAAAAAAGTAGGATGATAGTATTTCCTTTCCATTTTTTTCATGCCATGCTCATTTCTGTAGTCCAGAAACTGCTTCTGCTACTGGCAGGGCTCTCTCAGCCATTGGAATGTAATGAAAGAGCAGGGCCAAGTTCTCACAGCCAACGTAAAATAGCATTTCAGAAGCAGAACTAAAAGGAAATGGATACAATTTTGCTACTAATCTAAGTCATAATAACTGAACTTCCTTGTCCTGCTTGTTGGCTACTTGAAATTCCTTCTGTAGTCTCACCTGTCTTTTGTTGTTCATGTATTGTTACTGGGCAAGAGGACAGAGCAATATCAACTTACGTAGGCAACATGCACACTCAAACAGGGGAAAGATTTGCCAGAGAACACAATCATACTGCTTTGCTTGAAGCCTGTCATATTTTAAGTAAAACTTATATTTTATTTCATTGGGAAGTTGCTAGAAGAGATATGCAACACATTTTTCCTATTCCACATGCAGTTCCTACCATTCCCAAATGAATCATTCCATTTACTTTTCGATGCAGGCTGGAAGTCAAACAATACCTCACTAAAGTTATGAAAACAATCCACTGACACCAGAGCTGTGTAACAAATTCAGGATGGATTTGTTCTTACATTTTTCAAGGCTGAACGAAGTCGTCTTTTAAATTTCTTTTTGAAACTTGTTATATCAAAAACTTCCGTTTCATCCCCTGTTACACAAGAGAAAGAAAAATGAGAATTGTGTTCACAAGAACTACCTCAGAGATTGCTTTAGTTTTGCTGAAACAAAATGAAGCAGAAAAAGCTCAAGTTGCAAAGCCTTATATAAAAAGTTGTATAGGAAATCTGAGCCTCATTATTGCTATGTAGAGAAAAAGTTAATATTTAATTAAATATTTAATTAGTAATTACTAATTGCTTGAGAAGTTAATAGAAAGTCTTCTAGAAACATTAAAGATATCTCCATTGAAAAGCCCATACTAGACTCTATCTGTGTTTAAAATGTATGATATGAGGCAGTAATGCAGGTAAAATCCTGAGGATTGTGAGATTACAGCAAGGAAAGACATTTTACCTGCTTTCTTCATCTGGTAAACACTCCACATTCTCTTGTTTGAGTAGATGTGGTTATCTAAACAAAATAGGAATTGCTCAATAACATATCAAATAGTAATTAAAAGAAGAGACAATTTTACAATACTTTTGTGACCTTGTTATTTTAAAAAGATTACTTCTGATAATGTAATATAATTCATTCAGCATTCTTGATTACCACTCATTGCAACCCCAAAAGTAAAATATTTATTAGAAGAGATGAGATCTTTTGTAATTCAGTTAAGCATAGTTGCTTAAAAAGCAACTAAAGGGTACCTCTGAGACTCCATATTAAACAAAGGATTTTACCCAAAATGACCAAAACTCAAACTAAGAAGTGTCGCCTGTTAAAAGAAACCTTGAGATTTAAATTATTATATAATGAAGTTGTGAATGAATATTGGAGTTAGAGTTCCACCTGGAGGATTTGCCAGCAGTTCTGCCCTACTGGAATGCAGTATTCCTGATTTTAGGGTGTGGTGCATACTGGAGACACACACCTCTCTACACTTATAACTACGGGATGGATGTAACTTACCACAGTTACAAACATTTAGACCTCAGAAGAAGCAAACACACTTTTGTTGATGTTGAGCTTTTGATTTCTTTTTCAACAAACATCAGATCCAAGATTTGTCATCTAAAATGTAACCTGTTCACCCCAAATGCATCTGTACCTCATAAGGCAATTGCTATGTAATTAAGGGTGTTATCAAGCTCTTCAGAAAAAAATGTTAAAATGTTAATTTTTATTAATTTTTTACTTACAAATTATGTCTAGGACAGCTGCTTGCTTTATGTCAGCACAGTTTTCCTAGAAAGAAAAACAGCCCATGGTGAATTGCAGGTTCAGAATGCTCTGCCTCACTGTTTAGAAAGTGAAAAAATCTCAGTATTGGTGGTTGAAATGACATTGCACTGAAGTCCATGACATGTACCCTCTCCTCAGACACCACACCTGCTCCCCATGGGCACACTGCAAAGTTTTGAGAAATCAGTAGTGAAAGCTATTACAGCAAGGCTTAAGCATTTCTCTGCAGAGGCAGCAAGGAGAACATTGTCCTTACTATACAAGCTATAGAGGTACAAGCAATTAGAAAGTAAAATTAATGGGTATTCATTACATTAATGCAACACTGACTATTGTTTCACTGCCAGGAATTTTAACAGGCCTGGTTCCTCCTTGTTTAACCTTTACAGCAGGAAAAGATTTTAAAGAAACTTTGTGATGCTACTTGCTACAGATTAAGAATGTTTCAGAAACAAATGCTATTTTAAAATATGACATTTGCTATCTTACAAGAATAACTTAACAGTTTCTTGCCTGCAGTTTGATCATCTACACTCCATGTAATTAACCTTTGAGTACAAATTCAAAGGGAAAGGTACAAAAAGCTACAGAATTTAAGAGATATCAGTAATAACTGTATCTGAGTTATGATACTATATATCTAAAGACTCCTAGTACATATGAAGATTCCTGGTACACCAAATTCAGAGTACATAAGTAGGACATCAGAAAACTTTTTTTGCTTACAGTACACAGAATGTACCATGTGCAAATGAAAGCTCAAAACATGTTCTTCCATACTTCACAAGGGTCAATCCTGCACTCCCATAAATCTGATGGTATTATCAATTTGGCTTTACTTTTACTTTCCCTCTTCAGCCTTTTGTTTCCCAGACTACAAACTGCCATTTAATGCTGTGTTATGGCCAAAGAAAATTAATTTTTTCATAAGAAAGTGTTTTTGACAGTACTTCAACATGCATCCTGTACATCAGTCAGGCAGATTCCAAAGGAAAGGATTACCTCACAAAGCTGAACAACATCTTGAGAAATGTTCTCCTTTATCTGATGGAAGTTTATGGTTTGCAGCTGTGCCTCAGAGAGAAAGCCCCATTTCTGTAGCATTGTCTTGATTTCATCGCGTGGGATTTTTAGTACAGTTCTTCGGATATACTCAGCAACAGTTTCATCCATGGTGAAGCCACCTGAAAAGTTGAAACGTTAAAGTTAAAGCCAAGGCTCAGGGGGCTGTAAGGTGTACAAAGCTGCACCTAGGCATGACTAGCAGAACATTAGCACCAGCCCTGCAAGCGTGGTACTGCCACAGATTTTGGCAGACACCAACAGAATCAGGGACTGGAAGGGACCAATTCTGAAGGGACCTCTGGAGCTCATCTAATCCAACCCCCTGCCAAAGCAGCTTCGCCTAGATCAGGTCACACAGGATTGCGTCCAGGTAGGTTGTGAAAGTCTCCAGAGAAGACTCCACAGCCTCTCTGGGCAGCCTAGTCCGAGCTCCGTCACTCTCACAGGAAAGAAGTGTCCGACAGAGACTTAAACGCTCTCTACAACAACTCTTCCCCCGCCCTCAGAAGTTTCCCTCACTAACAGAGGCCTAGTGCAAGCTCCAGGAGAGGGAGAGGGCGCTGGCCTTCCCTCGTTACGGCCTGGCCAGCTCCCTGGGGAGGCTAAGGCAGCAGGCACTGACACGAAGGGAACCGCGGAGCCGAGCGGACCTTACCTGTCCCCACACACAACAGCCCCAAGCCCAGCAGCTGAATCCCTCACCCGCCTCTCCTTCCTTCCTTCCTTCTTTCCCGCCCGCCGCGCACCCGCCAATCACCGCCCGCCTTTCGAAGCGCCCAATCAGACCCCGCGGGGTGCCCGAGCCGCCCAATCATGAGGCTCCTCCCGCCGCTGCCGGGGTCGCTGAGGCGGTTTCCGGTGGGGCCTGCCCGGCTGCCCGCTGTCTCCTCCCGGCTGCCCTGTCGCTCTCGGTGCCCGCCCCGCCTGCTGCGCCCGTGCTCTGGGGACCGGAGTAAGTGCGAGGAGGGCAGAGAGGGGAGGCTCTGGCCGGGCCCCCGCGGGCGGCGTTGTTCCATTCTAGTCCTGAAGGAACAGAGGGGCGTGTGGGGAACCCCCCCTCGTCACCTTCCTCCCGCCTCATCTCCTGCCTTTGGAGGAGCTCTGCCCTGCCCTCTCCGAGCTCGGGCCGGCTTCTGGGACCCTCTGCTCACCTCACACCCCGCTTCGGGGCTCAAGGGGGGCTTTCAGAAGGGCCCTCTGAGCGGGAACATGGGGCTCCCCATGGGGACCGCCGTAAGCTTCTCCGTGTGTCTCTGCGTGTCCCATCGCTGTTCAAGGACTGAGAAAGTACAGACTGAAAACAGTGGGTTCGCTCAGTGGGCCTCTCCTGCCATAACTGCCGGCACCGGCGGGGCAGCCCCTTTCCCCTGACAGCCAGGCCGTGTTTACTTTCTGCCAGGGGCTACGCGCCTTTCTTGAGGGGGTCTTGGTGCTGGAGGTACGAGAGCCCGTCTCTTCCATCAGGAGAGCGTCCTCTTGGTCCCCTGCTCTCAGAATGGGAAAGGCAGTCCTAGAGTAAGGAGAAAATTCTGCTACCAGTGCTAGATTCACAGTGTTCTTTGCTTGATTGGGAAATGAGTGAAATAGCAATAAATGAAGTCTGACGGAGTACAAGAGCAGCTTGTGAAACAGGAATTTGGTGACAGCACCTCATCTTCAGCACCCTTTACTTTTATACTGGCTTGCTCTTGTCATTCCTGACTATATTCTTCTCTTCATAGATATGGCAGGGATAGAAAGGGCTTGCTTCAGGAATATTTTGTGATTTAATGCTATATTGTGCAGTGTGACTTGCTGCATATTATAATAAAGCTATTCCACTAATTGATCTGTAACTATGCTGATGTTTGTTGCATGAATGCGACCTTAAATAATTACTAGGAAGTGAAAATGCCCTATTGTACTGTGCTTGGTAATTTATTTTAGCCAGAAATAAAACTATAGAAATCACTTGATATTCAAGTGGGTGTTCAGCTTGCTTTATTCATTAGGACTAACAACTTGCTTTGCTAAGCATGAAATCAGGTATTATGTAGTTTTATCAGATTCTTACACCTAAAAGTAGCAGGTGAATGCTCATTCTACTGATGTGAAGTTTGCTGAATTGTGCAGAAAGCAGTTGTGTAAAAAGACAGTTAAAAACAATATGCATCTTATTTATCAAAGGTTTTTTAATTATTGCTTATGTCCAGGGAAAGTAAATGCAATCTATGTAATAGAAAAGCATTTAAAAAGTAGGCATAATCTACCCCCTACTTTGTGTTTCCTTACTATTTACGAGTCTTCACAGATAGATATCCAACTTATTTCCCCTTCATTTTAGTATGTAATATTGAAAAACTTGTGCATAGTTTTGAAGACTGAAATTCAAGAGAAAGTGGTGATTTTTATAAGATTTAGCTAAACTTAGTTCATTAAAGTAAAGATGTCAGGTTAAATTTCTTGGAATCATTGGAAAATTAGGGGTCGTTCTCAGTGTGCCTGATCACAACCTTAGGGACAGCAGCATGGAATGACACTTTAATATCCTGATCTGGAAGATGTTAATTAACCATGTTGCTGAAAGGTAGAAACAGAGTCTGTAGTTCAGAATTCCCAAGGTTTTGAAACAGTTTTTATCAACTGATTTCTCATTTCACTGAACGACTGATCTTTTGAGTATTCTAAACTGTTATAAAAAATATATATAAACCATGTGTAAAGGGTAATACTAGGAATGCAGAAGTTCTGCTGAAGTGACAGGAATGATGTCTTCAGGTATCACCAACTAGATAGGTGTGAAGCTGAATCCTTTTTTATGCTAAAATTTTCTATAATCTTACAGAAAACACCCATGTTTTGAGTAAACAAAGAGCTGGTTGGTTTCCAAGTGTTTTTCTCCAAAGCCAAACAGAACAACACTGAGAATTTAAACCCCAAATGTCTGCTCTTACTCAAATTAGACAGTGAAATGAAGTGCAATAGTCAGTGTTACACGTGGTGAGTGGTACCTTGGCAGTGCAGGAATTAGCAGGTCTGTTCACCCTCCCCTCTTGTTGGTGCATGTTCTCCTTCCATGGTCACGCTGCTGCCTCATGGGTATTATTTGAGGGTTTGTAGCAAATGTCTGTGTTCTGTAGCACTGTAGAAAGAGAGCTCCGTGTTTCTGGTTAAGGAGCTTAATCATTAATAATGTAGATACTCAGATGCAATTTTTCATCTGCAGGGTGAGTAACCAAGGATTTGTTTTGCTTTAAGAAGTCATTTTTCTGAGCAATACATGAATTCATGGGGTTTTTTTTTTAACTATTGACTTTAGAAACTTGAAAAAATTAAATTACTTTCATGTGTAACTTCTTAAATGGAGAAATTAGAAAAACTTGGTTTAAAAATATTTCATTAAAACAGGTTAGAAGACTATGGAAAAAGCATCTTAGGAAAACGATTACCTAGATTTAAACCTTTCTTTCACTGTTGTGCCCCAAACATGGAAATATTAAGCATTAAGTTCATAAGCGAGACTAAAGCAACCTAATTTAGTTTTCCTTCTGTGTCAGGCAGCTGGTTAGTTCATGTTTATGGCAGATTCTGAGGAAAGAAGAAAGGAATGAAATCCTGACATGCTGATCTCATGCTTCATTTGTGAAAGAAGTAGGAACGGACCAAACTCTTTCTGCATGTAGCTGGGTCCTTTTGCTGCCATTTCCCATCAGGAGGTCAGGAGGAGAAGCAAGGGCTTCATCCTGTCTTTGGTGTTTAACAGGAGTGTGAATGAAATGCTTACAGTGTTGGTGCCTGCTCATTTGGAACAGCCTTTTGGCTTCTGCATACTTACTAGGAATCTGCAATTTTATTGTGAATTCCATCACACATGTAGGTTCCTTTTGCACATTACTGCTAAATATTTAATGTATTGGACATGTGTATAGATCAGCTTTTAGATGAGGGATGAGTATCACTTTGTCATAACTTAGACGTTGATTCCTGTTAGGAAATCCTTAGCAACTAGAAATGCTTAGTGCCTGGGATTGCCTAGGCAAGGAATTATCTTACAAGTATTATTTTTCTAAACAAAAAAATTAGCATTGGACATACAGTATCGTTGCCAGAGTATTTCTAATTTTAGGCTTTTTATTTTTTTTTTTTAAATCTGGTTTATGTTGGAAACCATGAAGCCAGAATATCCCATTTTCCCCACTTTAAGATAACCTACACAGAACATGATACTGGAACAAGACAATTTCTTAATTCTTTTTTCCCCTGAAGGATAGCGTAGATCTAGAAACTGGTTATGGGAGTTCAGAAATCAATCATCTTTATCCATGTCTTCTACCTTCAGAGGCTAATAGTTTAGAGAAATTTGCAGTTAGTTCTTAAGACATTTCAATATCTAAATCATTTAGATACATACATAGTAATTTTTAACTAAGAAGGGAAAACTGCAGGGAATTCAAAATGTCATATAAAACACAGGAAAGGGCAGACCATTTTTGTGCAACTCAGTGAAATATGTTGTTGCCTTTATGTAAAGAGTTCATCTAAAGCCTTCTCTCCAAATATTCGTTTCAGCTATTAATGTTTGCTTAGCATTTTGCAGTCCATTTTCCTCCTAAAGCAATTCCTGTATTTTCTTAATAATGTTCTTCTTTACTGCTAGTATTCTTCTACAGTAATTGCATGTTTGCCTTGACGTTATTTATCCAGCATTTGTCAGTAGTTTTTCTGTGATTTTTTTTCTTTCCCCTCAGCATTTTTTCATATTTGGATTCCTTGTGAGCTACCACCTATATAAATTTCTGCCCATGTGGACTTAAATTCTGGTAAGATGGCAACTTACTATCTTTATCTTAGATTAAAACATTATTAAAAAGAAATTAAGGAAACCAATAGCTCATCCTGTCCTTTTATCATACTTGGTTTTGCTATTCTTGAAACTCCTCTGTCTGTCAGAGTCATTCCCCTCTAGCAAAAATATTTTAGCCTTCTCTCATCATTTATAGATTGCTGTCTGATCTGACACTCCTAAACATAAATATAATACTGAGGACTGATAACACTGTGCAGTCATGAACTTCAGAAGTACTTAAAGCTCCAGTTAAGCCTTCCATGACTACTGTAAAATGTTTGTTACAAAAATCCACCACAGCCTACAAGAGCTGAGCACCATATCTGGTAATTGAACTTGAAAGTTTGTAATATTGAATGTTAGTTGAAAATTAATTGCAGGGGTACTGATCTATGAACTGGTGTGATAGGTGAGACCTTTGATTTGTAATGTCTGTCCTATAAGAGATGCCATAGGAAAACTTAATCAGAGTCATTAAAAGGCTTTTGGTTGATGAAATGCACTGTCACTGATTTGTGGCATTGATAGCTTTCATCTGCTCTGTCTGAGAATAACTTTATAAACAATGGCAGCGATTACTAAAGTTAGTTTAGAGAGAATGGACCTTTCCCTGAAATCCTCCCGTTGACTCTCTGGCCTGTGCCGGATGCACGGTGCCAGTTTCAGCAGTGCACTGGCTCTCCCCCTCTGAGCCAGCTCCGGTGACAGTTATAGGAAGAGCCATTGGAGGCAGAATGATGAAGAGATTTAATAATCAGCTGGGTTCACACATGTTAAAGTAACATGCAGTCAGTGAGCAGGTCACCCTCTCGAGGGAATGCTAACTCTAGTGCTATCAAAAAAATCTACTGATAAATTAAAAACATATTGACTTTGTGTGGCGTGCAATCAAAAGCTGGTGGCAATAACACAGCAGGGTTCTTAATCACTTTGCTGTTACAGTGGTGCTCCTGCTGTCATGTTTCTAAAGGTTCATTTCTTAATTTGTTGAATAGAATGCTTAAGCAACTTGTACAGCTTCCAACTTCTGTGCTAAGAGTATGTGTAGTGTAATATTAGACTTGCAGATAGTATGGGGGAAGATTTTTGAAAGAAATGATGACATGTTTGCAGTACCACGTGAAACATTCTCATGGGTGTCAAAAGGCTTTTCAATCTGTTTGGATTTTTTAAATGTAGTTTGCTTGTGGGAATGTAACTTTTGTTAAGCAGAGCATGTGATGGGAAATATTGGGTAAATTAGTGTATGTACCTCTTTGAGCTGAATATATTACTTGAGCTTTCTAGGTATAGCAGTGGAGGTTGTAGCTGCCAGCACTGCAGCTGAATATTGGGATTTTGCAATTGTAAAATCTAACCATTGGCTACTAAGATGTAGCTGGAGTGTTAAAAAAAGGATGGGTACTTAGCACAAGTAGCACTGGTACCAGTTGAGTTTGTAATGTGGTTTGTGTTCCCTTTCATTGTATCACCCGCGGTTAGCAGATTCATCTCCTCTGTTTTTGGCCATGCAGCATCAGTTTTTCATTCTGCAGAAATAGACAATAAAGTCTCCATGTGTGTCCTGCTGTTGGCTGCTGTGTTCCTGGTGTTGTGCAGGATAATTGGCAAAACAGGGATTCATGTAGAAGATAGATTCAGATGCTTTTCAGAGGAGGGCACGGGCAAGAGGCAACAAAGTGAAGTTGCAAGAAGGAACATTCCAATTGAGCTTAATTGAAAAAAAAAATCATTACTGTTTTGATTAAGTACTAATTTTTAAAGCAACATCAATGCTTTTGATCAGGATTTTAAAAAAAGTATCTAGATAACTAAAAATGATGCCAGTTCTCAGAGTGCTGTAACGAAGTATCATTGTGCTTCCTGTTCTGATCCATCTTTGTAGAAGATAGACAGTTACATCTGCTTAGCTTTTTTTTAAAGCTAGAAAGAAGAAAACTGAAGTAGGAAAGTGAAAATATAATCTGCAGTTCAAGAAAGATTAATGCTACAAGGAAGTCCCTGAAAATTGAAATCCCAAATGGAGGATTATGTCCATGATAGTAAAGAATATAAACTTCTAGTTAACTTTTAACATTTGGGCTCTGCAGAAGAACAGATGTGTTTGTTTTAATTATTTTAATTGTGTAACACAATTTATACATATTAAACGGATTTTGATTTAAAATGTGGGTATTTGTTAAAATAATACTGTGTGATAATATCTTAAGTGGTTAACTCAAGCTTTCTAGTTATACTTTTGTATTTCAACATTTGCAGGTGGAATTTTTCTCAGGTACTTGTCGTTGTACTACTAAAATTATCCCTAACTGAAGATGCATCCAGACCTGTCTCCTCATCTGCACACTGAGGAATGTAACCTAGTTATCAGTCTGCTCAAGAAGTGTCACAGGGAGGTAAGAAGTTTTGAGCAAAGAGTGGGTGGGTTGGGGAAATGAGTGTCAGATAAATTAGTGAGAATATTATATGATCATAGAGAGAAAAAACCTCCTCTAGGCAGAACAGCCATGAAATGTAGCAAGTATGTTTTCACTCAGGAGGTATCTGACAACTGTGTGTAAAATTTTTCCAGTGATTTCATTAGAAAGTCAAACATGCCTTAAAATTTTCTGTGCTACAGCTTGACACATATGGACCTATTTTAAGAATTGAAATGTCTTCTGCACCTTTTAGTACTGTGTGCCCCTCAAAAAACAATAACAAAAGCAACTTTAAATGTCTTCTTTTTGTACGCTCACAGCATTTCCATGTTCCAGCTGCCCACTGGGCAGATGCTTCAGTCTATTTATAAGCAGATGTGTTGCTGGGGCTGCAGATGTGCAGTGTGCCTCACGTTCAGAGCTTGGAGAGCTAAATGCCAATTACTCTTTGACTTCCATCTTCTTAATAGGCACCTACCCAAGGATATCAAATGCCAAATTGTCTTAAGGCTTCTCAAGGCTCTTCGTCGCTTAAAGATAGAATCTCCATCTCACTCATTTAAAAGCCTTTTCTTTTTTTAATTTGCTCTGTAGTAAACCTCTAGGTGTAGAAGAGGCAGCCCTGCAATGACAGCTGTCTGCAGCATTGCTGCAATACTGTTAATTATTTTGCCAGCTCTCTCATATATTCTAAATAGATATTATATTTCTGTATTAGTGCATGAAAAGGTGAATTTCATAGTTTCCACTGAGACAAAAATATATTTCAATGTTGAATATGCAGTCTACATATGTTCAGATGTGATGTTCATACCTTTTTTGTAATGCCATTATCCAGAAATTCTAAGACAATAGAATACAATTCTAAATTTTTCTTTGCAAAAGTCATTACTGGAAGAGAAACAAGGCTGATAATACATGAAAGGTGAAAAAAGATGCTTTGCATGAAAGAGATAAAATTTTTGCAGATTTTAAAGTAGCAAAACTAACGTGTAAAAACCCCTTTTGTGGTACCACACTTTCTTAGGATTTCTAAATTGCAACAATGAAGGGAACTGAGTTTTAATGCTAAAACTCACTTACAGTGAGTATACTGTACTGGGTTGTTCATTCACTGTTAATTGTTTTTTGTTGGCCATCTCATAGGTGGTACTTCCCATCCCATTGCCTGTCTTCCTACACACTAACTTTTTTAAACTTACAAAGTTCTTGTACATAACATCTCCAAGCTTTTAAACCAGAAGTAGTATTAAGTGTAAAGATTTATGCTTTTCTTCTGAGTTCTAAAATGTTAATTTGCCAAAAAAATGCTTTAGGTCATTTGAGAGATTTTACAGCCTTTCTTTTTTTTTTGAAACAACTTTAATGTTGTAATGTAGCTAAAAGTGTTGAGTAGCTAGAATTAAGTGAGAAAACCTCCATGTACGTTATCTACTATAGTACCAACAGTATTGCCAGATAAAATGACTTCAGTTAAGAGAATAAAACTTCTATAGGCAATATAGTATTAAAATGTTGTCATTAGTTTTCCACAATTGTGAAAACAAATGCAGTCAAGAAAGAAAATACACTCAGATTTGTCCTGCTTTTTGGTACATACACAGTTGGGCTTTCTATGCTTTGACTAGAGAATGCAGAAATATTCATTTAGTACTTGAAAGTAATGGATGGCTGCTTTGGGAGGTTTGGTTTGGTTTCCTTTTATAAAAATGAATGTTAATATACAAGTATAATATTTTTGTATAATGTAGCTTATTAGAGTGTAAGAGGGAACAGAAATTAAAAGGTGTACTTGAATTCCTTGGCAGCAAGTGATTCAAAGAAATCTCTTGCCAGTTTGACTTATGAAGGCACTGGGAGCAGCAATAATAGTCATGCACAGGATTATATTCTCCTGATTTAGTTTGAAGTTGATCTTTACATGAAGAAGAATCACATTTGTCAGTCTTGTGCTCAACTGTGAGAGGGTATTTGTGTGGCAGTCTCAGGACAGAAAGGGTGAAGATGGCTCCTTTCACACTCGGTTGAAAGGAAGCAATACCTTTACATTTAAAATTCAAAGGGAATGTACTGAAATATCCCTTTAAAACTGAAGTCACTGAAATCTGTGAAGTCAGTGATCTTAATCAGTTATCAGTGACTACCTGCTGTTTTGTTATAATGCCAAAACCTCCTAAGAACCTTCATCTACAATTTAAATTAATATTCCTGGAGGATGAAAAGTATTATTATTTAACTGTGTGTCCTGTGTGTGCATTTTCACAAAAGTCAGTTTGATTTACTTTATTTCTAATCTAAAACCTGCCCATTATATCAAGCTTTGCATCTAGTGAGGAAATGTTAATGAGAATCTTATTTTATGTCTTTTTTTAAAGAACTCCACTCTGGTGCCAAGGGCATGCTTTAAAGAGACTTATTTTTATAGGTGGCAGCTGAAAGAAATGCACATTGTCTCGCTGCAATAGATGTAATTACTATTTTTGAGAAACTGATTCTTTTTTCCTCATAACTGAACCAAAAAGTTGACAGTTTAGGAATCTGGCTAAATAAACATAGATTCAACTCACGGTATGCACTAGTAAGAGTGGAGTTAGCTTGAAATGTGAGCACCCCCCTTGAAATTTAACATGCAGGTATGGGAAGAGAATACAAAATTTAATTTATATTACCTGAAATGAAAATGCAGTAAAAGCAAGATCAGCTTGCAGTAAAGTGACCATTTATCACATGCAACTGCTCCAGAGTGTCATTTGATGCCCTTCATAAAGCAGCGAGGTATAAACAAGCTAATTATAGCACTGCTGTAGTTAAGTGTTTGTCATAATCTTTATTAGCCCCCTCCTACTTTCAGACATGTTCTATTGGCTGAAATCTTGTCCACTGTTTGAATTCTTAGTAGTGTTCCTGTATTACTGGTATAAATATAAACCTGTCTAGCTGCCCACCAGCTCTGGAAACGTGCACAGGTTTCCTTCTGAAATACAGAAGTGACTTCATTCTCATCTGGTTTGTTCTTCATGGTCTTTGTTTCTGTTATTAAATTCATTAGTTCTCTAAAAGATTGATCAAATTGTCTATTGATTGTGTACCTGTAAGTATCTACTGAAACCTTCATTGCTTCAGGACTTGCAAATTGTTTTGATGCTCTGCTACCAGATTCTGCTATGAGATTTGGGGCATGGTAGCAAGCAGCACTCTGGCAAAGTAGACTTTTCAGAAGAATGCATTCTGAGAGTCATTTGTTGGCTGATAATATGAAATCACTTCAGGAAATGGTGGCTAAGAGAACAGCTTTTTGGTGAATATCATCAGGTTGGCTGGGGAATGCCTTTGTGAGGACACTGCCTGCAGGTTTTCAGAAACTAATTAACACTTAGTATGCATAAGGCCCAGTTGAGCTGTGTCATAAGGATGGTAAATGCATCTTACTTATTAATCTCAAGATCTGGAGAAACTTAATCCCCTGTTTTTTATACTGGTTCTAACATTTGAGTCATTTAAGCCTAGTGCCTGCATCTTCTGGACCAACACCCCATTCTTCCTGTGGTTGGGTTGATGGAGCATCAAGTCCTTTGCCTCTCTAGGTTGTGAAGAAATAACAAAAACTAAGGCACAAAGGACAAGCCTTCAGGATGTCTGTAGATCTCCCTATATCTTTTTATATCACAAACTGGAATTCAGAACATTTCTTTTTTGTACGTTATTCAAGCTAGAGTGAGTGAAAGTTGTAAGACTGATTCCTAGATCAATAAAATGTATGTTCTACATTTAGACTTCATAACTTCAGCTTAAATATCCTATTTTAGCTTGGTTATACAACATGGAGAGTACCTTCAACTTTCAGCAGGGCAGAGGAGTAGCTCTAATTTCTAGCTGCTCAGTAAAGTTACAAAGCATCATTTCCTCACAAAAAGAAAAGGTAAAGAAGAGCAGAATATGTTGCAAATTGAAGTGACTTCTAAGAAATTCAGAGCTTCAAAGGAAGAAACCTTTGAATTGTAATTTTTTTTCTCTCTCCGTAACTTACCAGCACAACATTTTGAAATTTTTTGGCCACTGCAATGACATTGACCGTGAGATGAGGAAGTGCTTAAAGAAAGAGGTAAGAAACACATTTCTAACAGTTAAATGCTTAATTTAAAAAAAACCTCCATGGGCTAGAAATAGGGTTGCTTTTTACCAAGTAGTACAAATCAATAACTAGGCCTAGAAATGTAAGCACAGTCTGGAGTGGGTACTTGAGACCAAATTTAAACTTTTTTTTCTGATAAATTTGTCAGGTAAAATCTGGCTTTAACAAATGGCATGGTCTATTTTGGGATATACAAAAATAGACAAGCACATATTTTAACCAAGAAATATTGCAAATAGGAACTGACACTTCACAGATTGCTTCTGATTTTTTTTTCTTAATTTTTTTTTTTAGTAGTGATACTAGCACAGAATAGAAAACAAAGCAGTAATGGTCACTTCTGCATGAGCAACACTTATTACTGAAGTCAGTTACACTGATGAGTTGCTGAGATAGGCCCTAAATGACAATATTGCTGCTTAGGACCTGCTCATTGCTGTGCTACATCTGCAGATAGGAAGGAGTAGAAGACTCTGGGAGTTAAAGTAGATTAACGAGCTAATGGGCACATCCTCCAAAGAGTTCTATTTGTGGTTGTCATGCCTACATGACAGAATACATAAGTGAACTTTTCACACACCTTTTAACTTGAAATTGTACTTACCAATTTTGACATAAATTTCAGAATCATATGTAAAAAGGGAAGCCTCAAGTGCACCATAGTCAGAGCAGTTTGGGCCCTCTCTTCTCCCCCTGTCTGTCTGTGGGAATTAATTACATCTGCTTGTGGCAAATACCTTCTTTTTTTCTCCTGTAAAACTAGCACAGATCTGGTTAAATAAAGTTTATTTCCAAGTAATCTTATTTTTCTTTCTGAATTGAATCCTTTACATTAAAAGGAGATCTTGATGGCTCTGTTTGCTTTCTTAAAATATGGCTACATCAATATGCCATTATTGGGAAGCCCCTGAAAGGTTGTTCGCAAGTATAGAATAGGTACAGATGGAGCTTTTAAAGATCCATTGTTTTTATTCTATGTGAAAACATGACTGGATTATTGAAAAATTAAATATTGACATGGGAAAAAGATAAGCATTCTATAAATGTTAAGTAATATTTCAGGCCATTATTTAGATTGTAAACCAATCAGCATAATGAGTGAAAAGCCTTTCCAAAATCAATCTTCTTAATAGTTTATTACATTATATAGAGAATTGAGTATTTGTGGGTTTCTTGGGTTTTTAGACATGTAGATGTGATACTGAGGGACATGGTTTAGTGGTGACCTGTCAGGGTGGGTTTACAGTTGGACTTGATGATCTGGAATGTCTCTTCCAACCAGAATGACTCTATCATTCTGTGATTCTATTCTTCATACTAATTATTCAACAATTGAACAAATATGTGCTGTAACTTAAGGCCAAGAATAATTTGCTTCTCATGAAACATGTATCAAATCATGCATTGATTTTTAATTTTTCATTTCTTTTAGCCATGAAAAGGTTTCCTTCTTGGCTGCAATAAAAGAAAGTTAGGCTCTTCAGGCTTTTGCTAACGCTGGGGCATACCTGGAAGCATGGTCTTCTTGTGCATTTATCTAAGCTGTGAAAGCTTTCTTCATTCCATTGTACACTGGAGTCCCATCTGTTGTGTTTCTTTTTAAACCATAAAACCCCCCCAAATGCCTCGTCCTCATTCAACCCAAATTTATCTCTGTTCCTCTCATCTTGGTATACTGACCACTTTATCTGTGCACATAATTAACGACCAGGATCAAAAATAGAGCAAGTCTGTGATGACAAATTCATGTTTCAGAAGGCAGACACATTAATCAGTATCTTTTAGAAGCAAAAGAGCCCGACCTATGCTCTAGAATACCACCAATGCAACTTTTCTTCCCAGTTCAAATGTGAAGTGTAGCTATCATATGTAAAATGGCTCTATAATTAAGTTCCTCCATGAGATTAACTGAAGCTTCTTTATTAGAATGTTCTAATACTCCTTAGCTTAATAACCTCAAACTTAGAAACGTATTTTAATCAAATAAATGTTAATTTCAAAGTAAAAATGAACCAATATATAGATATTAACAAGAACTGCATTTCTAATGTGTCAGTCAAAGATATTTTCTTTTTTCTTGAGTAATAAGTGCTCTCTACACTTTTAAATTTGACTTACGTATTAATGATAACAGCTGATCTATTAATTTCTTTTTCTGTCTTTCAGTATGAAGAAAACAGGGCCAGGAACAAGGAGGTGAGGCAGAGGCTGATCAATGCCCGCAGAAGCTCGGAGCAGTGAGCTGCACAGTACCTGGACAGCTGCACCTCAACAGGGACACTCACATGAAAACTGACAGAACATTTCTTTCCCATCACCAATGCTCAGCCTGTGGTTTGTGAAATGGTGACAAAATAAATGCACCTAAAACCAGCAAGGCAAACAATGTGGAAAAAGTTGAATATAATAAATGATCATTTGCAATTTAACTTAATTTTTGACCTCTGAAAGAAAACTATTGTTGCAAGAATGTAGTTGTTATGGTTGTTAAGTTATGAGGAATGGGGGGGTGTGGAGTATTATGTATTCAAGGCTGCAATATTCCCAGCTTCTGTTGAGTTACATTTATTTCTTTGTGTTTAGCAGTTTCTCTTTTATCTTGTTTTTCCTTTTTTTTCCATTGCAAAACACTGGATGACTTTTTCCATCACTCTTTGTAGTGTGGTGATTGCACTGCTTAAATGAATTAGCAAAAAGAAATTTTAACCAGATGTGGCTTGAAATGGGAAATTGCCCATCGAGTAATAATTGGAGGTCTAGTATTTTTATTTGAGCTAAATGATGAAACTGCCATCTTCCACTCAGAAGATTAAAAATCCTTCCTTCCAACCATACGTACAGTGTAGACTGTTTTAAGAACAATTTGTTCATCATGCCCAAAGCAAGTGGCTTTAGAAATTCAGAATGGAACATTTCCAAGGATTTACAAAGCTTTGCCTTGATTTTTGCTGAGTACAATCAATGTGTGCTGAGTGATTTTTGAAGAGGAGTGCTGCCAAAAACACAAACTAAATTGTTCTTCCACATACTCTGGTAAAAAGGTGAAGTTACGACTATAGCAGCTGAAGGAAAACTCCCACTGAAGTGAAAGAAAGTGTACCTTGCCTTTCAGTCAGGCAAGTCAGCATTGTGTTTACCAAGCTGCCTTGTTAGCCTACAAAAGCTGTTTATTTGCTATCAAGCTGCAGAAAGTCCTCAACAAGTCTCTGAATTCAGAAGATCTGGTATTAAAACATATGTTGGTTTGTGCAGTGATGGAGCTGCTTCTCTGGGCATCTGCTGGATTTGCCTTATTTTTCAATGACTTCTCTGTTCTGCCTGGCAACAAGAGACAATTAAAAAAAATTAATTATCGAGCCAAATATACTAAATGTCTTGAAACCTTTTGCAAAAACGACGCCTGTTCTACAATGAATTCTACAATTTTTTAATAAGTTTGTTGAGTGTCATTGATAACACTCAATCTTGGCATTAGTACATGCACCTGGTTTTGGAAGAAAGCTGTATTTTGGGATCCATTTCCAAAGATTAATTAGCTAGAATAATTTTACTTGGTTTGCAATACCCAGTTAAATTGGTAAGACTTAACCACAAATGTTTTTGCTGAAAGTTCCAAGAAAAACTGAAGCAATTGTTCCTGCATTCTTAGAACAAGTATATGATGCATTATTTGAATTAAATACTGGAGTGGTTGGAAGTGGTGCAGTGGTTTTATTGGGACTCTTCAGAATACTTCTGAGCAGTACTTTACAGTGAAGTTCCCTAATGGGGAACTCTGCATTCTTGATCCTTCTTCCATTTGTCATGACAAAATGTACTTGAGACAAGCTCTTAAATAGGATTTGGTGATGCTTGTAATCTTTAAGGAAATAGAGAATTGTCCTAGAGATGAGGTTGAGAAGCTGGTATCTGAGTGCAGAAGCACTGAAGCTTTTCTTTCCTTCTTCAGCTTCCACGAGTCCATCTCTTTCACTAGAGTAGCAACAAAATAAGAACCCAAGAGCCACTTAACACAGCTCGTTAGTCAGAATCATGTTTTCAAAGATCAATGTGCTTAATGAATGAAAGACCAAATGACATGCACAATTTCTGTTGGTACTTTGAACTACATGTAGCAATAAATCTATTACACAGATAAACTTTGTTTACCTTGTGAAAAAGTATGAGCACGTTCATCCTTCTGTTTCTCTTTGCTAATTGCCCACTAGTAGTGATATGAGATTGCTGTTGATTCCTCTGGGTTTGTGCCCTTTCTTTTTTTGAGAGGAGTTATGTTGGTAATTTGATCTTGAAGCTGAGAAACAGTAGTGTAATAATATTTAGGATTTATCTGACAGAGAAAGAAGATAAGGGTGAAATGGTAAATGCAGGGGTTTTTTTGTTTCTTAAAGTGAAATAATCCTCATCTATAAAGAAGACACTTTATTGTAATGTTGTTTGTGTATAGAAGCATTTTCCCCATTGTTCTTTCTGAAAGAGCAAGTTTGAGAGAGAAGAAAAAAGAAATTTGATGGAATTTTGTGTTGCATCATGTGTGAGAAGCTCTTGGGCACTTCATGTGGGAAAGTGAAGAAGGGGGAAATATAAACAGAAAGGGGAAATGGCAGCTGTAATGCAGACCTGGCCATGGCACTGAGGTTCTTCCATGTTCAAGCCCAATGAAAGTCTAGAGCACACAGATAGTAGGAGTACAGAGCAAGGGAGTGATCACTACCCAGCAAAATCCCTCCAGCTCTACCAGAAACACCTGGGAACACCATTGGTAGTGTACTTGGTCTCACTGGAAAATGAAATGCTGACATCTTGGTTTCCTATTTTGATTTTTTTCAGTAGAAGGAACGATGCTCTGCTGAGTAGCAGCAGCATGATCTAAGTACAGCAAGGCCAGTTCTTGCTCTGGTGTTAAGCTCTGCCTGCAGAGATCACTGTACTGGTGCTCAATTCTACTAGGAATGGTTTGAAACATCAGTTGTCTGTCAGGGAAATGAATGTGAGCTATATTTGAGTAAGTGCTCAGTGGTTAGCCAGCCATACATTAACGTGGGACACCCTTGAGCTGCAGCGAGTGCCCTGGCACAGCACAGCTTTGCCTCACAAGCTTAAGCAGCACCTATTGCATGTGTTGGGGGCTCCAGGCTGACAGGGAGATGAGAATTCAGGACATCACCATCTAGTCTTCATCCAATTTAATCTTAATCTTTGCTTTCTTGCAGTTAAAAGAGCTGTAATACTGGCTTTCATGTACTACTTTTTAATACTATTCTACATCTTATGTATGGCCTGCATCTCTTCCGCTGAGTTTTTGGACTTTCTGGCATCAAGAGGCCAAAACGTGCCATATATGCCTGGTTCTTTATACCACAGGACTGGAATCTGGAATTACTGTTAAGCTGCAGAGCCGAGTGTTAATATATTATGAATATATTGCTTATCTTTCCCTGTTTGGAGCTGGCTGATAACACCCTCAAGGAGTTATGGTAGAGACATTTGTTGCAGATAAAAACTACGTGTAGTCCATGAGGATGATCAGGGGACTGGAAGATCTGCTGTGTGAAGATTCCAATTGGAGTCCAGAAGAAAATTCTTTACAATGAGAACAATTAAACATTGTAAAGTCTCCCAAGGGAAGTAGTGGATTCCCTTACATTAGGCAGTTTGAAGACTCAGCTTGACAGGGTACTGAGCCAGCTCATTTAAATTGGATTTTTCTATCTTGAAAGGTTGGACCAGATGATCCTTGAGGTCCCTTCCAACTTGGCATTCTATGATTCTATGATTGATTCTATGATGGTTTCTAGACCTTGCAGTGAAACCTCGATTCAGTTGAGCTGTTGTCTTGTGAGTGTTCTGGCCACTGACTTTTTTCCATCCGATTCCCAGCTGACACACTGGTTTCACCAGACAGGTAATTCTTCACAAACACAGGGATGAGCTGGTGGTGAATTTTAAAGGTGTGCATAACTTCCTGAATATCAGAGTGTACTCAGAAAAAACCCTGTAAGAAATGTAGTCATACATACTCCACAGGAATTATTAATATGAATAACTATCACTAAAATATGCAGCTGAAAAGTTAGTTATGGCCACTGTAATAGTGACTCACTGGAATGAGTATTTCTGATGTGCTGTACACTGTGACAGCTCTACCCCACATGAATAAAATGTCTTCAAGAGTCAGGCACTTCATGTTGGCACTGCCTGTGCTCTAAAAGAACACGACATATAAAATATTTGAGATAAAGGAAAACACATTTCTGTGGAATACCTAAAATTACATGAAAACAGGAAAACTATTATATCGGAATGTAACAGTTTTAATTAAAAATTAATTATTAGCACTTGTGCTTAAGCAAAGGAGATTATCTACCTGGACAACATCATGGATTTTAGGGCTGTAGACTTAAGTTACACATTCCATTTTATTAACATTCACTAAAATGGACTATCGTAGCAAATCTTAGTGCTCCCATTGGATTTTCTGTTTATTTTACAGAGCCTTTCACTTCTAATTTGCCAATTCTTATTTGGCTTGGTATAAGAGGAGGAACCTGATGAAGTTAATGGTCTGTCCTCTTCCGTAGAGGTGTTTGCATCATTCCAGGTAAATAGGTAGTTGGTGTAATGAGGCTCAGTGGTAACCACGCTGCCAATCAGCAGAACCTGCTTTGCAGTAAATGAAGGTCTACTAATAAACATTTTTGAGGGAATACTAAATTCACATCAGGTTCCTCAAACCTATTTAAATATCTGTGCACCGAAAAATGTATCAATGGGAACAAAATATATATTTAGCCTAAAAATGGTTCTTGTGAACCGTCATGCTTTAAAATTATTCTTTTGAACTATCTGGTGACATTTGAAAGGCTGCAAAGTTTGATATGGAGCTATCACTTTATCACTGAGACTTCTATTATTTTTCCTGTAGACCCCTAGATAAAACAAGCTACATTTCAAAGAGGTGACTGCAGAAGGATCTTGTGAGGCGTTCATTACCTGGAGAAGATTTTATTGATGGTTTGACAAAACCCATCCCCAGTACAGACACCAGCCATCCACCATCTGGTGATTTTAGCTCGGGAAAAACGTCAAATGCCTTCAAGAACACGGGTGTAACTGCATCACCCTACAGGAACCCACAGACCACCTTGTCCACGTTAAGGTGCTGAAAGGTTACAAAATACGTGTTTTGTTAGCATGGAAGAAGTGGTTTAATGGCAATGCTGTATATTTAAAAAAACTTTAAGAACTCTTGTTGACCTTTGCTGCCAGCAACCTCAGGCCTAGACCGTTGTGGCTGTAAATAATGAACACCCATCGGGGCTGCAGTGGTTGCTCCCCACGCCTGGCTCCCTGGGTCTGTTTCAGTTCGGGGTGGTTTCCAATGGGATGTTCTGCATCGTGAGCCCAGGTGACGGTCCCGGGCACCCCGGTGCAGGTACTGACGCCACTGGGAAATCTTCCTAGCCCGCAAGGAAGAACACTGGGGAATTTCCAGGTGTTTTCCTCGAGCCCCCGCAGCGCTGCTCGCCGCCACGCTACAGCCCCCGGACGTGTCTCCCAGCGACTGCCCTTCCCGGCGCGGCCGCTCCGGAGCTCCACGGGCCGGCCTTCGCTGCGTCCCGGGGCCGCTCCAGGGCTATCCGGCGATGCTCGGCGCTTCCCGCCCCCGGACCCGGGCTCCCTCCACCGNGGCCGCCATCTTGGCCGGGCCCTGGGTCACCGCCCGGGCCGGGCCTTGGGCACCGCGGCGGCCTGGCAGTGCCCCGGGGCCGGTGCTGATCGCCTCGGCCCTCCGGAGGGCTGGGTGCTGGCGTGGCTGCCATTGCCCCCCAAGGCTGGGCGGGCCAACCTCTGCTTCAGGTAAAAGCCACAGCAGCTGTTCCTTCGGGACAGAAGTTCTCCCAGACTCCCCATGCCCTGAAACATGCCAGGGGTGTATTGATCACTTGTTGATGCCAGATTCTCTTGCACAACCCTATGTTATTTATCACGCACCTTTATTTAAGTGAAGTCGATGTTGTGCTGAGCACAGTGCTGTTGAAATAAGCAAACTTGGTTGGACTTTGCTGTGCTGAGCTCTGAGCAGGGCCCTTGCACAGGGCCTCATGTAATCACACATCACAGCGAGGAACAGGGAGGATGTTGTCAATAATCCTCTGTGGTGTTTGGTTGGATTAGAAGACTACACCCCACTCTTTTCCACCCTCTTGGATTCGTAGTTATGGCTGTAGTAGGTCTTTTAGAAACAGCAACAATGTGCCCTAATACAGGCATTCCTGTTTGCCAGAGTTCAGCAGATATTTGGACTGGCTGATGTGCTTGGTGCTGGAAGCAGCCAAGAATATAAGGTCATCCTCCAAGACAACTCACATTGCTGTGGTTTATTACTGATTCATTTTGGGTAGCGGAGTGGTTGGTTTGTTGCTTGCTTTCTATATTCTGTAATACTGTAATTATTTCTCCAGTGGCACCTCCAACTTTGTGTGTAATTCATGAAACTGTTCACTTGAGCTGTCTTTGTGAACTGAAAATTCCAGCTTTTAATTCTTACACTTTTCTGTAGCTTTCAGAGCTAAATATTTGTGTTGATTACTTAGTTGTATTTTGGTTTGCTTCATATTCTAACATTGCTGGTAATGAATATATAAAGTACTTTGTGTATAAGTGGTGTTAGCTGCGGTTACAAGCAGCCCACATAATCATGTTAAATCAATATTAAATGTGTGCTACTGAATAGTTGTCTTTGGGATGCTTATGGTCCCAATTTAATTTAAACTTCATCCCACTAGTGCTTCCAAAAAACCTCAAAGGAAAACAAATCAAAAATCAAATCCCCAAATGAGTAATTCCAAATGGAATAACAGATCTTTCATAATTGGTCCACAGTGGCTTCATTTAGGTGGCTTATACAAGCACGTGGTATGTGACAGCAAACAGTCCAAAACCTGGTCACTGTTTGCTGCTGTGCACCAAGCAGATGGCAGGAGTGGAGGATGGGCTTGGAGAGACATCTTCATGATAATAGAGCTTGCTTATTTTAAGTAGGGAAATAGAAGAGGCTGGTTGGAGTTATGATATTTGGTGTGAGGAAAAGATTTAAATACTAGAAGTTTTTTCAGAAAGCCCTTACTCTGCTGCAGCTGTGCTGCTGTTGAGTCTGATGGCCAAGAATGGGCAGCATGAAGGCTAAAGAGGGGTAGCAATGAGGAAACCTGAAACTTTCCTCTGGAGCTTCTTGGTCTTCAAAAGGGAAATGCTTAAATCATCTTCTAGTTATAACAAGAGCAAAAAATTCTCACTTGAATTTTTCTGTGCTGGGCTTGTGTTCAAGGGTTTCTGTTTCTGTGCTTGGGGCTGTGCTCAAGGTGAGAGGGAAAATGAGGTAGGTGAACTTCTCCTAGTTGGGAAGTTGCATATAATTGCAGGGAGTGGTGCATCAAGTGGAAACCAGTTCCAGTGTCCAGTATTCACTGGAGATGTTGTAATGTCATCTCTAATTATTTATTATGTCTTACCATGTGTTAGAAGATACTGCCTACAGAAATTGTGTACTGTACGTTATAGTGGGGAAGCAGAAAGGCCATACCTGCAAGAATGGGGTATGAGAATTCTCCCTTTGAGCAGAATGGCCCTGCTCAAACCTTCACCGTATGAAAATATCTCTGTTTTAGTAGGTTGAATATCTGGGGAAGAACCTGGGACATGATTGATAGGGACTTTTATTTGTGGCTCGATGGGACTTGCATTGTTTGTGGTTATAGATCAACAGGCCAGTTCTAGTGTATTGTGGTTGTGCTAAGTTGAAATTTCCTCACGTTCTTACACCAGAAATGGTGCTTAAGAGGTGTAGGTCATGCCTGGCACATACAGGTCATGTGAACATACATGTCTCTGGTGTGTCCTTTCCATAGCTGCTGTGTTGCCTTCCCTTTGTGGCCAAGAGGGTTCCAGGGGTTGCCCAGCAATTCTTGTCTGTTTTATGTGAGTGAGTTATTAGGGAAGGGGAAGAGGAAAAAGTAAAAGCAGCAATGTAGGTTTGTTGAAATTATTAGTAGCATCCAGAGCTACATTTGAAGTGGTGGTGTGTGTGTATGTGTATATATGTGTACGTATAAATGTAATAAAAATGAGTACAACTGTGAAAGAAAGGAGATGGCAGATTTAGCCAACATTTCCAACATGGAAGGTGTATGGTTCTCATTTTCCCCTGCAGCTGTATTGAAACCAGCAGTAACAGAACACTGCAACCTTAGTAATGGAGCTTACTTTTATTTGGAGGCTTTGATTCTGCATATGAAAAGTGAAAAAAATATTACCTAAAATCAAGAGAGTAAACAAAATACATTCTCTTTCTATTGTCTTTTGAGACACTGCAAATAGACATTTTAATTTTGGTGTGTTTGACTTGGCTTTGACAGTGAGAGAAGCTAAAATAGCTTAGCAGCATCAAGAACTTTGGAATTGTCATTTGCCTCTGTGCTAACCTGTACTGTAGAATTATTTAAGCTAAGTGCAGAATTATGTTCTGAGTCTTGCCATTCCCAAACAAACCAGATTGCTGATAGAATGAAGGATGTGAATGGTGCACAAATACAGTAAATAAGGAATTTGCTATTTTTCAGCCCAAGAGAAAGCATGCCTGGCTAGTAGATTTGCATACAGACTACACAGATGCCAAGTATTTTTCTTTAAATAATGATAATAATTTCTTATAATAAATATCTTTATTTCAACTTGACCAGCAGTGACAATAATGCAAGTTATTTTCATTGTTGCCGTAAACTCTTGTAAATAATTATGGCTCACTCTCCAAAGTTAAATCACCATATCCTCATCTTCATTTCAGCTTCCTGTGAAAGCAGTGATGAATAAATGCTTCAGCATATCCCCTTGGGGTCTTTGGTGCTTTACAAAGATTGAGTATTTAGCAGAAAAAGCCAAAAAAAGCCTGGGCAAACCTCAAATCTATAGAGACTTTTAGATTTTAGCTAGTGATGGGCCCCCCAAAAATGCCATGGACTTAAACATCTGTGAACTTCAGTTCAGATTCAGATCTGGTTTTATTTTACAGCTTCCTCTTGTCTTTGTAAGCAGAACTAAAACCATGGTTTCAAGTCTCTTTTGTCCTGAGGATTAGATGTCTGGACTTGAAACAAAATCCAAATTTGGTGGTTTAGGCTTGTGCTAGTTTCATCCTTTTTTTTTTAATGAAAAGAAGTCTGAACACCACCTTAGCAGCTGGCCATGTAAGCTGCTGTTTACCATAGCTAAATTAGGATTCTCATTTGAAGTGTAAGGTTGGTCCTTAGGGAAGGGAAGAACACAAGATGCTGCCCAGAGACAGTTGGCAGGTTGACATAGCTTTTCCCTCCAAACTTATGGTGGGTCCCCCCATCTTGACTTGAAACTGAGCCCTGGAATGATGATATATCATGACTGTTGAGCTGGTGGCACAGGACAACCCTTCCAGAGTGTGAGAAGGAATCAGATACACCGGCGATTTTCGGTTATAAGCAAGTACGTGGACAGGGAATTTGTAATTGCATTTGGTTTTCTGCAGAAATTGTTGCATTTTTTTACATTCTTTTCCCAGCAGCATTAGGGAGTTCTTTCAATTAGACATCTTTTGAAATTGGTTTGAAAAAATGGTATTCTTCTTAGTTTGCAAATAGGCACTGAAGCCAGGCTAGTGGTTTTGCTTTGCATGGTTGTGGGGAATTGTTTAATTCTCCTTTCTGAGTCCTCTTTCTCTAGGTCAGCAGCCAGCAGTGAGGAACATTAAGTAAAAATAAAACTCCTATTTTTAGTTCAGCTACATAATGTCCTATTTATAATACTGAAATTTCAGCTACTACCTGGCCCCTTTCAATTCAATGAACCATCTTTCCTGTTAGCCCTCATTGCTCTTTTTTCACTCCTGCCCCATTTAATTCTTTTGCAGTTATTTTTATAGGTTGGGCAATGCTTTTCCAAGAGGACTGCTAGTAATGCACAGTGCTGACAGCTATCAGTTTGAGTAATTTGACTAGAAGTAAGGGCAAGTAGCAGGTAGCAGGGGATACTCAAAACCTGGCATAATTCATCCTCAAAATTGTAACACCATGGAACTCTTGGAAAAAAAGAAAGAAGAAGCTGCAATCCTAATGATGTATCAGTTTCTGCAACATCCAGATGAATGTTTGCTTCTGGTTTCATTCCCTCATGATACTTTAACTTAATTTTCCTCAGGATGATACATGACAGTCATTTTAGGTTTTCTCCCCTTTTGTTTTGTATAAATTTTAACACAGCTCACCACACTAACAATAGGCTAGTCAAAGGGAGAAAAGAAGAGCATCTACATAAATATCTCATGGCTAGCCAATAAGCTGCCTACTCTTTGGAAGTGAAATTGTTAAAAAATGTGATGAAAACTTCAGAGTTGAGCTGAGGTCTGGGGTTTTGGCAAGTGGAAGGTGGCCCTCAGCACAGGTCCTTAGGAAAAAGGCATTTGTGCAAAGGCAGTTTTTACCCTGCCGCAGCCTTGGAGATAAGGCAGTAACTGTAACAACAGGAAGAGTTCCAAAATAGTTTTGTCAGCTTAAAGAGTTAGAAGGAAATGTTGATGTGCTACTGGGCACGGCTCTGCCACCATCGTAAAGTGGGCTTCAGAATGGTCATATCACTCTGGTTAAGCCAAAACTAATGTAGACAAATTCCCAGTTAGAAGCAACTTAGGAAACCAGGTAGACCCTATTATCCACCATGGACCAGCACTGAAAATAACTTTTGTAAAACATTTTATTTATTTCCTCCATATGATGTTTCTCACTTGAAAGCAATGAAATGACTTGTAAACCTACTGCTTTTCAACTGGGTTGAGTCATGCTAGAGACTGACGAGGAGCTGGCTGGGGGTGGAGGAGGAGGCAATGTAATTCTGGTAATGTGGAGACCTTGTCATTGTGTGGCAAAGTTTGAGTTTGAAGAGCCATGATTATGCTTGAGAGAAATTTTTGCATGATATATTATGATGCATGATGCCAGATATACTGTGCTAGGCTGGGCTGTGTTGGAAACTGAATAAATAGATGGAGCAAGTGGTTAGCCAGGCATGGTCGGTCTGTTCTAACAGATGTAGCAAAGTCTGATGGCTGGAAACAGGCATTCTTTAGGAAAATATGGAGCTGCTTTAAAAGAGGCAAAAATAATGTAAAACCACAATTAAAAAAACCAACAAACCTAAGCAACAAACCCTGTAATCCATGCTGCTTCACAAAATTCAGTGGCAGAGGTGCAGAACAATTAATGTAATTAGATTCTGTGAGCTATTTATGCTCTGCATTTCATGAAATTTCAGGTATCTTCTGAATAACAACAAAAAAGCTATTGTTTCTTTGTGTCCTGTTTCATCTCCTTATTTCAATACACATCCAAAGAGAATTTCTCCTTCTTAGAGAGCTTTTTTTTCTCTTATTTAATACACATTTTTAAATACCAGAATAAATGATAAAAAGGAAGAATAAGTGAGGTATAAATAAAGGAAAAAATGTATCTTATGGCTGCTCTGTCTCAAAACCTTCAAGCAGTTGGGTAAAAGATTCCTTTTGGAGAGAAGGGCAATGGCTGGAATGAGGTTAGGTGGGATAAACATGTAATTCTATTGTAATATTTAGTGCTACAGTAATTGTGAGAGGAGACAAAGGTGGCAAGGTGGCGACATGCAGAAGAGGAGTATTTGAGGGTTGTCAGTCCCTGCTTGAGGAGAGACCACATGAGTGAATGAGATCAACAGAAGGGTAAACATAGAAAATGTGAAAAAGTGGAAGGGTGAGAAGAGCCCCTTGGAGAATGTCCACAGTGTATGGAGGGAGGAGGAGGAGGAGGAAGAGGAGACTACTGAGCTCTGAGAAGAAGGGCAGGGAGGAAGCCCACTGGATACACAGCAGTGTAGCAAACTGAAGTTTTAATGAGAAATGCGTAATTTCTTTGACATCCATGGGGAGAAGACAATTTCAGGTGCTGAATTTAAAAAGGGCACTAGTGGTGCTTGTGGTAGCTGTTCTAGCAGAAGCTGGAAAATGCATTTCTGTAGCCCTGAGGTGGAGGCTGTTCTGTGCCCACAACAGCTTCCTGAGTGAAGAAATTCCCATTTTTTAACCTTCACTACCTTTGACAAGTTATGATCATTTCATGTCATGTAAGAGACATCCTCCAGCTCTTCCTTAAATGACTAATATTCTTGCACTTTATACAGTCATAAATAATGTGTGTTAGATGTGGCCATTCCTGGCAGAGCTCCAAACTTTTATTTCTGCAGAGAAGCATTTGATTGCCTTCCACTTCGTAACAATCAAGGCAATGAAGATACTGCTATAGTATTTTTTTGAATATTTGGAGTGTTTACTGCAATGTAATACATTCACTATTCATTGCATTCTCCCAAATTGTTTTTTTAATGACAAACACCCACCTCCTTCCTGATCTCCCTTCCTCCATTCACCTTTCACTTTAAGCAAAATCCTTCCCGAAGCAATCAGCTGGATCCGACCCAAGTACAAATATGCTAAATTATGCCATTGTTCTTCTGGTCTTCCTGAAGGTTTTTTTCTCCCCTTTGTTTAATTCAAACCTTTTTGATACTGTCTTCTTGGCTTTGTGCATTCATTTAGTGTAGCCTTTCAATTATTTCTGTGTACTTAATTTCAGTATCTCTTTTTGGCCTGCTTTTCATAAACTTTGCAACAGTTCCAAACTGTTAATGTCTTCAAACCTGATGTTTTGCTTGTTTCTAGAGCCTAAAGTGCCAACTTAGTATAGCTACATCTGCATTTGCAATTGAACATCTTCACTTAGAGACTGGTTTAAGATGGGAGAAAAGTAATATGGGAAACATGAAATTCAGAGAGAGCATGAGAACTCCATTTATGTTAGAGAAGAACAGTTCATAGAGACAGTCATGGCTTCAAATATTTTCTTTGAATTAGATGAAAACCTATGATTTCTCTAGAGCATAAAGTGTGACAATAAAATGGGAATACACTGCTTGGGTTTGCACACATGCATTCTGCCTGCTGGGGATGAAAGGTCATGACTGACAATGAAAAAAGTGTGTGAAAACACTTTGCAACTCTCTCTTTGCTTCGTGAAAGTAGCTAGTGCACTGATTGGGATGGAAAATATTTGTCCATAGCAGAGGGAGTGTTTCTAAACACAGATGATGAATAATTTCTTCTGGTGGTATAACTGCTCAGGCTCTTCTGGTTCTTGGACACTAACAGAATAGATTGGTTTTGTTCCATGTGAAAAGGGGCCAGTGCCTGTCTATTGGGTTCTATTAACCAGCATTATCAAATTAAACTCTAGGTGAAACTCCACCAGGAAGGCAGCTGATCTGCTGTTTCTGGTATATGTGAGGAATATGACTGGAACACTGCTTTGCTCTTTGCTTTAGAAGGCTTGATTTTTTTATTAGTATCCAGAAAATTAATAAGATACAGGAGAAACACAAATTCCATTTGGTATTTGAATATGTATGAGAGAGAGAAGGCTATCTTAGGAGACAGCTGCAAATACAAGAGAGTCTTATTCACAGGAAATTGGGAGCACAGTTCAAAGAATATATTTAAGAAAGCAGCACTGAAGCAGCTAGAAAAGAATGTGTGGTGAGAGAATGTTTCACTAATAATAAATAGAAATACAATGCTACTGCAACCTGTAATAACACAGAAAACAGTATGTAACTTTCTTTCACATAGATGGAGATAATGAAGCTGAGATGAAGTAGAATTTGAGCTTGAGATACAAACTGTGGCTTCAGAATCCACAGGTTGTTCATTAAGTATCTTGGAAACTGAGAGCTGTCAAGATGCTGCCTCTTCCTGGAATGTTTTTGTAAAAATTAAAATAAGAAATTAACTGCAGAGAAAACTGTTCTTCATATTTCATCTTAAAATTAGGAATCTCAAAAATTAATTCTCATCCTAGCCAGGAAATATCTAACTTCTATTCAATGAAACTGGTAGGTCAAGAAGCGTAAGCTTGTCTTGAAATGAGGTAACTTGGCAGTATTATGTCTCTGGTAGGTTGCTCTCATTCCCATCATTTCAATAGTATATTAACAAACAGCTTAGTAGCCAACTGTAAGATGGTCCCAGAACACACTAAGTTCACAGATTCAGTTGATAGATAACACAGTCCAAAAATAGTTGCTCTGCTGAAACACAGTGTGGCTGAGTAAATCTGCCAGAGAAAGACTTACTGGCAGTGATAGCAACATATTGAATTTAATAGGGAATAAATAATAAATACTGAGTCCTTTATGCTCGAATACAAGTTGTCCATTGTCTTTGCTACATACTGAGAATAAATGATAAAAAATATTGCTAGAATTTTATGGTTTGTTACCAACTATGTTTAGAATTTGAGATACTGCTTTATTGTGTATCCTCCAGAGTTTCAATTCTAAATCTGGTTTTCCGGAATCAGCTTGGATTCTGGAAATCTGAGTGACTGCTGTAATTTGCAAGAGCAATTGTGTAATTGCATTTTGCAAACTAGGTGGTAAAAAATTCATTTTGTGGAAGACAGAACAAGGTATGAATTTACATTTCAGAAAAACTTTGTTTCCACCACTGAACATCATGATATTGGTATAAAAATAATAAAACATCAGTACGACTTGAAGAAAGACACACATGAACCTCTGAGCCTGGTTTTCTTCAAAGGACTGGGGACCTCAAGGTCCCTAAAATGCCATGAAACCTTTTGTTTTGAATACTGTTTCATTACTCACTCTGGAGCAAGTAGAAAAATAACAGGCAGGACTTGCAAAAGGTAGACCCCAAAATGTGTGATGTTCTAAACACCAAGTTCATTGCCAGCACATTCTTGCCCTTTCAGATGGAATGGGACATGGAAGAGCTGAAGCCTGTCTGGGATTCTGGAGTGCTCTGCTGTCCAGGATCCTTTGTAGCCTGCATGGCATTCCCTTGCCCTTTTTCCTATCTTTAGACCCTTTTGGGGAGAAAAAATTCTAATTCATATGTGGTGGGTTTACCTTGGCTGGGTGCCCGGTGCCCACCCCTAGTCCCTCTATCACTCCCCTCGCCCCCCACCAAAACCTCCATCAGCAAGGCAAGCGGGGAGAAAAGTAAGATGGAAAAGGAAAACCCGTGGGTTATGATAAGAAGCAGTTTAATAACCAGCAGAGAAAGCAAGGTCGCGCACGCGCGAAGCAAAAGCAACAAAGCCGTTACTCTCTACTGCCCATCCGCAGGTGGTGTCGGGCCTGTCCCGGGCAGCGGCTCCAGAACGCGGAACGGTTGCTCGGAGGACAAATGTCTTCCCAGAATCCCCCCGTCCTCCTCCCTTTATAGTTGAGCTGACGTCATATGGTATGGAATATCCTATTGGTCAGCTCAGGTCGGCTGTCCGGGTTGTATCCCCTCCCAAATCTTGCCCCCCCCCACACACACCCCGTCAAAACAAGGCTGTGTGTTATCAACACCTTCTGGCTTCCAGTACTGCAGCATGAAGGCTGTATGGGGAAAATCAGCTCAGACAGACCCACTACATCATATCATTGATTTTTGCTTCTGCATGGAGATTTTGCATCCCTGAGCTGGTGGCTCTAAGGGAGTAAACTCACATGAGAAAGCAGCAAAAAGTTATTTGTCCCCCTTGTCCCCAGTGCTTAGTCATTAGAATGTACCAGCCTTAGAATATTTTATGAGTGAAAATTTTGAAATATTGTGAGGCAATAATATTTCTTAAGTGAATGAAGTGAAGCATGGACTTAAAGGGTAAAAAGCACTGCCCCAGAAAAACTTCCAGTTGGTTAAGTAAGATTTTCCACCTCAAGAATAGTTCTGAGTCTGGTCTGTTTCTGCAGACCCTTTTTCTGTTGCTAATTCATGTTTTGTGTATGTGTAAGTAGGACCTGTCTGTTCTGGTGTTGGATGTCCCAGGCTCTAAAGATTCTCACTTCAATTGGATAAGTAGAGAAAAGCAATAAAATTAACAGGTATATGTCTCCTTTAATTCAGCTGTGGAAAAATCCAGTTGCTCCATCAATTTGAGTGACAGCTTTGGACAAGAAATTATCATGTTTATTTTCCTCCCAGTCATCTTCCTCATTGTTAAAGGACAGGCAAGTAGATAGTGTTTCTCTGCTGGTAATGTTCATGGCAGCATAGAAAATTAGCTTTAAGTAGGTGTATTTCTGAAATGTATGTTTTTCAGTCCCTGTCAAGGATTGGAATTTATTGCCTGTTACAGTTTTAGTTGCTAGTTAACATATTTTTATGTTTTATTCTTGGGACCTGTGTCACAGATGCCTATGGCTCATCAACAGGTGCTCTGTGCATGTTTTGCTTGGGAAAATTTGGTACCAAAAAAATAGGCTTGTAAACAAACTCCTATTTGTCATGTTTTTTGGTTTGAAGTGAGAACCAAGCCACAATTCTAAAACTTGTTGTCCTGTTTGAAAATGGTTAAACTGCATTGTATAATTTATTCTACACTGAAATAAAATTAAAGCGGATAAAGATGCTCTTAACTTACTACTTCTGTCAAATCCCCATTACTGATGGCACATTAAGGAGGGGAGGAACATGCTATTCATTGTTTCTTTGTGGTTGGCATAAAGCAGTTACTCTTGATTGCAATTTGGAAAAAGCAGTGACATTTCTAGGGAATTATTCCTGACTTGATACTTAGTGTCCCTGAAACTGTATAATGCATTCTTCTGAATTTTATCCGTTTCTAAACTCTCTTAGTTTTGGTCCTCTCTCCTTTTCTGTATCTCCATTACTGTGTAAAAACATAAACAAACACAAATTAAGACATTAAGTAACTTTTGATAGGAATAAATGCAATAAGAAACTTCCTCTGTTGCCTGACCCTATAGGAGTTCTACATCGTGATGTTGCCGCTAAGACTTTCTCGACTCACATGATCCATTTTGGTTTTCAAGCAGAATGCAACAATTTTTGAGTTTCCCTTTGCTGCTTTTCCTTCCGACATTTTGCTGTAATTCTGGAGAAGGAGGAAAAGGAGCCCTTTTTAGACCATCACCTCAATTTCCTGCGACGGTGAATTTTTGCCTTCCCCTCAAATGTGTGCACATCCTACAGACTTATTGACCTTTACGATAGTCAGACCTCTGCTTGGGCGATGGTGTGTAAGGTGCACAACGATAGAGGCCAACCCCCTGTAACCTTTCTGCACCTACCAGGGATGGAACTTTAGTAAGCAAGGGTTGGGTAAAGAGTGTGTCTTGGCTGTTTGTCTTAGTGATGTTCTCTTGCCCAGTGTGTCTGTAGTAGTGATCAGAGCAGCCATCGAGGCCTGTTGGAATGCTCAGTGTGAGCTGCTCTCCCCACAGACGGAGCAATGTGTGTGGCTGTGCCTTGCCTCCACAGCAGTCCCTCCCTCCCCACCCCTTCTCTGCTTCCAGACACGGGGGTGTCATGCCGGGCAAGCTGTTTGCCTTGGTAGTTGTGCATCATGCCTGATTTTTTCTCTACTTGTCCCTGAGCCAGCAGCGATTCCAGAGGCAACAAAGCAGTTCATTGACAATCGTCCAGGAAGAATTGCTTTGTTTTCTTTATTAAACTGTGAGTTTATAAGACAGGAGACCGGAATGGGCTTAGTTCTAGTAAGTTAGAACAGCCTAGAGGGTTTTGTGTGCTCCACCAGCAGCCTCTTGTGTACCAGTGGTACCATCCCTACTGCAGTGTAAATCGCTGGGTAGCTCAGTATACCTTTTATTTAGCTGAATATAAATAAACAGCAGGATACTTGAAAGAAATAACACTCCAGAGAAAACACAATCCTAGTGCAATTAGAGCATTTCTATTTAGATAATTGCTCACTGAAATTATAAGCTTGGATCTAATCCTCAAAGGATACAGAAAATTGGCAGTTCCAGGATGATCTGCTTCTTTCGCTCTTTTTCTCCCCTCTACTACAGGAATATCTTTGTTTCTCAAACCCTAAATGCTGATTTTTTTTTTTTCCTGCTATAGTGAGAGTGATACTGAAAATGACAAAATAGCAAAGGATGCCCTGGAGATAATCTAATTTTTGAGGGAATCTGTGTAGAAGAGTGATAACAAGCATGGTAATTTAGTGCTGCTTGAAAGAAAAACATGACCTCATGCAGCTACAGAGGGGCTTGTCCTAATTGTGGGTGCAAAGAGGGTGGTCACTAGGGCATTGGTGAGACAGGCAGTAACCTCCACAAACACGCGTTTACCTCAATGAAACTGTTCTCTCCTACCCTCTGCTTTATAGGACTATGCTTTTTGTGAATATTTTTAATATTTCTAAGAACTGTAGCTTCGTGCTTAGGCTAGGAGGTGGAAATAGGGCTGAGTCCCTGTCTATTGACTTTGGATGTGAGTTTGGGCAGGCTAACGCCATTTCTTTGCATCTTTCTCCATACCTATAAATGGGGATTACCAGGCATGGGTAGAGTGCTTTGAGTTACTTCACATTCTTGAATTTGGTTTCTATCTTCACTTCTCTTTTTGTCAATTATTTTTCTTTTTGTTTAATCCTTAAATTTTCTGTTAAACTGAGACCCATAAAAGCCAGAAAATGGAGAGTACTAAGAAACTTCCATGATGCACTACTCAGTAGAGTGCACTGAGAAAATAGTGTTTTGGCCAGAAACAAACAGTTTTCAAATACTGATGTGTGAAGCAAATCTCCCCTGTAATCCATGTCACTGCTTTGTTCAGTCGTTTTATTAAATGTCTCCTCAATTCTGTTTGCAACGCATTTTGAGACATATTTGCACTTGCAGTTTAGAGAAACACTTGCTGCCTTGAACACCTGCCAGAAAGTAGATTTTTAAGGGATAGAACTAGAATAAAGATCTTAGGGTATGTTGCAGTTCATAAGATTAAAATCAGAAGTTTTTAAAAATAACATTTGATCACATTAATTACTAAAAAATGATCAAATTCATTGATAAAGCAAAATGTGAATCCAGTAAAGATGTGTATGAAGTCCCATTATTGGTACTGAAAACTGGCTCTGTATTCAGGTGTGAAGATTCGAGATCAGAAAAATCAAATGTTGCCCTGCAAACGACTTAAAAATACTTCCTGTCTAGAGGAGTAAAATATGCCTTGAAATAATTTTTTCTGGGTGCAATTTTTTCTGCATATTCCAGAGCTCAAGATTTTTTTTCACAAATGCATGAAAAAATGGGTATGTATCTGTATCCATATGCAGTTTCTGTGCATCAGGCCTCTTCCCCAGCTCTTTAACATTTAAGGGAAGGGAAGAAGTGTGGGTGTGAAAGTACGGGGGCCGTTTGAGAAGGTGCTCTTTAAATGGTATGGGATTGTGTCATTCTGTCTCAGAAATTACATCCTCAAACCATCATTTACTTCTTAATCCTACTTTTGAATAATGAATATTTATCTAATCTGTTCTTGGTTCTCCATGTAGCTCCCATTGCTGAAGGACAGCTTTCTGTAGACACTGAGAGGCACCCTGGATGTCACTGCTCAGGACCACTGGGACTTAGATTGGCAGGGGCTCGCTCTGCTGTGTTTTGGGCAAGCCTGGAAGGTCTGGGTGCTGGAGGAAGAGAGGAAACTGCTGATTTTCCTTTCCACCCTAGGGTGTGGTGGCATGTAGCAGTTCCAGTCCCCAGCATAAAGTCAAACTGACACAGGCCGAGCCTCTGCCTCCAAGGACTGTTTGTATTGATTTGGAATTGGTAAAATACAGCTACAGTCTGCTCGGTGTCCTCCCCATTCATGGGCTGACTGACACTCCCAAATGGGTGCAGAGTAAAAGACAACAATTGAGGATTCTTCTGAGCTGAGGAAATGCTTGTTGACAAATTTCCTTGATTTTAATTGTGAATCATGCTGTTAAGATCAGGGCACAGCAGACTTAATTGCTGATGAAGTCATCCACGTTTTCCTTTGTTGCTTGTGGTCTGCTGAATGTTCACTTGTATTACTGCAGGACACAAGTTTATGAAGTTGATGTGTTGTTATCAAAGCCTTTTAGTGTGGCCATTATGCACCTCTTTTTTTTTCTCCTCTTTAGCAGTCAGCCATCTGCAAGAGCTGTTTATTGTATCCAAATGGTTGTGATAGCATTCCGTTAGGGCATAAACAATAGCAGAGCTGGTTTCATTAGCAGGGGGCATGCAGAATCAATGTCTAGGTCTGACTCCTTCGTTCTTAGACTTGTATCAGTATAATTCATGTTTAAGTGGTTAGCTTCTGATTTACTTGAGCTCAAGTGAAAACAGATACAGGTCCATGGACTGACACTATTCATGTTGATGGGAAACCATTTATATTGCTGCCAAATTGTTGGGTTTTTTATTACAGTGGCAGTGAATAAAAGCCAGAGTAAATCATAAATTTCACTACCTATAATATGTGAGAATCTGAGACATTTTATAGTAGCAGCCCTAAACTAATTTGCAACAGTCATTTATCTTCATTGTTTTCTAGAGATTGGCTGAATGTTTTTAATACACATAGCTTCATGTGGGCAGTGATTATAAAATATTGTTACCTTTCTTAGTGTTAAAACTGTTTTCACTGATTATATAGTATTTCCCAGTGAGGAAAACAGTGGAAGGGCACCCATGTCAGTTTTTTATTCCTGTAGCTTCTCAAAGTATCTAAAAAAAATGAATCTGAACTTAGTCTGCAGAGAGCATATCACAGATGAGACAGGCTTTCTCAAAGGGGATTATATCTCATTACTTGGGAAAGTTAATTGGGTGTGCAAACCCCACAGAAGCATCTACTTCATCTGCAGACACAAAATACCTGAGCTGTCCACAATAACCTCATTTTCTTAAAAAGGAAAGAGAAGCTTGTGCACTTAAATATTATGATTTTAACTAAGGTGGGTCTTAAAGCTGCTGAAGCAAATGATTCCAGTTGGTGTGTTACTGAATGCTGGCAGGAATCACATTGACTGTCTCACCTCATGCTACACTACCATCCTGCCACGCAGCTTGTAGATGGAATGCTCCAAGAAGAGGATTGCTGTGCAGAGCATTGAGGAGCACGGGCACGGAGCTGTGTATGTGGATGTTCAGGAAGCGAGTTTGCCACCAAAACCAGCTACAAACTTCTCTGTGTCATGGGATTCCTGTGAATTCAGGTGGAAGACAGTGGGACTGGAAGGCAGCAGCTTGTTTATATGCACAAGACAGGACTTGGACACACCAGCATCTTCTGTCACGTTGTATAAAAGGCTGCCTGTTCCTGATTTCCCATTTGCATAGACTTTTCTGAAATATAGCTCACTTTTTCTTTGAATCTCCTTTAATACCTATGTTGGTGTTACTGGAGCGAACAGAGGCCTTTTATTTCTGTGTGTCTGTGGGGAAGGTCTCCTGCCCTGTTCAGCAGCCAAGCTGAATGGATATTAAAACTTGTGCTGACAATATCATGTCATCAGCAGTTCTCTGGAATAGGGCTGGTGCTCATCACAGTGTTGAGTGTTTCTTCCAGTACTGCATTCTAGAAGGCATAAAATTACCGGGGCAGGAAAGAGGCTGGATTCTGTGTGAAAATAAAAGCAAGATTATACTAAAATAAGACAATATTTGAAATGACGGCAGAGGCTTCTCAGTACTCACTGCTGTAGCCTGTTGCTGCCTCTCAGAGACAACTGGATATTACATGCCTGGAAAGTCTGTACCATTCTTCAAGGGTTTAATGATTTTTCTTACTGCCAGGGGTTAGCTCTATTCTGAAAATACCCATTCTCATGATAACGTGTCCAATCAGAAGAGTAACTGCTGATTCCAGGTACTTCAGGCAGGTTTGGGGACACAGGGAGTGCTTTGGTGACTGGGTACTTTCAAGAAATGGCAGAGAATGGCACTAAGTCGTGGCACCAGCAGTGCTGGCTCAGGCTGCAGTTAAAGGCCTTTGTTAATTTGTTATCCAGCAGTTTGTACCTGTGCAAAGCACAGGCAGAACGTCACTAAATCAAAAAGTTTCACAAGGGCAGATTTATTGGGATGAAGGGCCAAGGGGGCTGCTTCTTGCTCTGCCTGTACTTGGCATTGCCTGGTGTGCTGTCCTGGTCACCCAAGAGCAGCTCTGAAATTCCTCCAGCCACACTGCAGCTGCTTCTGCTTTTATATCATCTCATGTAGTGCAGAGGTGCTTGGGCCATAAGCTGAAGCTCATTTCTCTGAGCTAGTGGGACAGTCTGCTGCTCCCAGAAACTGCCAGATGTTTCTGTATTGCAGCAGAAGCTGTGTGAACGCTCCCTAAGCAATTCTACCTAATGGTGCTAATCTGCCTTTGCTGGAGGGTACTGACTTGGTGGATAATGATGAGAAGGTAGAGATAGCTGCAGACTTCAGTTGAATCTGGTGAGATGTCTGTCTGTGGTTTCCAGGAGTTCGTGGACAAGTGGCTGTCTTCCAGCCCTGTCAGTGGAGCTGCTCTGCAACCTACTTCTGTCAGATTAGAGAACTCTTCTACAGCTGTTTCTCGTAGCCTGTCAGATTTGGATGAAACATTTGGGGCAGAGCTCACACAGCATGTCTGAGGAGATTGTGGTGATGACATCATGTTGGAGGATACAAATTCCTTCTAGGGGCATGGGTGTTCACAAAGTTTGTGATGCCACCCTGCTATAAGCAGATGGAGTCTGCATTGGTTCACACCAACGAAAAAATGCAGCCCATAAAGATGGAGAAGCAGGAAAAGCTGACCTAAATGACAATACAGATGCTCTCAGTGTTTCTTCTCCTTTATACCATTTAGCCCAGGCTCTTTCTCCTCTGCTGTTCTCCATAGTTGCCAGTTCTTCAGCACAGAATTTGTGAGTTTTGGTGTTAAAATGTAAGGTCAGGACCAGCCAGGTTATGAAGAGAGATAATGTTATGTCCCAGCAATAATAAGGGGCCTGGGAGAGCTAAAGAAGAAATGCCTTGCCACCTTATCACGTCACATCTTCCCTCCTCTCAGCCTACTCTGACTCTCAGAGCCATGGTATCAAGGCTCCTGTGCAGAGTTGTCCATTGGTAAATGGCCAGGGGAGTAAAAAGAAGGGGAATATTGTGCATTGTGGTCTCAGTTATGAGGCTCCAATGTTTTGTTTGCCCCAGGACCTAAAACAGCTTGCGGTCTGAGAGCTGAGGTTGAGCTGGAGTTCTGTGCTTTGGGGGGACACAGATCAATAAGTGCATGTTGATAACAAAGGAAGATCTGACCCTTGGCTGTCACTTCCATCTGGCAGCTGGAGGCCAGGGGGGGATTTCTTGCAGTGGGGGAAGGGACTGGGTTTGTTCTGTAGAACTCCAGCATGGCTCGCTGCTGACCGAGGCTGGCTGATGCTGCTGTACACCACTGGACCCATAACATTTCACAGCCAGTCTAGCTCAGATTGTCTTACTTTTTTCCCTTGCTGCTTTGTTGTGTTGACTGTGAGCACTGCACTTGCTCTCATGTAAACACCAGTGGCTTTGAAGAACTCCAGAGGAGGAAGTGTGCACATACGTAAGCATGCAGGCATACAGAGGAAATCAGGAGTCAGCAAAGCAAGGAAGAGTCAGCAATAGAAAGCTGTAGAAGTGTAGGAAAGAGTAGCATGTTGAGGAATTCTTAATAGGGATCCTCTTTTCATCAAATAAATGTTTTAGCAATGAACCCAGGGAAAGGTTTAGTAATCTTACATCAAAGGAGCAGCAAATGAGCAGATTTTAGACAGCATAGTTTTTCTTGACCAAGCAAGCAATGTTTGGATGAAGTAGACCTTTATTGTTTTGAAAATAAAGTCATGCTTAAAGCTATATTTGGTTTAGTACTTTTCATTGCAGCATTAAAACACCTAGCTTTTGCCCTGGAGAGCTTACAATGAAGTAGACAAGGCCAAGGAATAAAGAAGCATGGGAAACGATGAGTATTTATTATCAGTTTTCAGAGGGAATAAGATCAATACTTTGTGAGCCTGTCTACAGTAGGGATTTGGGGAGGAGTGAGTGTTGTTTAAAGGGGTTATTTCCATCAAGGTTAAAAAGTATGTTGTTCCAGGGCACTGTATTTGTGAAGAGCCTGGACTGACAGGGATACATGTTGTATCTTAGTCTTTGTTGATTGTCAGTGAGCTCAAGCAGACTGACCCTCAGGGGTCTGTTCTCCTCTTGTCCTCTGGATGTTATTGATCCTGCTGTGCTGGTACTTGCTCTTGTTCTTTCAAAGTATTGTTAGACTGGCTGAATAATGTATTTCTGGCTTAATAGTAATATTTTGGCACTTGCAACATTTTATTAGCTACCCAACTTTGAAAGAGTGGGAATGAAATAATGTTTCTGGAATGGCATACTAGAGTTAGGACCCAGAGGTAAGCTGTTTTGGATATGTGGTCTCAAAGGAAAAGATTAATGTTCATGCTGGAATGAGAAGCACTTGGCCTCCAGGTATAGAGGGAGGGAAAGGACTGTCTGGCACTGTACATAGACCACACTGCACGGCAGACCTCATACAGTGCTTTGTTTGCTAGTCTGAACCACCCCAGCTATAGGAGGGGCTGACAGGGGTGGGCTGTATGGAGGGTTCACCTCTACATACCATCTCAGTGTGGCAGTGATCAGCCATCCTTGGTTCACATCACCACTGCTTATGTCACACCCGATGGTTACAAAGATGATTGCTCAAGCTGTATCTTCTGTAAGAAGAGATAATCTTGGAGTTGTGTGCAGAGCAGTTTTAGTGAATGGGTTAAATCTGTCTGTGCAAGATTTACCCAGAATGCATTAAAACACGTGAGCTTTGCCAAAAAAGACCAATGCCACTCAGTGAGAGTTTTCTCCATGCAGTGGGCAGGAGGAGATGGAAGAGCTCTGAAAGGTTTGGTCTGAGCTTGTTGCTGTTGTATTGCAGAAACACAGTTGCCAGAGGTGAGGTGTAATTAGCTTTTAGGTTAATATTATAGGGCTTTTAAATTATCTTCCCTAAAATATACAGGAGTTCTACCTTTTTTTGTTGTTTTATTTCCACAAATTAGACAGTGCACATTAAAAATGCTCTTATATACATGAACACACATGCACCCTCACACTCTTTTTTCTTCCTTTTTCTTAACGAAGCAAACACTGGAACACAGCCATAAAATTAAATGCAGGACAAATGTAGTTATCATATGCATAAGCAATCAGTGTAATTTTGAACATGGCAGTATTGTCTCTTGTACTCCAAGGCAAAGAAACAATATTTTTTCTACACTGACAGAAGAAATAGTGAAAGTTAAAACATCATTTCTTAGGTTCTATAAACCAAACTGACTGATGTGCTGTCTGCTGAAATATACATTGCCTCAAAATTGACGCTGCTTTTATTTTTTATATGTCTAAACTTTTAGTGATTTGTCTCTCTCACAGACGGAAAAAAGAGGTAGGAGGAAGAGATTCTCAGCATCTGCCCATAATGAAGGATTCATTTTATTCTGTATTTCAAATCTTTCTTGGTCAAACCCATGCCATTCTCTGAGCTGATTCTTGAGAAGGAAAAATAGTTTTTAGCCTTGAAGACAAGAATTAAACAGCTTGCCCTCAAGGGCTCTAAAACTAATAGCAAGGGTGAACACTCTTGTAATTATTCATTCTGGTGTTTCAGGTTTGGAAAATGTAAAGTAAAACCATCTGAATAGTCTTTCTGAATGGTTGCACAGTAGAAGATTTTCTTGTCATGAGAAGAATAGGAGATCTTGATTCCAAAGAGAGAAGACCTGAGATGGCTTAAAACTGTCTTGCAATATACTTAGTTTACACTTTTCTGGGCCATTTTCTGTATTTTATCTATTGAAGAGGAAACATAATATTTCTCATCAAGTGAAATAGATGAACCTTCCTTCTCTCTCCCATTTATATCTTGAAGATAAAGCCATGGCTTCCTGGTTACTTTAATCCAGGATACACCAAGACTGCAGTTGGAGAGGGCCTTCTTGCTTTCCCCCTTCCCCCAGTTTTCCCCCTGTTCAATAAAAAGTCATTATTTGTCTTTTTAGCATCCTGTGATGCCTAAAGGGGTCAGTTAAGTGCTGCTGCTGCTTGAGGGAGATGAGTGGTTGGGAGGGGGAAGGGCAGGGGATGTGTTGCCAGCTTTCATCAGTCTAAATTTTTCTAATAATATTAAGAGGCAGGTCTATGCTAATCTAGTTTGTTTTGGCTGAAGTATTTTTGGTACCAGTTGAAGTGAAGAGCTGGGAGCTGCTCTGAAGGGGTAGTTGAACTGCTGACAAACATCTGGGGATAAAACTTTTCCCCCAGCACAGCTATTTGCAAGGTGGGTGTTTGTCCACACCCTTATTTTTTTCTCTCTGCAGAGTTTAAAGAATCTAGTAAAATAAATGTCTGCATGCATACCTCTTAGATACCCATTTGGTGATGAAAGCTCTACATAGTAATTTCATATTGTCTCTTATTATTTCTTATCCATTTCTATTTGGCAAGTACAGCCTTTTAGTTTATGGAATACAGAGCACAAGAAACTTTTGCTATAATGTATCTCAGGAAAATATTCTTGAACATACTGTCAGTTAAAGGATTGGTAGAGATCTTACTTCATAGTTGCAAGAAAATTTTAGGAATATATTGCTCTTTATGTTCTTTTTTCTGTTAGTTAAATGACTGATTTCTTCAGGAATTAATAGCCCCATCTTCCTTCTCTTCCCCTCTCTTGACCAAGCCTACTGAGGATCTGCAGTAAGGTAGAGCAGAGAAGAGCCATTGGCAGAGGTTGTGTTTTGTGGTACAGCCAACCCAGTGTCCTTAATTCATAATCAGCCATTGATTAAGAATCCACAGCATTGTTTTAACGGGAAAGATGAATTCAAATGATAACAAAGTGTGAGCTCTTACTTCTTTTTCTCCAGTCCTCCCACATAAGGCTTTGGAGGAAACCTGGATATGACTGAGTGCTGAGTCTCTCCTCAGTGCTGAACCATTCAACTAGAAGCTAAGTGAAGCCATTGTTTGCTCTGCTCTGGAGTGGCCGTTGTTGGACCATTGTTGGGCAGCTGTCAGGGTGCCCCCACCAGCCCTGTGACACTGCAGTGCAGAGCAAACCTGTTCCTTTTTTAAAGATTGGGAGCAATGTTCTTAAGCAGCAATAAATGAAGCATGTTCCTTTATGCAGCATGGGCTGTGGGTACATCACAGGTACTTCTTAACTTTGAATTCCTGATCCTGTTAGAAGGCAAACTGGTAGCCAACCCATTATGAAAATTCTTATTATGAAAGCTGTCATTGCAAGAGCTCAGTACACACAACAGAAAATGCTCTTAAGGCAGGTAAAAAGGTTGACAAAAGATTTTCTTAGATTCATCATCCTCTTTGTCGTGATTGTTTTGTTCTTGATTTTCTTTTTCAGAAAATACTGCAAAATGTCAACAGCACAGAGCTGGGAAATTAAAACTTGGCTAAATAATTATCTGATACAGCAGCAAATGATGTATTAAAAATTATGGAAGCCAGTATCTTTTCCTAAAGCAGAGTCTTTTGTGCAGATTGTAGCCACTGAAGTTGGTTATTTAGCCTTTCAGAGAGCGGGTTTATATCTTATGATGGGAGATTAGAAGCATTATTGAGACGTGATAAAAATCAGCAGCATGTTCTGAAATTAGCGACGCTGTTTCATCTCTCTGCTTTGTTTTTCCTGGGGTTCAGTACCTTCTGCAGAGTAGTGCACACTAGAGCACCTTCAGATTGAAAACATCTGAGACTTGATATTTATGTCATGTCCAAGTGAAAGAATAGTTCAGTAGAAGTATGTAATGAACAAGATTCTCCATGGATGTAAATTATTGCAGCTCATTGATTTTAGTAGATTGCAGTATGTACTGTACAACTTGGGGATCATGTTCTGAATAATATTCCTTACAGTCTTTGATACCATGAATATTTATGGCTATCTTTCTTGCAGCCACGATAAACCAAACAACCTGCAAGTATCTACATTAAAAAAAAATCCAACCAGAGAAATGTTATTTGAGCAGGTTGTGAGAGGAGAAATAGCCAATCCAAGTACTGCATCTGAGCTTCATGCTCTGTTTGTGCCATGAGAATGATGAAAGCCTCAGCTGGGATCATGTATTGGGCTTAAAACCGAGAGACCTAGTTTGAGGAATTGATGTGATCTCAGCTTCCTGCTGTGTTCACTCACACCTGTAAGAGGATATTGAGTGTCAGTGTGCTTGGATAGATTAGTGTTGGCTCTGGCAGATGATACAGACTGGTAAAAATCTAGTGTTGTTTCCTACAGATAGTAAGAAATAAGAACTTGGGTTAGTAATTGTTTTTTTTAATACAATGTGCTTTGGCTTTCATTGTATAAAAATATTATGAGAATGTACTGTACTTACTCTCAAATAAACTGCCTTCTGTAATGTCATTCTCATCTCCCTCACCTCTCAAATTCTGAAGTAAAAAGTAAAGGACAAAATAAGTGAAATGTGTAGACTGAGCTGCAGTTGTGATCTTGTAAATGCTACTAACAGCTCAGATTCATCTCAGCACATCTGTTTGGATATTGGTGCCTCCGAGTAGATCTGATGAAGTGCAACTGACTGTAACAAGAGGCTTTGGGTCCATTCTAAATACTGCTGAAAATCCACGAGATCAGAATACAGGAAGCTTTAGGGCACGTCAGATAGAGAAAGTACAAAATCTTATATTACATGAGGACTAAGGAGGCTAAAAAAAAAACCCCACTTGAATTTTCTGTGTGGTTATAGGCATTGCTACAGCACACGAATGCAGGCGTTCACAGCTGGTTGGTACAGTCCATGGGCAGTGCACATCCTTTTTCCATTTGACATTGTGCTGCTTCCTCCTCTTTTCAGCAGGGGTGGAAACTGTCTTTGCAGTTGCCATGTGTGAAGACTGTAATAAGGAAGCTGGGGCTTTTGGTAATAACTACGTGCTTATCTGGTAGTGTGTGTGACACAGAGTTCAAAAAGAGCAAGTTATTTTTGGAGTTTTCAGTGTTGCTTCATGGTTAATTTCTTCTGTGTAGCAAAGAATTCATCTGTAGTTCTGGCTTCACATGTAGCAAGGTGAGAAGAATAGTAAAATAAGCTCTCTTAAGAGTAGTGGGGTCATGGAGGAAGATCTGCTGAGGAAAATCCTCTGCAGCCTGTTTTGCCATGCTCAGTAGCTAAGTGAATGTGCATGCCTCCATCCACAAGCTGAAACTTTGATTGCTGGTTTCCAGTTTATTGTAGGTTTGTATGTCAACTGAATTTAATGTTGTGTTTAGTATCACTTCTGTAAATGTTTTATGCAAATTGCTGAAAGCACATTGTCAGAGTTGCTAGAAAGGTGGCAATTTCGAGAGTGAAATTATGAATGAACTTCCTGAACATTAAAATGGCCAGCCACTTGGTATTTTGTTCTTTTCTGATTTTTCAGGTGACTTTTGCACAACATTCACACTCAACCATGTAGACAAGAAGATTAATTCTTTCAGAGGCTTTCTTGTATAATATGTTTGTTCTGTAATCATCAGGGAACAGCTTCCATTGCAGCTAGTCAGTATTTAGAGGTGTTGTACCCAAAGATCTCCCGTTAGAAGCTCTGAGATTGTGGAACAAGTTTGATTCAAAAGATTTTCAAACTGAGGAAATAAAGCAGAAGTGAGGATGAAACCCCATTCCACTGTGCAATATTCAGGTGTCCTAACATGGGACTGTCTTCTTCTTGTTTGTCTTTCTCTTCCCACTGCTGCCATTTTGTTTCAAATGTGCTGGTGAACTTCAGCAATCACATGGGAGCCTTTTTCTTGAAAAGAACCAAGCCCAGCATGTATCTGTCCTGAGCAGTAGGGACTGTGGAAGAGAAGAATATGGAACTACATAATCTAGGGCCATATGATACTACATAATGTATGGGATTTTCCCCCAAATACTAGTTCTCTTGGCACGTTGCATAGCACCTCCCAAGTTCTTTCCTTTCCCTTCCCGTGCAAAGCTTTATCCTGCCAAATGTGTTTTAGTTCTCTTCCTTATTTATCTGCTGTTCTCCCCCATCTAGACAGCCACCGGCAGGAACACTTAAAGTCTGGCAAAGACATTACTGACTGAAGGCAGAGCTGCTGCATGAGGCTCTCCCTTGGTGGGGCTGCAGGGCCAGGGGGTTTCTGTAGCCTAGCTAGAGCTTACTGAGCTCTGCCACCCAATACCCAAGCATGTTTGTGTGAGAGAGGCTTCATTAGGCTTCATGTATAATCACTTGTTGACTTAAAGTATAAAGCAAATAATCAGGCTGAGTACCATTCCTAAATGGATTCAGAGTAACCTTGTGTAACCTCTTTATTACTTTTTGTGATAAACCCTCTGTAATGGACAGGCTTGCTCTGTGAGATGGGGCCTCTTCTAGTGGCCCTGGAACAAGAACATGTAACTGCTTAAACAAAGGTGCTTAGAGGGGGGAAGACGAGTTTGATTTTTGTTTCAAGGTGTGAAAAGTCCAGTTTTCACTGCCAGGTCTGTGTGGTTGTGTGTTGTTGTACATAGTCTCATAGCTCAAACATGCTACCATGTTGACTTGGCATATGTGTATAAAATAAGACTAGTTTAAGCTTTGACTATACTTACATGCCTCTACTTCCTTCAGTGCATAAGAATAATGAGGCATCCACCATTTTTTTATTTAACAGTAAGTTCTCAGCCCATTCAGAGGTTTTACTGTAGGTTGTGACTGTAAAAAAAAAATAGAGCGTACCTGTGGCCACTGTATAATTTTGGTAGGAGAGCTGTATTGAAGCCTTCCTCAGTGACACAGAGGAGAGAATTCTTCTATACAAATGTCCTTTGGCAATTATTGCTGACAGATGAAACAATAGAAAATAATGATATTTTAATGGAAGTTAATATTTCAAATGTATTGATTATATTGTGGCACTAGTGACTTTCTGCAGTTCTCCACGGAGCATCCCAAAGGCATATTTAAGGTGCATTAAGCAAGAACTTTTTTGTGTTTATTTTAAAACACTTATGAAATGTAGAGCACAACAGAAGAGAACCTTGTCCATGATCTGTGGTTTTGTTTTCAGTATATTCAACAGACAGCCTGTAGTTTGTGTTTCCCTTTTCTGGAACAAATTGCCTTTACTTAATGCACTTGCAAAATGTGCAAGTACAGTTGAGCATCTGCAGTCCTCATAGTTTGATTTGTGGACATTTCTGCTTGTGTGTAGTAGCTGGGAGCTGCCAACTAAAACTCAGAGATTCCTGTGCCCAATTTTGAAGACACATATGCAGTTTTGATGGTATGAACACCTGAATCTTTTAAAGGTAACAGAGAGAAGAGGGATGATTTGAAGTTGTTCAGATATGTTATTGGAAGGTTAGAAATGTTGAAGACTGTTAATAGCTTTACTTTCTTCCCCCCATATGAATTATGTACGTTGTAATAAAAGACCAAGTGTATGTTGGGATGAATGAATAATTGAATGAACTGTCATATCTCTCTCCCACCCACCAGCTTGTGGAATCCACAGTTAGGGATGTTAGCAGTGATCTCAGCTGCAGGGCAGGAGATGTGAAGTTCCCAGTGAGTCTTGCACACTCACAGTTAAAAATGTTTGCTTGTGGCTTCGAAGGCACCACTATGAATTGTCACACTGGGATCCAGCAGACCTTGTAAAAGCTTACTGTTCCTGAATGTGCAAACACAAAAGGCTCAGTAAATAAAACAGTCCCTCAGTCTTGCAAGTAATTCCTGAATACTCAGTGTCTGGTTTATGCCGTTGATATTTTCAGGTTTACTCTTCTCAAGTGTAACTTCCCTCATAGGTCATACCAAAAAACCTGAAGCTCTTCAGCTCAAGGGTTAAAATAGCTTGATGCAGCAAGGAAGCAAAGTTTTGAGGTTTAGCATGACAGTCTAGATGGAGTAATTTCTTCTATAAGTAACCTTCCCTGGGTGTGATGTATTTTAAAGTGTGTTTGGTAATGAATGCTGGAGTTAAATTTAGACTTGCACAGTAAACAGGGCTCATAAACTCATTTATTTTCAGCAGATTTTTTTCTCATTTTAGAAGTTGATTTTGTATGACTTGAGATTTTGAGAAAGACCACACAATCTTTCTTTTCCTCTCTTCTCCCCACACTTCTTATCTACATTCAGACCATATAATAATTTCTGACCATTTTTAATATTCATCAGAATCACAAGCCAAACCACATTACTGATCTCTTTGGACATTTTATTCCCCAAAACTTCACTCCCTTCCAATCTTGTGGCCTCCCTCCCTGCCCCTGCTTTCGTTGCTCTTTCCCCAGGGAGGCCCCTCTCTGTCTTGGAAACATTTTTTCTTAACTGGGAGCTGTTTTTTTACCCTTCTGCAAAAGAAAATCTGTAGAGAACTTAGAAATTCCTTAGCTATGTAAAAATGCAAGCCAAGGTCTAGCTTGCCTTCAATGATGTAAGTGATGTCATTTGATTCTCTGAAGTTTCCTGACAAGGACAGGGAAATGGGGACTTGGTGTGCCAGTAATAAAATGTTTTAGGTAACTCTGCTTCCTGATGGTTTTTTCCCCCTCCTTACTTTTAGAGGCACATCCAGTATTGTTGAGAAATACTAAAGAGCAAAAAGAAACTTATTTGGTATGATTCAACCTGAAAAATTATATCATGTTTTAAATTCATAATCCCTGAAAGTAGGAATTGCATTCATTTGATGTTCATGGAATCACCACTAATAAGCAGAAAATATGTAGCTTTTGTATATCTCAAATGAGCACATAGTTCATATATCTAGGGTAATGTACATGTGTATATGCATTGAAAAAACAAGAAATTTATCCATTAACGTTAGCAATATTTCATGAAGAGAAGTTTGATTAATTTAATACTAATATTTTGTAATTTCCTGCTCTTCTGAGAATCACTTTTAAACAGGATATTGATTCTGTTTACAAAAAAAAAGAGGCAGTTTATTAATATGAAGTTGGAGTTGTGCCCAGATGGAAATATTGCAGCCTTACATTGAGCTAAATGCTGAGGTTCACCTGCCATCCACAAATAGCATTTGACTTTACTGTAAAGGACTTCTGGGACTTCTTTTTCATTTTTCCTTCAGTATATCCTTGGTAGATTTCCTGTAGACGTTACATGCCTGGTACCTGCTGTGCATCTGGTCCAGTGCAAGTTAAAATGTTGAGGTTCTCAGTAGGGGCTCCAAAGCTCCCTTGGAAATTAGTGTCTGTTTTATCACTGCTCTCAGTCCATGTAGAATTATGCATTTTTCAAAGAGAGATTTGTTGACAGCATTCGTGCAATATGTAGTATTTATTTACAAATATACTTGTTTAGTGACTAATTTCTTAGTCACTTTATTTTGCATTTACTTAGCTGTGAGCTGGAAATTGGAGTTTCTCTGGTGTGTGGGTGAATGGTTAGTCTGTGTGATGCTGTTTATTTTTCAGACGCTAGTATCTCAGAAAAAGACACTTAACACAAGTGTAGAGAGATGCACATGTGCAGAACAAAAAGGTCTCAATTTCCCTAGGATATCTCAGCTTTTAAAAAAGTTTCTGTTTTCATTGTCTCTCTCTTGATTAAATCAGTTGAGCCTAGTTTTGCAGTTTAGTATCATAATTTGGATAGAAAGGGAAGCTGATGGTGGAGTGAGGTGCTTCCTTGATACAATCTGATTTAGGAGATTTCAGTGAAAATTACCTAAATGTCTTTGCAGATTGATACCAAAAGCAGTTTATATGTCACACTGCACGTTTTGCTGGAGCAGAGAATTGAACCTGGATTTTGTATAGCTAAAACTACCACCTTAACAGGCTCACTTGTTTTCTATTTATAAGCTGCTTGATTCATTTGAATTCATTTGAACTTCATTTGAAGAATGAATTGATTCATTCGAATGATTTGAATGTACTGGTTCATTTAGAAATGCACATATGTCCATGAGAAAAGCAAATAGTAGATTGCAACAAACTTCTGTTGCAAAGAAGGGAGAGCAAATTCACTCTGCTGTGATGTGTCTGAGTTCAGCTGTATTGGCTGGAGTTTAATTTAGAGAAAAAATAAAATTCTCATAAGTATGATTAAACAATACAGTGGAGCATCTGATATTTTTCTGATAAGTGATTGGTCATGTACAAAAGTCTCTCCACCCTCAGAAATCATTTAAATTCCATCATTTCTTGGGGTTTTAAAATCATTTCCAGTATTTTTGACAGGGGCTGTTGACTAGAGATGGGTAAGCAACCCTTCTCTTGAGGTAAAAGAGACTCCTTGCCTTGCAGTCCCTAATTCATTTGTCTTGCTACTGGTCACAGTGGAATTCTCTTTATATTTTTTGAATCAAATGTTGTTCATAACAATGAACTTGAAAATCAATTGTCTGATACTTACTAGCAGTTTGTTTGCTTGTTAGTGTCATTGTGCACTCTGAGAACACAATTCTCAGTATCCCTATGTTTCTGTGGTTATTTTAACAATTGGTTTTTATGGACTTTGAAATACTATGGAAATTAACCATTGCATTGCTCCATCCCTCATGTTTAGGCTAGTTCCTGCTTCCCTGAAATCTCTAAAAGCTCTCTCATCTCATACCTTTCACTGTGTGACCTGACAACAGATCCATAGATGCATTGAGTAATTCCGAGTCTCATTTTTGACAGAAACATTTTATTTTGCCTAATTACCTTTATAAAAAAATGCATTCAGCCATCCTCTTTTCTTGTAGTAACTTCTTCATTTTTTGTGCTTGCCTCCTTATTTTCTGAGCCCTATGATCATGAAGTTGTATCACTCTTCTCTTGGAGTTGTAATGATTTATGTCAGCTGCTAACCTCTGCTTCTTCCTACTTGTCTTTTGTCTCATTGTCTCTTGAACCCCAGCCTGAAACCCCATTTTTAAATCTCATACAAACTTACTGTTTCTCTTTATGCTTCATATTGATCCTGAAGACCTCCCTCTAATGTGGTGATTGTAATAAATGAGACTGTGCAAAGGCCAGGTAGAGTCTGATGAGCAAAACTGGCGTGTCTCCCATCTCTCGGCTTGATCTTATTTCCATCCAAGTTGGTAAAAATCTCTCATTGATTTTAGTACAGCAGGGTCAATATTAAATTTCCATGTATCTGTATTTATATCTCAGCATTTCTGATGGTGAATTTTCCTCCTGTGACAGGAGCTATGTCTTTGTCTGTGTTTCCACAGCATCTTGGCAACTCAGCCAGATCAGGTTTGAGATCTCATCTTTATTGTGACACCAGTATCAAAGACTGGGAAAGAAAAAGAGAATGGAAAAGGATCTGGGTGCTACTGATCCCCTTGCTGCCATGTTAGAACCAGTGAATTTTCCCACTTTGTGTTCAGTTTTATGAATTCTTAGGTGAGAGTAATTTTCCTTTTTGCTTGGCTCTAATATACATATGAGCACAGGGGCTGATCTCTGCCTGTGTGTTTACATGTTATCATGGTCCTTTTGTCAGTTTGTAGTGGCAATGCAGTATCTGCTGTTCCGACTCTTTTGGGTTTGTTTTAATTACAGGGCTTTGTCTTATTTACTAATCAGTCTGAAAAGGTTCCTTGAATTTAACTTATGCTGCTGAGTGACATGTAACATCCTGCTTTGTAGCTAAGCAGTGGATATATAATAACACATGGAATAAAGGAAGACATAATTCTCCTAAAAATATAACACAGAATTCTGCAGAAAATGAACTTCTGGGTTCTAGGGGCCTGTCTTGCAATCTCTCAAATCAGAGCTTCCATATGTAAAATTTGAAGAACTGAGTCTGTGGACTAAATGTACATGTAGTTAATTTAAATATTATATTAGCCAGCATTCATAGAATCATAGAATGGTTTGAATTGGAAGGGCCCTTAAAGATTATCTAGTTCCAACTCCCCTGCCATGGGCAGGGACGTCTTCAGCTAGACCAGGTTGCTTCCACTAGACCAGGTTGCTCATTGCCATGCCTGAATCTTAAGGTTTATGTGATCCACAGCAAGTTAGGTGCTGAGGTATCTAAACAGGTTAGGCCAGAGGATCCATAACCAAGCTGGAAAACTCAAGAAGAATGTAAGGCCAATGAAGAGCTACTGTCACCTTCTAGCCGGTATCATAGCTTCTTTGCAGAATATGAAATGTGAGAGCTGTAGCTGTAATGCCCTCATCTGCTTCATGGGTTTGAATCTACCTTGTGCAACATCCCCAAGTATATGCCAAGTGATGGGCAGGACACTCAGAAGTGAAGGGAGGCTCCCTCAGTGCCTCCCACTGGCACTGCCCTGCTTTGCAAAGAGCAGTTCCATGTTCAGTAGCCCAGCGAGAGAGAGCAAGCGTATTGCTGTGACTTACTGCTCAGGGCACATGTCTGGAGGGTGGGAGTGAGGTTCCTGTTCTGCTTCAGCAGTTTCTCTTTGTGGATCAGCACCTCTGGAAACCGAGCTGCTGTGCATGTTGGACAAGGGAAGTCCTGAGGAGTGTGTGGTGGCTGAGTACGAATGGGTTTGAGCAAAAGCAAGGTGCAGAAGTGAGCAGCAGCAGATGCAATCTAAGCTTGCTTTCTTGGCTGCTGCTGCTGCTCAGTGGTGTCCTTGGTGACTCAGTTGGATGGTGAAAGCAGCTTTCTGAATCCAGAGAAAATAAGTGGCTTCTTTGACAAGGGAAGGTTCTTTCTTGGTAATCTGTTCACAAAGTAGAACATTAACCAGCTGCAAATCATACTCCCGTAATATAAATGTCATCTTCCTTAATGTTCAAAGCACAGGTTTTACACAGGGAAAATTGGGAGATCTTGCAGAATAAAAATGACAACATTTTAGAGCATTAATTGATTTAAAGGGTGAGAAACTCACCCCAAGCATATGGGTTTGGCTTTTTGTTCTTGGTTGGTTATAATTCTTTTTATATCAGTTGAAGATGACCTATTTTTCTAGTGGTAAGGTTTTAATCTCTAAAAAATGTACTGTTCTTGTCAACTGAAAAGACCTTCCTCCTGTTTTAAAAGGATAGTTATTTTCATGTGTATAACCTGTGATCAGCTGCTTTAATTTAAAAAAACGAACCTGTGATTTACTGTCTTTGTAGATAATATGGAAGTAATACACAGGCAAAAATAATCCAAGCCTCTGCAAACCCAGTATCTCAGCCCACCTGTTTTGTAAGGTGATAGGAAGACTTATTTTCAGGAAAGAATGTTTTTAAACATATGGTGGTTACACGTGTTACGGATATGACTGTCTGAAAGGTACATTGCTGAGCGCATGCTCAACGTGCTGCCTCAGTGGACATACCAGTGTCAGCCAGTGCTCACAGAAGCAGCACTTCTGCATTTTAAAAAGGATTATTGGCACCATTCTGTCACAATTCTAAGTGAACAAAGACTTAGGAGAAGCCTTGACTTGGAAGGAGCCCTGTTGCTGCCATGATGTGTAGTATGGTCATTCCACGGGTATCTTAAAAACAAGAGGAACTCTGGCCTTTGGAAATCTGAGGGTTGGAATGGTGCAGAGATGGACTGTGTTAGTTTGCAAATCATAAAATAATGTAGGTTGGAAGGACCTGCCAAGCTTTAGTTTAGCATAGAGTAAAAATAAAACTAAGTTTTCAAATTATGTTTCAAATGAAATTTTCAAATTTATAAATTATGTATATTTATAAAAGATTTGTCATAATAATTAGAGGAATGTTACTTAGATTTGATTTAAGAACAGTCAGTACCTTTGCTGGAACTGGGGTCCACGTTCACAGCAGCCTATCGTTAATTAGTCTAAAAGATACCAATGGCTATTACTGAGGAATAGAAAGACTTTTAAAGAATAGAAAGATTCTGGAAGCAACTCTGGGACACATTAGACTGTCAGCTCCTTACTGTGCTTATACCACCAGCAGAGAACTACTGTCATTGGTAAGAGGAGCTGTTAGGAAGTCAAAATTTCTCTGTACTTGGTGTTATTGGTTGTTATCTTCTAAAGATAATAATATAAATTATATAGGTTGTAAACATTTTTATCTCCAGAACATTTTATTTAATTTCTGCTGTGATGGCAGTTTTGTTGGGACTGTGTTTCAACTTTAGCCTTGTGCTCTTTTTCCCTTGAGCCTTTATCTTCATTGACACATTTTTCAGTTTCAAATATTTGCATTTTCTTTTGGTAGAAATTCATCCTGGCTCTGCTGAGTTTCTTTTGCTTACTACACTTTTTGCTCCTACACATGGAATTACACCTATGTCAGCACACCAAGCTGCGGCAAAACATTTTGATGCCTCTTCCACCAGTTCCCTTTTGAATTGAAAGCTGGACCCTTTGCTGGGTACTGCTGGGGACAGGTTTCTTCAGTGTCACCCGTGGTGTGTTCAGCTTGTCTTCTGTGCTTCCTGACAGGCTCTTCCTTGGTTTTGTGGTGTTTTTTCATTCTGAGTGCAGAAGAGCTGCTGGCCTCACTGCTGCTGTGTGTTTATTCATTCCTGTAGGTGTTAAGAATATGAATATTTCTGGTTTTTTATTTATGATGTAATTTCAGTCCATTTATGGTGGCAGGTCTTTGTGCTCGTGGTGGTCTTTTTCAGTACTTTGGACATTTCAATTTTTTTTCCTTTTAACTTCTGTAGCTCCTGTTAGAGAAACTAAAGTGTGCTTTTAAATAGAAGCCCCTCCTCTGTAACCTAGAGCATACATTTCACAGCTTGCCTGTACACTGGCCACTGTACAGTGGACATTGGAATCCTTTCTGTTTTAAAATGGATTTGCACAGAGCATGAAAACTGAACACAGTCTGTTGCTGAATGCTTTTTGCACTCTTTTTTAGTAATTGCATATCATTATAGTGCTATTTAAGTGCAACCTGACTAAACATTTTATTAGTACTTTACAACTTAATTAACAACTATTGCTGAAAACAGTCCCCACACTGAGACTTATTCCACTTGAGCATCCATCCAGATGAAATGTAACTCCCTGTTTGAAGGAGTATATGACATTTTGTAGAATGTTTTTTCTTGGGTTGTTTTTTTTTTTTTCTTGAAAGTGAGCCACTTATTTAGTGCTGAGTATCTGAAATTATTTAAAACAGTCTCTGCTTATGCTTTCTGCGTAAAAATTGCAGAGACGATATAAATGCAGTTCTCACCAATAATTGGCATTCTTTGCTGGGTGAAGAGCCTTCATACAACAAGCCACCAAGCTGTAAAGTGTTCCCATTTTCTGCTACTAAATCAACAACTGTTAGTCTGGTGGTGCTGTTGTGGGTGTCATTTCATTTGGCCTCTTCCTCTCCTGATGTGTTCAATGAGTTGCAAGGTGTGTCAGCTGGTCCAACCTGTAGATGTTAGTGTTGCCCGGGACATACACACACAAGACCAAAAAGGTGTTTGGGTGTGGGAGTGCAAGAATGGGCAAATAATTCCATGTTTGTAACTGGATTTTTTTTGTTATTTTAGACAGCTTTTGATGGAGGAGTGCTGGTATAGGAAATAGTGCTCTAGAGAGTTCTGGAGCTCTGAAGGATTTCTGGGAATTAGTGCTGGGATAATGATGGAAGAGCTTAGGAATTACTGAGAGCTTTCTGCGTACAGAAAAGATGTGTCATGATTTCCTTCCACAAACTGCAAACTTAATAATGCAAGCTTTTACATTCTTCTTTCTTTAGGAATTTCAGATGGAGGATGGAGGAATTTAGCAGCATACATGAGGAACTTGCTTTCCAAACTGAAGTTCTGCAGGACCTGATTTTGTTCTTGCACTGTGTAAGCCAGCTGTGAGCCACAACAGAATCATGCACAGTGAGTGACATCAGTTTCTCATCAAAGTTATTCTTCAGTCATACTTCTGTATTTCCAGTCCATAAGATCATGGTGGAGGGGAAAGTGATGTTTGAAAAGATAACCCCCTTCTTGCTGTGGTGTTTCTCTGTGGGATGTTGCCATCTTTCAAGTGTCCTAGATTTTTGTCAACCATTGGAGCTCATAGTCAGCTGAAATTTATCTGCTTTGGTGCGAATACAGCTGTCTGAGCTACAGCCCCTGCTACAGTTGCTAACATCTGGCAGAAGGACAGGGCTGAAAACTGCTGTAAAAGTCTTTCCAGCCACTCCAGAAGGGTTTGGCAGGGCTCATCTCTCAATGCCATAGGTGATGGTTTTGTCTAAACTTTGGTCTTAGGCTTTATGAGGGCTGTTAGAGGAGAGAAAAATGATTTTATAGATCTGTGCAGGGAAACTAACTATGAGTATTTCCACCCTGGTCATGCATTACATATCTGTACAAACTAATTTTTACCTCCATAGTTTCTCAGCTCAGGCTTAATCCAGGGCAGGACAAATAATATAACATTATATGGATGCTACTGGCTGTGAGTTGAGTTCCTGTAGCAGACAGCTCAGGTCATGGAGTTCAGTGGGGCAAGACGTGAGAAAAAACTTACTCATTTGTGTAGGTGTTTGTAGGATTGAGCAGGGTGAGGTCTGGCAGAGTGAACTGTTCTCAGCCTTTACCTGCAGTGTATCTGTTCACTAATGAGGGTAAGCTCTCAATTCACAGCCGGTCTATAATTACTCTTAACTAACACTGGGAAGGGAATAACTAGAATATTCCCCCCCCCCCCTTTCCCCCTCCTCCACAGGTGTCCAATGTGGTTATTTACACCCGTGAAGAGTAAGTAAGAAAGTAGGTAGAAAATGCTGCCATTCTGGTTTGGCACTGCTTAACAACCTTGTAAATGAGTGTTCCAATTTTCAGGTGGAAGATTGAGCCCTCTTTCAAATCTTTAAAAATTTTTTTTTTAATCCTCAGTCTTTTAATCCTTTTTTTTTTGCTATCCTGAGTAGAATATTGAGGGTGATCACACAAAGTGATGCTTCAGTGGGGAATTTCTTAAGAGGGATTAATTTAAAAATGATTTAGGAAATCTCATGATTTCATCAAACACTCCACAAGAACACTGCAAAGCAGAGTAGCATGCACAGATACTCCTTTGGGAATATGACTGATCATCTGAACTGTATTTTCATTAGGAAAATTTACTCCTTTTTATATCTGTGCAAGTATTCAGTATTATCGATTCTAATGCTCTCATGAAACCCTTCTGTACTGAGCCTTGCCAGGATTATCCATGGGATTTTTGTCAGAGGAAGGATCATAGGATTGGATTGATACATGTTCATGAACCTCTTTCTCATCAGTTTCCTGATTGCAATTTTCTCAAGAATTTGTCCTAATTTAAAATTTGAGAGCTTCTGTTAAGTAGGACGAAAATTGAGATGGTTGCTCGTACTACTGGAGAAAAAATTCCAGTAATTTTTTTCTTTTTATGGAGTGTTTTCATTCTGTTCATAAAAAAAGTGTTCTCTGGAGTGAGGGTTAAATGCATTCTTGACACTTGATTCCTACCCTGGCTGCTGACTCACCATTTTGTTGGCACAGAGCCACCCTGCAGTTGTGGAGTGTGTTTACCAAGTGCTTGAATCACAAATGGAGTGCTATTGGATTTTCTTATACTTGAAACAGTTGGGTAAAGTTTTAGCCTTTCAAATCAGCTATATTGCAGCCTACTTTAAAGCTCAGTTTAATCCTTCAACAGATTTTTAGAGAAAATGGATTTATTTAAGAAACATCATTTAGAGAGGGACAGTCTCTTTGTGTTCCAGCTAGTTGTAGCTATGTGTGGAAGATGAATCCTGCCACGTCTAGTGTATTTTGGGATATTTCTTTCCAACTGGCACCACATTAGCATCCAGGAAGATTAGTTAGTTTTATCCTGTTACATGTAAATACATGAAAAATATAATGTCTTGTTTTTCTGGTCTGATTAACATAGGCACAGCGTGGTGCAGGGGATGGTATAGGTATTATGATCACCTTGTCCCTTGCTTTTTCAGATGGATCTAGTCACTGGCATAAGAAACTTGCAGGTTCCTTTATAGTTAATAACTCACATTGCTTCAGATGTCATTCCAGAGAGCAGCTCTGTGCAAAGGAGTGATGAAAGGTCATTATGTCAGGAAAACCCACAGAGGGCTGCACCACTGATATTATTAAGGATTGCTTTCAAAAATAAAGGGAGGATCAGGGTCGAGTGATTGTCAACTCCAAACCCTGCACTCCAACCAGTGGGCATGCTGCTGCTGATCAGCAAAGCCATGCTCATCTGACCTTTACCCCTGAAACAGCAGGAATCCCTTGGCAGCTCAGCTGGCAGGAATTTTGAGTTGTTGCTCATTATGAGCCTAATGGGCAAAAAGTGGACTTGGAGGGAATTGTTTGCTGGAGTCTGAGTCCCTGACAAACAACTCACTGCAGCTGCATACAAAATAAACAAGTGAGAGGCTAAAATAATGCAGATCTTGAATAATTAGGCTTGGGAAGAGTTTTCTGTGAATGCCTTTATCCATTTAATGAACCTCTTGTAGAAAGTGAATACCCTAGAGCCTGGTAGGCAGCATATGGAATCACTAACCAGAAGGCTGGAAGGACAGCAGTATGAAATTGCTGATCTTTTTGGAGTCATAGAAGTTGCAGCACTTATTTACAGACACATCAGAAACACGTTTCTGGATGACTATGAATAACTTACTTCTAGATGATAGTAATTAACTTAATCCTAACAAGTCAAGATTGCTGCTTAGTGTTTGAATAACTTTTCATTATAGAAAATCTCATGTTAGATGCAGCTTTTTATCTAACATCTTAGGAGGCAGTGGCAGCTCAATAGCCCATTTCAAACGTGACTCTCAGTTGCAAAGAGCATTTTCACTTTTCTCTTTATATGTATTCACCAACATATTTCTGTCTATGACCAACGTATAATAAAATAAGTTTCCCAGATGTTACATAGTCATCCAATGCAAGTTGTTAAATGTCACTGAAGAGCTGAGGAAAGTTAAAACATCTTTCGACACGAGTCTCCGACAAAATGCAAAATGTTGAATTTTATTCACAATTTCTTAAACACTGCTGTTAAATTTTGAACTAAGGGTATGAAACTATGCCTCCTGTGCTAATTATGTCTTTCTGATCAGTGCTGCATTATTTTTTGAAGAAGCTGCAAGATATTCTTTCTACTATTATGGTGAAGGGGTTTGCTGGGGTATCTGTCAGCCACTGGGGTTGATCTGAAGCAACTGAAATCAGTAGGAGAATCTCCAGCAATGTTGGTGTCTTTTGACATAGATCCACTGAATTTGTTCAAGTGACACCAGTGCCAGGAGGTGCCAGAGGAAAGGTTTAGCTTAGGGTTTTTAAAGTTACCAAATGATAAACTATTTCCTTCTCCCAAAATGAAAATTTCCTTCTTTCCCCAATAGTACTTTTGGCAGTTCCAGGTGAAAATTATTGTGTCAAGCCCCATGGACTTAATAATTCTAATTCAACGAAGTTTTTAACAGTTCTGTTTCTATTATACACCTGTAATGAGCAAATTTTGTAAAACCAAGGAAAGAGTAGAAATTAAAGCAAAGTGGTGCTGGCACAATTGAACTGGTTTGAATTCTAGGGTGGGCTATTAATTGGGCTTTCTTAGTAATTGGAAACTCTCTCCATGCTATGACTGCAAATTGGGTCTGAGGATGTCATCAGTCATGAACAGATGCATTATGTTTTATTAAATTTTATAATCTTCTGAGGGGGTTTCATGACAAATAAGGCATGAGGGAGAGGTGAGTTCCTGAAGTTAATAGGCCCAGAATTTCACCCTCTGACTTTTTCCTCCTCAAGCAAACTCCCCATAGCCCGACTCCTGAGACTTGCTTTGCTTTGAACTCCCCCAGTCTTTAAACCAGTGTCCTTCTGGTTTTCTCATGTGCTTTCCTTTGCTGTTCACTTGTTTCAGAACCTCTCCTTGTTCTTTCCATATGCAATATTGTTTCTGTTATTCAGAAAGAGAAATGGCATGTCTTAGTTTAGGTTTTTTATATCTTAAGTGGGATTAATACCTGCCTGTTCTTTCATACATGCAATTCATAGACTAGTCTATTGTCTGCTTAAATTTGTGCATCTTCTTTGTATCTGCTTAGTAAGTTTCTCTTCCATGTAGTCTGTTCATATATTAATTTACAGCAACAAGGACTAACATTTATCTTGCTTTAAAAAACCTTGACTTGACAAAATATTTGTGTGGCTTTTTAAATTTTAAAGACCTTTTGCTTTCCTTTAAAAATGAGTTATTTAAAATAAAATTCACATGCTGGCAATCTATGTCAAGATCAAAACTTATCAATAAAACTGCTAGACAAGAAAGCTGTCATACCCTGTTCATCATGTGCACTTGCTTGCAGTCCAGTGCCAGCTATGGTAAGTTAATTCCTCACAAGAGTCACCGTAATAAATAATAGGATTTGTTGATGGTGAAGCAAGACTAAATTGCTCAATCCTCTGCTCTAAATAGCTGACCACAGTTTTTACTAACAGTGTCTGTCAGTTTAAAGCCAACCAAAGTAATTGCTAGAACATAATTGCTCTTTGAATCAAGCGTAGGGCATTATTTCAAACCTTGTTGTACAGGTGGTTTGGGTAACACTGGCTCCCTGTAAAAACATGCTTCCTTTTCTGCCCCAGGCAGAGGTAGTTTAGTGACTCTGCTAATCAGGGGAGGTACATGGTTGGAAACAACATTCATGGATGCTGTGGCCAAACAATCACCAGAGATCAAACTAGAGACCCCATTGAAGGAATCCCATCTATAACCGTGCAGGAGGGCTACAGGGTGATCCAGCTTGACGCTGCACCAAGGGGGTTCTGGGCTGAATTCTGCCCTCCCTGGCTAACACCACTTTAAAATCAAACCCCCTCGTGTGGAGCTGAAATACTGGATGCAGGAGTTGATTCTGGGCAGAAATGCTTTAGGTGATGTGCACATATCAAGTAGTGGAAGTAATAATGGTGGAGAAGGTGTCCTAGAAATGTATTTATAAGACAGTTCTTGGCAGTTTTCTTGGATTTGGTCAAGGAATGATAAATGAGATGGATCAAGATGAATGATTTCAGAGAGTTCTTACTGAAGTGTCTTTTAGTGCCCTGGTTTTTGTCATTTGAAAAAAAAGATAAGTTTTAAGTTTAATTTCTCTCTTAAGAAGCTTGCTGTGTGCCTGCATTCTCTGGAAAGGCAGGAGTCCATGAATAGCTTTATCATCTATAAATACAAGTCTTTAGCTACTACTTGTCACATTCATTCTATTTACAATTGAAAATCACTGCATTGAAATGAAGTTTCAATGTTTTTATTCAAAGCAGCTTCTCACAATGTATAAATACTGCATATTAACACACATGAAAAATACAACTTCTAAGGCACCCAGAAATGTGTCCATACACTAGTTACAGGACCATCAACAAATAAATTGTGTACAATTTGATCTAGACAGTCAATATTTGATATATCAGAAGATACAAGTCCCTCAGTACTGTACCAGTTTCAGAAAATATTTACAACACTGTGATATAGGGGTGCCTGTACCCTTATAATATTATAATATGTACTCATCATTACAAATATTAGAAACTGTTTTAGTCTGTTCCATGGCGTTCTGACAAAATAACTTAAGGGCCTAATTTGCAAAGTTCTACGATTAATTCATTTGTGCAAGTTCTGAAAATAAATTTACATTGACATAATTCGTGGATTTTTGGTTCTTTGCTTCATCTCAGAGGTTTGGTAATAAGCCTTACCAATAGACATGCCACCCTAGCTGAACGTCACTCCTTTCCCAATAGCTCAGTGGATACATCTTTTCCCTCACACTTGGCGTGGATGAGGTGCAGTGTTTGGAGCAGAAAGAGACTCTCTGATCTTCAGTACAAATGTCAAACCAGTTCACTGGTGAAGGAACTAATGCTTTGTTAGAATAATGCGGTTCTTTGGTCCTTGGTTTTTATGGAAGGCATAATATTTTTATTCATGAAAAATTGAACTCCTGTCTGTGAGTAAGCAAGCTAGTGAATGACTTTCAGTGTAGTATTTAAAGTAGCAGTAAAGAGATTTAATATGGCTTAAAACATACGGTTAATTGGGCAGACGCAGATAACACATCTAGGATACCGAGTACCCAAATGTACTATGATTAAGATTGTCTATAAGTCTCTTATGTAAACTTCTTTAGTGTCCCCTAAAGAGTGCTGGCTTTAGCCAGATTTGACTTTTATAGACCCAGCCACACAAAGCCTGAGATTAAACTACCGTGGCTGGGAGCACAAATGCACAGTTTATATATAACAAAGCCCATGCTGACAAGTCTACCTATGTTGTTCAGAAGAAACAACCCGTATTATCCTTTTCACAAGAAAAACTTAAGGCCCTGTACTCTGATTTGCTAACTTTCTTACAGCAATTATTTGGGGAAGTCCTTAGTACTACATAAGTAATTATGTAGCTTTAAAGATTTCTTGTACCTAATGGTAAGGCTTATTCACAAATGCAATACATTTATAAATTACATTTAAAAGTGTAAAGGCTGGCAAAAGAATAAAAAAAAATAACAAAATAAAACAAACCCCAACCAAAATTGTCTGTTTATCCCTAACATTAAAAGAGCATTTTATTCTAATGAAAAACTATTGGCACAAAACCATTATATTATAGATTAAAAGAACAGTTAATAGTAGTGAAAAAGATTGCCTAAAACGCATACCCTAACCTACCACAGAAATATAAAAGTTTATATTCTGAAAATATATACTGTATTAAAGTTTGTAAGCTTATTCATTTAAACAGAAATGTACTGAAATAGTAAACTAAGCGACACTTATCTACAGCAAAAATATACATGCAGGACAACACAAAATAAATCGCTTACCTTTAATATCTACAAATGCAAAACTGTAGATTTTTAAAGATTGTACAAAACAATTTACACAAGAATAAAATAACATACTTAACAACAAATTGCATTTATAATCTTAAATACTGTGAATATTAGTAAAGGTACCCAGACTAATATGTACAGTACATCTAGATATCTGAATACCTAGTAAGGACAGAAACACAAGAGAAAATTGATTCTGATCTTTAAATACTGGAAAAGAAGTTTTTGACATTGTTATTACTCTTTTTTTGAAGGGAAAATAGATTCCATGAAAACTAGATTGTAGCTGTATAGATATGAATAATTAAAAATGTTAACTATGGTTAGCGCTTGCTTTAATGGAAAAATAATCATAGAAAATGTATTTCAACCATTCCTTTGTCATAAAAAATGCTAAGATACAGATATCTGAAAATTCAGATGAAATGATGCAGTTTAAAGGTCTAACAACTTACGATTCTCCTCGGTTTGCAAATCTCACCTGGAAAGCATACCTTCACATTGCTGAGCAGTTCCCTGGGTTTATCTACAAAACCCAAGCACAGTATTGAAATAAACCTCCCACTATCTTATTAACACATGATCAGGAGTTATGGCTCTCTGGACGGGAACAAAGGAGAGAAAGGAAACTGAGGAATCATGGTACTTTCCATTGCTTGCTTTGCTTTTTATTTCATTTCTGAAGTCATATGCTGGAGGCCTGCTTGTGCAAACACGTGTGCATGTGAGTGGTTTTCACTTGAGTAATCCCCCTCCCGTGACTGGGATGGCCGTACTGGTGACCCACTGTGCACACTGGCACCCAGCGGCTCCCTGGCCTTGATCCAGCCCAGCCGTGGCACACGTGGCCCCTGGCGTTGCTGGCAGGTTGTGGAAATAGGCAAGTATTAGTAGAAAACAAGTGGTGCATCTATCACTTCAGGTAGTTATTGAAGAGTTCTGTTCCAGACTTTCAAAAAGAAGTCCTTTGTTTTGATAAGTTTGTTTGAAAACAGGCAACTAGAAGCCAGATTTTGTCCTTTTACTAGAGAATTTCCATGCACGCTTCTGCCTTGAGGGTAATGATCTCCTTACAATTCAGTGGTACAATTAGGCCGTAGAAGCAGCACTTCTCATTATTTGTGGAAAAAGAAATGGTATATGAATGTGTTTACTGTGATCACCTGTTCCTTAACTTTACAAAGGCTTTGTTGAAGCTCTTCGTGGCAATATTGGGAGGGAGAAAACCGAGCAGCCCCGTTTGCAGAGGCTCAAACCACAGGCAAGTCACTGAGCTCAAGGATGAGAGCAAGTGCACAAATTACAAAGCAAACAAATGTGCAAAGCTTCTGCTTCAAGAGGTTTTAATTTGGGCGTGCTAAAATGGCAGCTGAAGTCACAGAGCATGCTTGTGTTATTTCCATATTAATTGCCTTGCTAGCAAGAAAGAGCTGAGAGAGATCCAGTGTTCAGAAGTCAGTCAGTGTCACCGAAAAGTACTAGGATCACATTCTAAAATAGCACATTGGGGTTCTGTCGTTTATTGGGGCCTGCTTTTATGGAGAGCCATTAGTTCTTGTAACAGATGGTGGGGTGGCCAGATGTGGAGGGCTGGGAAAAGCAAAACAAAACCTCTCCCTCCACTTAGTTCAATACCTAGCACCTTGTATAAACTGTTGGCCCACACCCAAAGGCCTCCGGAGCAGAAATTATCTCACACCTGAGGAATCAGGCAACTAGACTAAGGCTCATAAGGATTTGCTTTTAGACTTCAGACCAAAAGGGGATGTTTAAACCTGAAGAACAGTACGATGCCATGTAACGGCACCACTGACCCTGTTACTGAGAGCCGGCTAACAGGAGTAGAGTAAACTTAAATAAAGCATCTTGTTGGCAAGCCCTTCAATGCTCCTCGAGAAGGCAGAAAGTGAAGAGAGGCTTAAGGGGGACTCACTGTTTCAGAATCCACTTTTTTCCCCTTAACCCTGACAAATGAATCTATTTCATGATTTGTACATTTTCTGTACAATTGTACACGTAGAGAGCATGCATGTGGCCGTTTCTTTTCCTGTCCACAGCATTCTGTGTGTTTTCTATATATTTATTTTTCTACATAATTCGCTGCTAAAAATGCGTTTGCATTCTCACGTGATGGCATTAATTCAGTCAAGGGAAGTATGCAAATCAATAAACAGCTGAACACAAAATAAATAAGTTAAATAAATTCAACAAAGAAGAAAAATCCTAGTAGTTTTTGTAAAACTAACTTTACATATTATACATATAAATTATCAGATTTTTCCGTTACACTGTTAGAACTTAGAAAAAAAATAATTAAAATATTCCTAAAATATGGTGTTTGGGTCTACAAAATCTTGTGCCGACCCAGATTTTAGATCGAGCCCTCTGTGTCAGCCCAGCTGGGTTGCAACAGCAAGAATAAGTTAAGAAGGACAGACAAAATAAATCATTACAGATGGTGTGCCTTCCTGGGCCTCAGCCGTGCTCCTCAGCACATGGAATGTATACTTTTATCTGGATGAGCAATGTGAAAGATGCAGCCCTCTGTAGAGATTATGTGCACTGAACAAGCCTGCCTACGTCTCGGTTACACAAAATCAAACCAGCTACAAGCAGCTCTGTAGCTCACAAGGAAATCGACACAACCATAGGTATTAGGATACACTGTCACAAGTTCCTCAGTGATGCATTGCCTCTGCTTTTCAAACACAGGTCATGGTTGACTCTGTTCACAAGTGGAGCTGTTTCTCTTTAAGTTAGGCCAAGACATCAGACTTCGTAAATTTTATCTTGCAAGTAGCTGAATAACGAATCCAGTCCTTTGGAAGAACTCCATAGCTGTTTTAACATCTGACACTCTTTCTCGTTCACATCTTCAAGTCCGGATTTCAGGAAGCTCCGCACGAGACATTTGGACTCTTCCAATACCTAAAGCCAAAATATCACTCAGTATTTTATTCTGAATCTGAAAAAATTATTCCAGGTAATCGCGTGAACAGCATTTTTACACTATCGACTTTGTTTTACAATCTAAATAACTCCTTTGGGCACAGAAGTTAGATTTGATTTACAACCATGACTCTACTTGCTGGTAGTCAACATCCTTAAGAATGAAGGACTTCTTGGGTTTATGTGTTAGTGCCAACATTTTTAAAAGGAGAGAGGGATTCTCTTATTGAAAGTCTGCCATGAAGCACTAGAAGACCTGAACTCCATTCTGATGAAAATGTGATCCCTTGAAATGAGAATGTGTGAAGCATGGTATCTTGGCTACCTGTTTTCTGGAAGGTAGTCTCTAAGGTTAAAGAGGTTGGAAACCCAAATATGGATGGTCATCTTTAACAGCTTCCCCTCATGCAGTATTTCTTTCTCAAAACAGGCATTAATAGGAAAGGGCCTTTACTGCAAATACCTTTTAAAGTTTTCTTTGCTTACATCTTTATAAAAGTGAAAGAATGTTAAGTCAAACAAGCAGCCTCTGACTGTGTTCTGGAGTTAGATTTGCTCAGGATAGACAAGTGGTGATAACAAATCACCTAAGGTTTTTGCAGTGGAAAGCCTGATTTCAAGCCCTTAGTAACTGCTTCAAGTTCTGAAAGAGCTGAACAGCAGGTCCGTGGTTGCTCCCGTAGTACAGCTCATTTTTCCCAGGCACATTTTTAAATACATTGAGATTTCATCCTTTAAAATTCTTTTTGAAATGTATAACACTAGTATGTATCTCACAAGGAACCCTGCTAGTCAAACAAAACCATTAATACTTCATACATGACTGATCTTCTGAGGGCAGAATATTTAATCTAAACAATGTTTATGGTGAGGGAGGCACGTACTCTCCACTCAGCTCTGGCAACACCTACATGTGAAGCTCAATGCCTATCTGGTGTAGGTTACAACACTGCTATTCCAAAGTAGTATTTCTCTTTAACTCAACTAAATGGTGTTAATTGCAAATTCTGGGGCCTGTGTATTTTTTCTGGTCTGTTTGTGAACAAGTATCCACAGTGAACTGGGATGAGCTCATCATATTGTTTTTGTGACTTCAGCCTGATTTGCATTTGGGATCTCAGAGAATAAATCCAGCCTTTGACAGTTTTAACGCTTATCTTTGTCCTCAAGTTAGCACCAGTCTTTCTAACAGGTCTCAAGAGAAAATTTCACTGACAGCCAATAACAGTGAAGGAAGGAAGAACTCACAGGAAGGCCCAGAGGTTTTCCCAACTCTTATGATACACGTTGTATCAGCATGATAAATAAGCTTATGCTGCTTTTTCAGAGTTTCATTCTGAATGTCTTTTGTGAGATCTAATCTACAGTTTATGTAATTAAAAAATCTGCTGTGTCTCTACCTTCCCTTTTACAAGGGATGCTTTAAATGAATCTGAGGGATGCTGAGACAGTTGCAGGCATAGGAAGTACAGCAAGAAACTGCAACCACTTGCACTTTAGTAAGTGCAGTTTTATTGTAGCCAGTATCACTTCCTTCACTGCATGGTTTTTAAACAGGGATGTACCCAGAATAGGAGTATATCTGCCTGAAGGGAAAAAAACCCTAGGAAATAAAAATAGGAAAGGATTTTCTTTCAACTTTTATGTATAAAAAAGGAAAGTTCTAACACTCTGTGACCAGGCTGTGTTCAAGTCCCTCTGTGTGTGGATCTCTGCTCTCCTCCACAGCAGAGGTTACCTGGCACTGTCCTACCTGGCTGGTGTGCTGTGTAGAACATTTTGCAGAATCAGGAACTATGCAGGTGGAGGAAAGAAGGCAGACTCAGCTGAAACACAGTAGGCCAGGACAATGTGAATGGCAAATATATTTTCTTACTGGCCCTGCAGAGATCTCCAAGTACAGTTGTATGGGTTCAGACTCCTCCACCTTCACAAAGGAAACCTATGCTAAAATCCCCCTCCAAAATCTGGGGCAAGGAGGTTCAGCTCATATTAAATAAATGTAAAGATGGGGGAAGGAAATAAGCCTGTCCCTGAAAAATGAGAAACCCCACAAGCTCACTGATCCCTATCCAGATTTTCTGTTGTTAGCCTTCATTCACAGGTATACTTGTGGAAACTGAAGACCCACCACGTGACAAGTCTTGGGAGCACCCCTTATCTCTTTGGTGAAATGTAACATAATCACAAAGGCATTTCATTTCTTACCACTGCACTGCAGGATGCCATCTCTTTCACTCGTAGCATCACTTCTTGGCTAAATGTTGTTGGCCAAAATACTTGTGACACTAGTCCTCTGCTGCAGGCTTCCTGTGCTGTCAGCTTTCTCCCACAGAACAGCATTTCATTTGCCTGGGAAACCAAAAGATTACTTGTGAACTTGGGTTATGATGCCCTTACAAAATTTTCCATGCTTGCTTGCTATTTTCAAGATTAAATTTACAAATGGTCTCCTGTATCTTTCCATATTGCAAAATACTTTCAAAGGAGTTTCAGTAGCTATTTAGGGAGTGTGCAGGTGGCCAGAGCACAGCATGGGTTTCATTTAAGAGAAATGTGCTGGCATGCATGATGAATCTCTGTTGCTGATTTTACAAGAGTAACTGTCAGTGATACTGTGCCAAGAGTCATGGAACCTAGTATGAAATACTCTGTGGGGTAAATTCTGTTTTGTTATGCTGATAAAACTGAAGGAAGCTTACTGGAATGATTATGGTTTGTCTCTGGGGAGCGCTATCTTGCTCTGTTACTGCACTATCTTAACACAACACAGGCACGTGCTCTGCAACATTGTCCTGCTAATGCATTTCTTCCCTTTTCTACCATAATCTTGGCAATCTTGGCTTTCTCAACCTGTGTTCAATCTTTCTTGTGTGCAGCATTTGTAATATATTGAATTCTGAGGTTGTTTTGTGATAAGAAATTGGTAGGGATTAGATGAACTTTTCACAGATGGCATTTCCATTCATGACAATTAAGGGGAACAGTTGTCTTCTGCTTTACTTTTTAAAGAGAGAAAGAGGAGCGTGAATTTAAGAAAGGTTCTTGAGCAATTTGAGGTAGAAAACCTTACCAGTGCAACACCCAGAATTTGTGGGAATGTGTATGATGAGCAGCCGGCTGGCGTGAGTCGGATTGTTGCATATGGTGTCTGAAACCAAGCCTTCTCACTTGCCCAAACGATATCACATAGTGGTAAAATAGAAGCTCCTAGCCCAAGAGCAGGGCCGTTGATAGCAACCACAATTGGCTTCTTAAATTGAATAAAAGCTTTTACAAAGTCCCTAAAATAAAAAATAAAAGGATCTTGAATGCAGAAGTAACACTTAGATAAATACCCAAGCTTAAAGTACTTAATCTGAAAACAAATTAGAACCACAGATGAACACAGTAAATGCCATGGCCCAGTTTTATGAGGTCAGAATTGCAAGATACTTTCTAGTTTACACATGGAAAATTTTGCTCATATTTAGTTATTTAATCTATCTGAGCACCTGGGATATGAAATCGTTTTGTATATGTTGTATATGAACTGATTAATTGAAATGCACTAACTGCTGCACTTTTTGTAGAAGGGTTTGGTGAGGTCTAGTTTTACTTCTGGACCAGTTATTCATGAGTTTGTACATATAGTGCTTCTCAGTTTGCTCCACAAGGGCTAGTCTGGATTCTGGTGATCTGGCTTGGCCAACTTGATGAACACATTATAGCACGAAGGACAGAAACTCATAGTTGGATTGCTGGATATTGATTCTTTTCAAGAAGTTCTCTTAAGATCAAAGAGTTGTCAAAGGTTAGCAAGTCCCATCAATGGATTGGGAGATAGTAAATGTTGATGGCACACCAGTGGAACCAACAAGACCCACAAAGGGGAGTCAGAGAGAGAGAGAACAGGAAAAGAATTTGGTGAGTGATCAGCTGGGTCTTCATTGCAAATGTCTTTGGCAAAGTCCTAACAAAGTAGATGTCCTTGCCTACCTCCAATAGTATGTCTGAAGCAATGGGAAACAGTGGGGAAGTAACTGTGATCAGATTCATCTGGATGAATGAACTAGAACACGGTAAATTCTGTGCCATGAGGAGATATTTTAAATAAGTTACCTACCAGCCACTGTGGAAAGACATCTGTGGAATGGAACAGCCTGTACACCAATTAGGAAAAAGCATGAGTGTAATTGTGGGCAAACTGTGGGCTCCAGCAGCTCAGGGCACAGCAGGTATATGGAGGCAAACGAGATGCTCAATTACTTTAGAAAAGAGACAGGTACAAATCAAATTCAAAACAAAAGAGGAGATTCTGTTCCTGCACTGGCTGTTTCTTAATCAGGAGTGCATCTTTGCTGACAGAATTTAGGAAAGAAGATTTTGTCAAATGTGTCCTTTGATGATTTGCAGCTCTCCAACTGAGGTCAAGAAGACCTAGACTTGTATTTTATTGGACTGAAGGGCAAGGACATTTGCTCTATTTAAAATGAAAATGAAGAGCCTGAGGTGACCCAGCATTAAATGTCCAATGAACGAGTTCTGTTTTCCAGGCTGTCTAGTGAGGGGTTGAGTTTTGACCATGGGAAAATAGACTTGAGGGACTTGATGTAGCTCTGTTCATATGGTGAATAATAAAATGGAAGATCAGAGGCAAGACAAAGTGAAATAAGGAACATCCCATTTGTCTGTTCAAGACCAATTCTTTCTAGAGGATAGCAGGGTTAAGGAGAAGTGTGGTTCGGTTTTGTTTGCAGAAGCAATGCTGTTCCCTTATCTTGTTATTTCTTCAGTTATTTATGGTTGAGTAATGACTGTGGATCACTGCACCTGATTAATTCCAGAATTTTGAGAACTCTAGTAGTTAAGCAAGTAAGCTTTCCAAGTAGGACTACAGATGGGAACAGGGACATGACAATTATCAGGTAAAAAGAACAAACTATGGATAAACAGTGGCAGATCTGAGGACCATGTGGAGGCAGAAGAAAACAGTGCTGTGAAGAAAAGCAGGAAGCATGTGGTGATAAATGGGATTGGAAGTGAATATGGAAAACCAATTAGGAATGTGGAGAGGAAACGGTTAGATGTTGGGGAGGAAGAACAAAAAATACATTAATGGAGGGGAAGGGTTGAAGGAAATGTGAAATCTTCATATGCGTGAGCAAGGAAGGGAGGAGCGGGAGATGGGGAGAGAACAGAAGAGTGAGAAGACAAGAGTGAGAAGCCTCTGTCACAAGGGAAGGATGGGGATCAGAGAGGATGGTACAAAGGATGGGTAGGATGGAGTGGAAGGCTAAAATATTAGCAGCTTGTGATGGGACCACATGCCTACATTTGGCCTACAGAAGCTGCAGTGTCCAGCACTCCACTCGTCTGGGTTCCCTGTTTGGTACATTATTAGTTTCAGTTGAGTCGTCGTTGTAACCCAGAACCTGGAGTTTCCATGTCTCTGAACCATAAGCTCACCCAAATAGTTTCAGGGCTAGAAGATCCTTGTTCCAAAGCAGGCTTTGAAAAGGACTTAAAATTGTAACCATTGTTGCACAGTTAAGGCAGAAGCTCAAAGATGGGAAAAAGTGTCACATGCAGAAGGCGTTTGGTTTTGCTAGAGGATATCTAGGAAGTTGACCATCGAATACACCTTGGGATGCTCAGATACTCCGGCATCGTTGCAGGGGTCTTGTTGCAGGTCAGGCTCATGAGTACGTCAAAGGCTATAAAGAAGTTGAGCAAGTAAAGTCATCCTTCTTTGTTTTCTTCTGAGCACATCCAGAACTTTATGTATCAGGTCACATAACGATGCCTGACTGATGATGTGAGCCTGGTGCTGGGACCACCTCCCAGTAAGCCTCGATGGCAGGGCCCTGTGGGCTGCAGAGCAGTCTGTGTGTCTGTGTTTTCCCTGCCCCAGGAGCACAATGCCAGACACACGTCTGGATGATGGCAGCTTGGGCTGACAGATCCATATTCAGTCCTGGAGAGAAGCTCAGTGCCACACACCTGTGAGTTGCGAGCCCCAAAGGCAGTGGATGAGGACAAGGGCCAGACAAATAAGTCATTCACGTGAGATGAGACTTGGTGGGTATTTAAACTTCAGTTTTAATGGGTGGTCAGTAGACAAGATCTGTACTTTAGAAAGTGGAAACACCTGGTAATCAAGAGTCTCAGTTCATTTGATACAAGCCTAGCTTGATGTCAAGCAGTGGAGGCAGATTGGTTAATGTGTTCTAGGACATCCTAGCCACTGAAAAGCAAAGGGAATTTTTTTCTACCCTTATTACAGTATATTTTCCATGAGTTGAGTCCTTTGTTCACAGAAAGCACAGAGAGTGCTGAACGGAAAACGTGGCGTATTGTTTCCAGAAGTACAATAAAAATCTATTTCCAGTGGGCCTGAAGCTGACATTCTTGACAAGGAGCAGCACTTTGCACCAGTACTTCAAGAGTGCTCTGGGTCCAAGGACAGAAAACTGAGTATCAGGCTCTGGCCTACACTCATTTAAATGTTGAATTGATAAGTATACCTGCATATTCAATGTGTGTAGATAAATGTATATGCATATAACAATACCTATCTACACAATAGTGACATGAATAATATTAAATTTATATCTTGTAATGGAGTGTGAGTGTGCCTGTGGACACACTAAACAAAAATAGTGATTTTCTTCCCTCGTGGGTTTTTTTTTTGGTTCCACATTATTAAAAAAATAGGAAAATTAGGATGTATCTTTCAATGGGTTCTTATTTTTTTTTAATATTACTACATGATATTCCAGCATAGCTAGGGCATTAAAAACATGTCATAATGTCGTAATTGATTTCATTTAAGAAATACACTTTAATATTCTTTCAAAATAATTCCTACTTTGAGACTTTCAAAAGTATTAAACTGAGAATCCAAACTGATCTGCAGTAGATCTAACCAAGATAATTGGTGATTAATACACATAATGTAATAACTAAACCTGATCTGATGTTACACTAATATATCCAAAATACAGATCTGTTGTAAAACAAATTCTTTAATATTCCTTCATAGAATTGTGGCATAAAGTTTCAAAGCTCTCAGAAGAATAATTTTTATTTGTAGGAAGTGGGGGATAAAAAAAGTACTCTCCTGGTACAGACTGGTGAAATACCACTGGCTTTAGTGGAGAAATGTGTTGATTTATATGGGAAGATCTGCCACAGATGTATAAGGTACATGTTGTGGATAATGGAAATATTTGGTGATGTAGTGTGCAGATTGATTTGTGGGCTGCATGTCATAAAGCCTGGCTTTCTATTAAGGTAATGTGATATACATAAGGAAAGTCACATTTTAGTTATGAAAATAAAACTACATTTACATATATATTAAGTAATTTAAGTTTAGGCAAAAGAGTGGAGACCCCTCTAATAAGGTTCTGAAATACAGCAGCAGGCTGCTATTTCAGCAGAGCATCAGTAAGCCATGGATTCCCATTTGCAGTGAAATTCATTAAAATGATGAACATTAAAACAGGTAAAATATCTGCCTTTCAAGAACCACTTTAGAACATGAAGCAATAGCTGATTTGGAAAAACGACAAAGTTGTATTAGAATTTGGAGGAATGATTTGAAATATTAAATACAGAGAAGTGGAATACAATAAATCCCTGTGGATATCAGCACTGGAATAAAAGTGCTTGCTTTTCTAGTAAGGAAAGGTCCAAGGTTCTTCTTACTAAACAAATTTGTAGGACTGTAATTAGAACGCAATCAACACTTAAATATACAACATTTTTGGACCTGATAAATATCTTTATAATCACACACTGCATTTCATAATTTAGAGATCATAGGTAAGCTTGGGTCACCTTATAGCTTCTGCAATCCTAGTGCTTTCCTTTCTTCTGTCATTGGATAACCTGCCAATTAAATATGAGTAATCTAGGCCACTACAGAATACACTTCCCACTGCGCTGAGAAGTAAGAGTTTACTGTCATCAGCTGATGCATTGCACAATGCTCTCCGAACTTCCTTCATGATCTGTGGATAAAGAAAAGTAAACAATTCGACATGCATGCCGTTGCAATATCATTGCCCTACTGTTACAAACCTTACTGATTCTGAGAGACTTACATTTTGGGCACTAGTAAAACTTACATCAATGATATATATGAATATAATTTTAATATACTTTGATAACACTGAGAGTTTTGTATCTGGAAGTGCTTTGTAGCTGCTCACTGGTTCACAGAGTTTTTAGAACTTGGCTGTTCTTTGATTATTGTATGGGAAATTCTAGCTAGCTTATGCTATTTGATTGCAATTTAATCACTTCCAATATCAGGTTTTTATTTTCATCATGTATACTCAGTGTACATCACTGTATCCTCAGTAACACAGTCATCACAGCAATAGCCTATTAACCTCGACAGGTTGTAAGCAAAATCTATAAACCCCAGTTTTACAGCTTTTCAGCTACTTTGTTTTTTATGACTTGAACCAGAGCAAGGCAGGACAAGGGGACATCATATACATCAACATGACAAATATATTATTCACTTTCCTGTGGTCACTGATATTGTCAAAGTCTACGAAAGTTAGAGCAAAAAAGCCACTTGAAAGAGAGACATTTTTATAATCTGATTTACAACTGGATCAAGCTATTAATTGCATCATAAATCAAATGTAATTGAAATGTGTATAGGATTGAGCTGCTGCTATTGTCAGAAAATAGCCTTTCATCTGAGCAGAATTGTTTTTCTAATGATTTTTAAAGAGAAATATTATTTCATGAACTTGTGATGGGTAACTTCTTGTTGGGTCACAATTCAGTGTAGTTCGTTTGCTGCAGTGGATTTCAGCCATTTCAGATCCCTCTCTTCTTTTCAGTGATTTGCTCCTCACTTCAAGGGCCGTGATTTCATCTAGTGTGACACCTCCTGTGCTTAAACAAACTCACGCGCCAAAGGGTTTCCTATAGACTGGGGGTCCTAGGGTCCTGCTGAGACTGTTTTTTCTCTTTTGAAGAGAAAGGTTTGCTGGTAGTGTAAATTTAGGTAACTGATAGTAAAATGTGGTTGAGAAATTAAATATGGTTTCCACATGAGAGAAACCCAAGATTCTTAGCTTGTGATTACTTTTGTTCACTATGTTCTGTTTCCAGAAATTCTTTAGATCTCTGAAGTGCCTGATTTATGAAATGTCCCTAAACAGAGAACATCAGTTTTGTTGATACCATTCTAATTAGCCTTTTAGTGGAAATCCTGTGGCTTATGAGACCAAGCTTGACCTTGTCTATTGAGCCTATACAATGCAGTGCTACCTGCCTGCTTCCCCTGGGTGTTTGCATTAAAATGACTTTTACTGGCTGCTGAGGGCGGGACATGAGGAAGCAGGTGGTGAACTTTTAGATGCTTCACTTTTACAAGTGCACTTCAGAACGTCTGTATGTGACAGTGGGTGGAAGTGAAGTAATTAAAAGCAGCAGAATTTGGAAGTGTGTTTGAAAATCTTGTGCAGGTACAAAAATGTCAGCAGTGATTTTACAAGTACTGTTTATTCTCAGAGGTTGTCTCAGCCCTCAGTTGGTAAAACCAGCAAAACTGAACATTTTGTAAAGGGGAAACAAATGAAAAAAAAATCCTGAGACCTCCGTTCAAAGTTAAAAAGAAACTTAAAAGGTGATAGATGTTAGAATTAAAAAAGATACTATTTTGATTCTCCTAGTTCCATAGGAATGCAAGATTGTCCTCTCAGTTTCTTTTAGATGTTCTCAAAATCTGCTCTTTCTTAGGGAGGATGTATAAATAATATCAGAGGATACCAGTCAAACATTTTTATATACAATGAGGAGTGTTGCTTTAAATAGGATACTCCATTCAGCAAGTTCCTTTACCATTCCTCTCCCTCCAATGATATTTGCATATGGCTCATCTCTTTGATGTTACCACCCCTATCCTTCAAACACATCGTTACCATTGCAAACCTCTCTCTTTTTATCTTATCCCTCACTGATTTGGATGGCTAAAGCCATCTGAAAGTGCCCCAAACTGCTGAGCAGAGGTTATACTACTCGTAGGAAAACCCAGCATTCTCCTGTCACTGGTTTTCCAATGTATTGGAGAGGAACTGATTTCTCAGATATAGTTGAAAATGAAAAGGTTTTGACAGTATTCTGGGTAGTTTCTTTGAGCAGGAGTGGAAATTTAGTTCCACTGCTCCACTAGTGTCTAGCAAAAGAAAACAGTATCGGAAGCCGGGAAACCATAATGTATTGGTGTTTTCAGGCTCCAAACAGTATTTTTTTTCAAATATCTTTAAGTTTGTCATTAACTTTATCATCAAAAGGTGCTCGGAGGCTCATTGGAATACACCAATGGCAGCAAAGTCAATTCTCCTTCCCTTGCTCTGTGCCACGATTCCTTTTCTGGTGCAGTCCAAAATGGTCACCTTGTCACTCAGCTACAACCTTTCTCTCTTCCATAGGCCATAAAATTTCACCCATTTTGGTAGAATTATGGCATTTGTACATTAGATTTTACTTTCTCTAGTAGATCAGATCTAATATTACTATTTGCAGGGCTCCACAGCAGTGTTCTCCAGTTCCAAGCTTTTTAAAATTAGCTTTTTAATGGTCTTTTAGTTAATTTTCAGTTGTGGGGACAGTATTTCTGTTTGAATGCATTGGACTAAAATTTCTGAGGAAGCATTTACAAAACAGTATGGGCCAGTTACTTGCTTTATGATAATCTATCAAATCATAAATTTAGACAGGCCTGATGCTTCACTTACTGTTTTATTGAAACATAAACATATAAAACTATCACTTTCTCAAAAGCTGCTTATTTTTTTAATCCTGTCAAGAAAATAAGATGGTTAATTCTTTAACAGCACCCCAATATTGCAAAATAAAAAAAATGTTTAAAAACTTCATTAAACTTCTAAGAGCTTATTTTCATGCCTTTCATTTGGTATAGGAAATTTTAAAAGGCGTTTGGTGCCCTTTGCTTTCAATATTGCTCACATTAGGGGGAATTTATCACTCTAATTACACAAAGTATCTTCCACAGAAGTCTCTTGTTCATATAAACAGAAATACTAGTTTAAAAGGTTAACTTCTCTGAATCTCTAAGGATTCACTGTTGATATTCTTAATGGTAAATATTCTGTAAATATTACAGTAAATCAAAGTTTTAAAGCCATTCTGTTGTTCTTGGACCTTCTTCCACACTTGTACATTTTTACATAAATGTTACTTCCTGACTCTTTATGCAAACAGATTCTGAGTCCTTTCTGTTTGATACATAAAGGACTTGGGAATCTACAGGGTTCAGAAGTACTGCCCAAAAAGCCAAGTTGTCTTTCTAACAGCAAAAATACAAGTAACAGTAAACCTGTACCTGCCTTTTTTTTTCCCTAAACTCCAGAGAAGTTGTAAGTAAGGAAAGTGAAGGCAAAGCAGTGCTCCAAAAGGCACCTGGTGGAACTTCAAACCCTGTAATTCTTGTGGCTAGGAACTGGAAACCCGATTCTTTTGTGTAAGTGTCCTTGAGGTAGTTCTGTCAGCCTTCAATGGAAACATTAGCTGGTGAGGGTATGTTTTGCTTTTAATTCAGGGGAATATTAATTCCTAGCTCTATTAATAGTGTAAACTAAAAACAGTGGGTAGATCCATTTAATCTTAAGTTTAAAACAGAATTTGGATCCTTGAAATGTGCTGAGTTAAAGCACCAACATCATCATTGGAGAAAGAACTTCAGAAGCAGCAGAAGACCCAGGAGAGAGAAAGCCCTAATGGAATTTATAATGATGGAATATTTTACATATCTATTTCAAAAGTGAATTTTAAAAGGAGCAAGCCTAAGCCCCTGAAATAAAAACAAGCTGTGCTGCTTCATGACACTGGCTTGGAAGTTTTATAAGGTCTTGTAAAACATAAGAAAGAATTTCTATAGTGCCCTGAACATTTTTGTAGAAAAAACTCAATTACTAGTGTGGCACTGAGCCAGCTTCCATCAGTGCAAATGCTGCTGAAAGGAGCATCAGCACATTCCACACTAAAATCACCTGCACGGTCCCACAGGTGTGATGTTGTTTCCAAAAACATAGGATGAAGATTCAGGTAGACTTCTCTAAGCTTTTCTTTTTTTAAATATTGCTATTTGCTAAAATATTGTTATTTGGTATTTTAATTAAATTGGCATAAATATTGCTATTTGCTAAAGTATTGTTATTTGGTATTTTAATTCAATTGGCATAAATAGCAGAGGCCAATGGTTGAAGAAAATGATTACATTTCATCTGAAGACTAAGATAAAGCACAAAGGGCTGCAGGGCTGCTTAGGGGTGAGAGTGATTTTGTGTAAGCCTAATTCTACAATGGTTGTGGGCAGTGCACATCTTTTCTTTCTTTCCTAACATAGATGGCCAAGAATAACCAGACCACTATTTTAACCACACCAAGCAGACCTGCTCTGAGTACATTAATCATTTACTATTTGGCAAACATAATTCACTGAATGTCTAATAAAACCTGAAGCTAGGGTTTCTTCTGACAAAATGAAACATACTTTCTTCATTTTGTAAGAACCTTGTGTTCGTGTTTCTATCCATTGGTGACAAAAGGTGTCAAAACTGAAAATGTCAACGTCCCTGAAATACTCTGTCAGTTTGTCTCACCTTTGGCTATGGGTGACAAACTGCAGGGACAAGGCATTCAACATCTTCTTCCCTTCAGTTCCTTGGATTGTTGCTGTAATTGCCAGCAAGGCTGTAGAATTGCCAGTACTGGAGGTGCTGGATTTTGTGGTGTGAATGATCACAGGCTGCAGCCTGGACCGAGGCCAAAGAAGTTGTTTCATATTTGCCAGCCAGCAGCCTTCAGAGGGCATGGGCTTTCAATTGCTCTCAGCCTGGATGAGCTTTAAACAGACAATCTCAATGTGGAGAACTCATTACCTTGATTAATTCCTGACCATCCAGATCCTGGTCAGTAATGCAGTTTTCTAAAATGTATTTCCTGGTTTTCAAGTGAGCTTCAATAAAGGTTCTGGAAATAGTCTATGGCAGTGATGCAAGAAGAGAACTATTACAGGCTTATCATTTATTCTTCCACAGGGGTGGGTTCCTGGCATATTGAACATTTTCAGAGAACTGAAGGGGTTGGTTTGGCAGACCTGAAGGGCCTAAATGAATTCACCAGGTAGAGCATTTGAACACTGGTGCTGTGGAACAGCACAGCCAGCAATGTAAAGGTGGCTGCTCAGCCTCAGCATAGCAAGTCCTTGATTTCAGACTTTTTCAGGCCCTTGAGCTCTTCGTTTAAATTACCTGCAGTGCCAATTAGTGGTAATTAATACATGGATGGAATGATGGATTTGATGCAATCTAATGCGTTTTCAGGAATAAGTATTAAAAGCAGGTGTTTGGTGTTCTATGTTAATTCCCAAGACAGTCCTTTTAAATATTACATAGTTTAGAATCTAGGAGTGATAAATGTACCTACCATCAGTTTTAACTATTTAGTATCATTCTGTGTGTTAGTGTCCATGTGTAGGTGTGTGTTTGGGAAGGGGGATCCCATTTAGGGCCTGTCATACCTGCCAGTGGTTTTATCCGAATCTCATTGTAAGTAATTAATTTCAAAGTTATTCAGTTTCTTATTGAATAAAATAGTTCCTCAAAGCTACAATCTATTTTTCCCTCAGATGGTGCTCAGACTGATATTTCATGTATCCATATCTTGAAGTTTCTGTACAAGACAGAGCTGCACTGGCACGTCCGGAGGGCAGACAGGAGAGATGTGCCACGCTGCGGGCAGCTCGTGGAGGAGCTCTGCCTGCAGAACACTCAGACAGGCCAAACTGGTGCTGGGAGGCAGCTCCTGTTGTTTCCTCTCTGATCTGTGGTAACCCCTTTCCATCAGGCCATTACTGCCCATGTGGAACAGGGCTCAAGCATGTTTTCTGCTCTCCAGGACATGCAGCCTGATGCAGGCATTTATTGACACCACTTTTGTTCTGACATGGCCAAGATATACCAGGGCATTGCTGCCCACTATGTTGGGATCACAGGGAATGGAAAGAAAAGCTTCTCAGCCCTTCCACTGACCCATATCTGTACTGAAGTAGTACAAGCTACAAGTCCAAGTCTGATCTTAAGTGTATAATATTTAGAACAAGGGAATTCATTAATATCATGTATATGTTGTATGACTTTATGCAATTTGGCTGGGAATAGAGCCCCTAATTGGTTAAGATTTCATAAATAAGGATTCGTAAAGTGATTCAGAGAAAAAGCAATTAGGGATCAAGATATACTTTTAGAATTACTGTCTCAGGATATAACCTGAAAATCTCCAAATACAACAACTAAAGCACTATTTAAATTAATAACATGAAAGAGACCAGATTTCTCCTAAGGATAGTAAATATCAGTAACTTCAACACGTGAAAAACTGTTTCACACATGTCCGTGCTGGAAATACTGATTCTGCCATTCCTTTCTTTACTTCTAATTTTCAGTTTCAAATAGGCAAATTAAAAATTAATTTCCATTGCATTCTTTTTGATAGGAATCCCAAGCATGAAAAAGATATATCTGAACTATGTATTTCTTTTCTAAGATAATCAGTTAAGAAAAAAATACATAAAATCCAGGTCAAGTGCAGTGTTTCCAAGATAACCCACACATAGGCTGACTTTCTGTGGCTTTTATGGCTACATGCTTACCTCTGGGGTCAGTGCATTGTTATCTGAAGTCTGACTTGACAGCAAAATATGTGTGAAACCATCTTCTTTCCGGACTACAATGTCCCTGAACCGGCAATTACTTTCGTTTTGACGCACGCTGTATCTTAGCCTCTTATCGAAGACATAATCTTTCTCCCCATCTAGTTTCCTTTTCACAGTGCTGTGTAGATTCAAGCTTCCATTGGCCAGAGAAGAACCTTTCAGATAGAAAGAATCAAAGCATAATTATGTCTATACCATCAAAGACATGGAGTCATACTTTTTATTAGCTTAAACAGAACTCAGTATTTACAATAGCCTCTATGTAATAAAGTTGATAAATCAGAACTATGCCTGGCTTGTCAGATGTGGCCTCCAGCCATTCAGATTATTCTATATTCTAACATGCGGCACTCTTTTCTCTGCTCAGACCACCTCTAGATCCACTGAACTGTAGCAGGTAGGACTGGTGCTCTTAACGGGAGTCCGTTCTGCTTTGATGATGAACACAATTGGATCAAAGTCTTTCATCTGAATTCGGGGTGATCCCTGAATCCATAGGAAGATTCTAATTCAGCTTTGGAAAAACTTGAGATGACAGTTTTAGTTCAAATCTTTCAAAGTTACATTTTCTTCCTTTTCTGGTGCCCCCAAAGTCATTATTGGTTTCAGATGCCACTCTGAGCACACGCTTGTTGTGCATCTCTGTGACAGTAAGTTAGGGGAGCTCTCACTAAGCTCCCGACATTCTCTTCCACGTATCCTAGTGCTGGAAGTAGCTGGTAGCTGTCCTCTTTGCTCCAATCCCAAGTTTCTGGCCATTACATTTCACAGTAACAATAATTAATGGCTTTTGACTAACCAGTATGGTATTTATACTGGACTTTGTACATAGGAAATCTGAATGCTGATGCCATTTTGGAGGGTATCCAGCAATAGTAAAAAGGGAACTCTGACAAGAATGATACAGTTCCTCCTTAAAAACCAATAAGAGTAGTAGTATGTCAATTTAAAAAGGCAGTTTCTTCTGGCTTACGCTGTGTCTGAACTGTAAACTATTACTTTGCTTATGGTCACAGTTCCTCTGTAATAGGCAGCATCATGACTGGTAACAACGCTGAGCCCGATGTTGAAAATACCTTTAGGAGATTTTGATGCAATTCTCCTTTGCTAATTACAGATGTTTGACACTGCTGCCATTAGAGGTAAAGCAGAGACAGGTTGTTGAGGAACTAAGATTAAAGTCTCTCTGTTCATTCAAGTAGTTTCCAAATCTGTTTTTGTTTAAATAGACATGAGCCCACAATACACCATATTTAAGCAAGGCCAAGAAAGAGCGGAATGAAAACACCTTTGTTTGTTCCGTTCTCCCCTCCAGCCAGAGCTGACCTGCTCCAGCTCCTGGTATCGGATAGCCAGGAGTTTTTAAAGGGCAGATGACATGGATATTAGAACACAGATTTAAATGTTACTGTTTAAGAAACCACAATTCAATTAAAACTGCCCTGTTGAATGGTGTATTCATAACAGATGACCCTCTAAACCCAAATCACTCACCCTCATTTGGGATGAGCTGTTTCAGCTGGATGTTTGGGCAGTAACTGCACTGTCCAACAGCTCGCTGCTGGCACTGGCCTGAGGAATTGCTCAGTGTGTGAAGAGCCCCTCTATGCACTGCAGTTATGGTATGTGATGTTAAAATACATAGAGTGCTTAACAAAATCTAAGTGGTGCATTGTTCAGCCTCATGCGCTGTGTGCAAGCGTCTACACACAGCAATGCACGTTTGGTAAAACTCTGCTATTTCTGTCAACAGTAAAACACTTTTTCATTGTTAAATTAAGAGATGCCATCTAAAACACCACCTGTATTATACTGAATAGAGGATTTAGCTGGTGCAATGCAAACTGACAAATTACATTAGATCATCAATTTGAAAAAAAAATCATTTGAAGCCAGCAGAATTTGAAATGTCTTTTCTTGACAAGAATTATCTACTAGTGTAGAAATTACCATGTGCTTGAATTTTAAAATTATAAATAATTTCTTAAGGCATGCTGTTTCTTTTTCATAAGGTTTTGCTACTGCATATATTTTGACATGTATTATTATGAACAAAAATCAACTGGTGAAATTACTGATGGAAAACTAATATCATCAAGAATAATAACTGAAACAAACTCATTATCTGACTGGGGCAGACTTTTAAATACTGCATTTCAATCTATGAAATCCTTCCTATGTGGTTTGATCCAGCAATAAGCTACTAGGATGTGAAGAGTTAAATCTTCCCCAAAAGTGTAAAGGACTTATAAAATCAGAGGCTCAAATGAACCTTGAATGGAAGATGTGTCAGACTAACTGTACCGATTATCTACCTTGTGTTGAAGATTATGCCACATCTATTTTAAATACTGATGGTAGGAGAATAGTAGAAAATTAATTTGCACAGATAATCCAGCTCAACAAAAAGCCTCATGGTAATAACTTTATTTTAAATTTTTCTTGTGTTCTTTGAGTAATGTATTCAGTTTGTAAATTAAATATATGATGTAAGAAACTGTAGATCTTATCACAATATTTTAACTATCTGCACAGCAGCTGACAGAAATTTAACCAGAGAAAGGCAAGGTCTAAATGAAATACAAAACATAAGTGGAAAAGTGTCTGGATGATTGACATAAGTGAGAAATTGGTTGTTTTAGTGCATCCCCTGCATCCCTGTAATCTTGTTTAATCTGATAAACTGGAGAAAATGATCAGTAACATCTAAAGACAATGGTCATGTGAAACCAGGCCAATTCAGCATGTCTGTTGCTTGGCTTTGATGGAGCTACTGCAGGTTTGCTCTGGAGGCACTGACACATCCAGGCTGGCCATGCACGAGGGTTCACAGGCAGCTCCTGCTTAAAGCACACAAGGGTAATGGCACCTTAACGTGGCAAGGTGAAAACTGGCTGTGACATAGGAAAAAGGAGACATTCTCAAAGCAATCTATACTGCACGTGAAACAAATTAAGGATGTCACAAATTAACTAAGGAAGCTTTAAGTACCTCTAAGTGTGGCCAACTGACTTAGTAGTGAGTACTTGACAGTCAGTCTTAAGTACAAAAAGAAAACAGAACAGGAGAAAATACCTTCCTTTAGTGGGAGTTTAATCTCATTATTACCTTGTGTTTAATCAGCAGTAGAACATGTGGAATACCTAATAACACACTGATACTTAGAAGAAGTTTGAATATTTTTTAAGGGAACTTAAGATAGTCCAAGAGCACTGGTGCATCTAGTAATCCTTCTCCCAGAGCAGCAGGAAAGGATGCTGCTTAAGGAGAAAAGGCTTGGCTGCTCTCTGCAGCCCTTTCCCTGTGTGCTGTACAGGAATAGGAGAGGATTCATCCTTCCTGTGTCCTTCAGTATTTGCTCGTGGACCTTTTCATGGATTCCCCTAATCTCCTTTTGAGCCTGTTGATGCTGCCTTTCTCCACAGCTTCCTGTGGTATGAGTTTGAGAAGTTGTGTAGCCACTACACAGAGAAGAATTTTCTTTCATCTGTGCTTTTATCTGATGTTCTACCAGCTTCAGTGAGTGGTCCCTAGTTTGGCTATGGAGGGATTTAGTGAACAACAGTTCTGCACTCCTCAGTCTTCCCAATAGCCTTTCCCTGTCTCCTTTCTGTCTTTCTTGTGGGTAATGGTTAACACTGTACATACTCAAAAGCAGTGTTCTGTTGATAATTTACTAATAATTTCAGACTTCTCCAGCTAAGGGAGCATCTGTAAGATATCTAAAGGCAATGCGTTTTTACCCAAACTGAGAAAGCAAGCAGATTTGGTTGTCTTTTACTGCCAGTATTGCTCCAGAATAAATAAAACAGAACAAGCAAAAAAACCAAGAGGAAGCAGTGACTAACTTCATAGAGAGTATTTAAATTAAGGGCACCAGGAAACTACAAAGATTCTTGTAATGGGGAAAAATAGTGGTTAGTGATACATGACAAGCAAGAATTCATCAGCAGATGGTACAGAAATAGAGTGGTATAGAAAGAAGAAAGAAAATTAAAAGGGGATGTTTTTTGATGCTGTCAAGAAACTTGACAAAACAATCACTCTCAATTACAATATCTGGAGAGAAACAGAAATGTCATAACAGGAGACAACAAATATCATCAGAAAGAATGGTATTGTTAGCTCCTGGGAGCAATAGTGGATGTTCTCACATGTTTTTTCAACATTTTCCAATTTGCAGACCCTTAAATAACTGTCAGTAAAGATGACTCTACTCTCCTCATGACGAGATGGGTCGAAGGTAAAAGAGGTAAGAAAGGTCTGTCCCTACTTCAGCAAGGTTCCAGGCTTCCACTTGGGTGCATATATCTGTAGGTATACAGTCATCTTTCTTGAGTAAACAGCTTACTGGTGAGAGTTTTATCTATAGGTTGAGCAGGAAACACTTGTACCCAAGTGGATGCATGCACAAAACCAAATACAGACTAGTGGAAGTCCATTCAGGGAGTCATCAAAAACTAGTTTTCAAATAGCTATTATTTGTTTCAACAGAACTGGCACACCACAGAAAAAAATATATATACATTTTAAATTAGTTGTAGTTTATAAATTACTAATTATATTGGTTCAATACACTGGTAGTTAAACACTATTATAATATGAAAGAATAGTGGTTCAAGTTGATGGGTTTTGGAGACCTTCAACCAGAGGCCAACACTGGTCACAGAGCTGGGTTTTCAAATGGGGAATTTTTGAGTTTTTGGAATCTAGGCTGCAGCTCAAGACCAACTTAAAACTTCTAGATACCTTTTCTGTGCATTCTTACACTTAGTTTTAGAGTCTGACATTGATAAGGAGTAATGGTTTTAAGCTAGGAAAGGATAGATTTAGACTGGATATTAGAAAAGAAGATGATAGATCAGTGGAATGGGCTACCCAGAGAGGTGGTGGAGGCCCCATCCCTGGAGTCATTCAAGGTCAGGCTTGATGGGGCTCTGAGCAACCAGACCTAGGTAGAGATGTCCCTGCTTGTGTAGGGAGGTTGGACCAGATGATCTCTAGAGGTCCCTTCCAGCCTAAAACATTCTATGATTCTATGATTTATTTGGGCTCCATACAGGCAATCTCAAAGCTGACACAAATGTCTGCCTGGAGCTGCCTGGGAGCCACAGCTTCTGGGAGCCAAACCCAGCTCCTCCAGGCTCCCTCTGTTCTCCCCCCAGTGCCTGGAGCCCTGTGAGTGCTGAGGGGGACGTGGGGCTATGACTTGCTGACTCCCACACAGGCTGCCTGAAACCTCTGGCCCTCGGGCTGAGCGTGGCAGCCCTGCCAGGCAGAACTGTCACACTGCTCCTGGTCCCAAGGGACAAACCCTTGGGACCTTGCCTCAGATTTGGAGAAAGTTTGGAAACCCAAGATGTTTGGAACAAAACTTCTGTTATTCAACAAATCGACGTTTTTCTCTGAAACCTTCTTCAATTTCAATTTGTAAAATTTCAGACCAGTTTTAGTGTGACATTATCTGGATTAAAGTGAGCTGGTGATACTAACAGCACACGTGGCAGAATCATGCTGGCATCTTCTGTGCCACCTTGCTGCTGGTGTGAATACTGAGGGACTTCACTGAACCATTGGACTTGCTGAAGGGGACTGCAAGTTTCTTTGATTCAGCATTTTAAATGATGCAAAATCCTGTGTCAGGAAATGTGACTTCTCTCATGCTTCCAGGGCAATATTAGAAAAAAACCCAGTATTTTTATTTTGACCCTTCTTCACCAGTTTCAGTCTACTCTTACTTTGTAGTCTTATCTCTCCCCTTCATAGTTTTCTCCACTATGCAGATGCTGGAGCTCACCAAGCCAGACCAAAAGGGTTTCTGACCTTGGGAGTGTGTTGAGTTAGGGGGGATTTCAGGGAAGAACCAGGTAGATTTAAGATCTCTTGCTTTTGCCTACAGCAAGGTCAGAATGCAAGGGAGAAAGGAGAGTAAAATACAGAGCAGAAGTGATGGACCTGGAGAAAGCAAAAGCCATCATAAGGAACTGTTTTAAAGGAGCTGCAGGCATCAGCTGCCAGGCCAGGATCCCTCTCTGCATGCAGAACACCTGGCTGCTTAGGCAAAGCAGCTTTCTACTGAAATAGAGCTCTCTTACAGGGATTAGTCAAACTGGGGCTGGTGGATGCCATTCATTAGCTCTTGTGGGGACAAATGAAAGGCTTGTTGACCTTACAGTTCTCTGTGGCCCTTTAGTTCTTCATTAAAAACATAAAGATTATAAAATATGGAAATGAATGCATTTTGAAAGATGCATTTTGTATCAGAACTTCCCCAATGAATAACATAAAAGAAATTATTAAAAACCCTTCATTAGAAACAGTAAGAAAGCAAAGAAAAATAACTTTATACACATCTGTAATTAGATATGCAAGTCTTTTTAAAGACTTTTTAAGCAGTCTTATATGAGCTCAAACTTATCAAAATATAAGTCTGCACTCTCAATTTGAAGTGTCATTGACATCATCTGGTCATGTGAACTACTGATGTGTGTAAAGCTGACCATACATTTTGCTGGTCTGGGAATCTCTACAAAATACTTGATGCCTGGATTGAAAGATCCCAGTAGTTTCAGGACATAACCAGTAAAAGTAGGCAAGGTTAGTTCTCCTTCCCAATTCAAGTAGCATTTGCTGGGTTGCCAGTAGGGTGGAAAATGGAAAGTGAGGTGATATAATTTATGTTGACTTTTGAAAAGTTTTTGGCAGGGCAATTCACAAGAAGCTGTTAAGGAAATGAGCGCTATCATGGGCTATAGAAAGTGGCTAATAAAAATAAATAATTGGAACAAATGGTTACTTTTCATCAAGTCAAATGATTAGTAGCTGGCTGCCCCAAGGACCTGCAGAGGGATTAGTTTATTTAATGTACGTATTAATGAACTGGGAAGAGAAGTATGAGAGGAAAATTTGAAGGGAATACAAAGTAAGTAGGAAAGATTTTGAAGAGCTTCACCGAGTCATAAGAAAAAGGTGAACTGGCAACAGCAAAGCAGATTAAATGCATAATGAAAAGAATCATACATATAGCTGTATTCTAAATTAACTGTAACCAGGAAGGAAAAAAACCTAAGATCAACTGTGTATCACTTAATGAAAACTTTTATGCAGTGTGTAACAGCAGAAAAAATAATTCTCAAAAGGTTGTATCACCACCGTATCAGTAAGCAGTAGGAAATAATTTGGAACAGCTCCTGCTGTTTTTAAAAGGTATTAAAAAATCCCCACACACCAAAGGCACACAAGGATACTGAAAACTACCAAGAATCTGGAAGGACTTCCATGTGGTAGGAAGGCTGAAAAGGCTGGGGCTGCTTCCTGACAGACAGGACATCTTCCACTTCATCTCTTCATATAAGGACAGGAGTTTATTCAATGAAAGTGAAGGTCAGAAAACCCCCAATAATCCCCAAACACCAAAACCTAATTAAATAAGATGTGCATCTCATTGTTAACTCCTGCAAATTACTGCCACAAAGCACTATTGAGGCTTTACATTTGGTAGTATTTAAAATTTTTTAAAAAAAAGATTGCCACATATAGATAATGAGAAGCTACTTGGTTGCATTGAGCTGAATAGTATTGAGAGAACAGAAACCTTTATCCTTTGAGAACTGAGCTGCTCAGTAACTGTAAGGATTAGAAAGAAATGTCTCCTATTTCTTCCCATTCACCTCAAGGCTGTTTGTACCTTCCCATAAAGTATCTCTTGTGACTTCTGATGTACCAGGCACTGTCAGAGACAAGGACTGGGCAGTTCTGACTGTGATGAGCATTAACACTGAGGAACATGGATGTTATTCAGCCACACTCACCAGGGTACTTTAGCAAGGGTGGTATAAATTGTGTTTCTAAAATAATCCAAATCTTTCTAGACCACTGGGTCTGAGCACACGTAACTGAGAAGTGATTTGTTACTCGGTGATACAACCCCAGAGTTGTAGAATTACACATACCTCAGTGTCACTCCTGTTCCTTACTGTCATTTCCCACGGACCTTCCACTGCAGCAGCATGTAACAGACCCCCCCTGCCTCACACCACTCCGTGGGAAACAGCAGGAGAGGAGCCAACTGATAAAAAAATGCTATCAGATATGGGGAAAGAGCGTGAAACTTGTTTATGTGCTTCTCACCGTATCACTTGTGCAGCATGACAAGGATTTCTCCACAAATGGACTCTCTGTCTGCAGTTGCTGCAGTTAACAGCCCCCTTCCCCCCTCAAGGCTGTAGAAGTTTAAATCACATACCGATTCCATTCACAACAGGTGATTCATTACTAACTTCCAACACGTTGGGCAAATTTTGTTCTCCTTCATGATCATTTAAATCCGTGTTTTGCTGTTGTGAGCCATTCCCAAAATGTCTAGAATCTTTGTCATGACTCCCATCTCCATTCTGCAGACCATTATGTGGCTTTTTCAGTGGCATGATCTGTAAACCGCTGGGAGTAGTTCGGTAAGTCACAGTTTTAGCAGCCCTGTCATTAGCAGATCCTGGCTTTGCTGCATACCCTCTCTTCTGTTTCTGAAGAGATGAATTCATTCTCTTCCTTTTGTGTGCTGACCCTTTAGACTTCCCAGATTCAGAAGGTCTATGTGATATTTTGTCAACGGATGACCCTCGGCTTTCCCGTAAAAACTTTGTAGCTCCGGCCTGTTTCCCATGTCTCGATCGCTTTTCCCTGGTAACGTGTAGTCCATTGAACTCATCAATAAACTCCTCACAATGGAGTAGGTGGTGTTCAGGTTCCCAGGTGTCTTCATTGCTTCCGTAGCCTTTCCACCTGATTAGATATTCCCATTTGCCCTTCTTGTTCTTCCTTTTGTCTACAATCCTCTCTACCTGAAAGAAAAAGCCAAAAATGTCATATTAGAAAGGAAAACAGTTTGGTCATGAAAATGATGTTCTTCATTTACAGCCAGGAAGGCTTCCTGTAAAAGCACCTTAGTATTAATGAGATTCTTCTAAAATATGAACTGCCTCTGCCATGACAGCCTACCCAGACTGGCCAGAGTGTAGCAACCTATTTGAGAGATGCAAATTTACCTTATCTTCATAGGATGCAGTCCCACACTCCATTCCCATGGGATCCTATAGAGACCATGCTGGCTGCTGCTGAGAACCTACTTGGTGTGTGAACAAACTGATTGACCTAACATTCAGGAATCAGTGTTACATGTTCCTGTTTGACAAAGAATTCCTGTGAACAGGCCTGGCAATGGTGGAGAGGAAGGCAGGAGCCCCAGAGGTATTTTGACAGCAAGTTCATTTCCCCTTCTGAAAATATTAACACACATAACCACCTGATCAAATCTGATCTGGGAACCTGCCATAGCCACAATGTGAAGAAACAAGAGAGAGCCTGAAAATAATTAATGACAGCATGATTTCTTTGAAAATCTGGTTGTAAAATGAGACTATTACTGTTACATTCCTCAGCTGCCTCTGGTTTGAAGGAGCTAAATAAAGCATCTTCTGCTGTATTGGCAGCTACTGGTCATTCTCCTGAATCCACACATGCATTATGTCCCTATAAACATCCCCATACAACAGAGAACTGATTATAACAAATTACAATATTTTACACCAAAGATCTCATTTGCAGTGGCCTGCAACCACTCAACTCAAAAAATGTGTATTTTTAATGAATGCAATATTTGAGTAAATCCACAAAATTTGTGAGTGCACCAATTAAAAAAGAACCCAAACAAATGCAAAGCATAAAGATAGGATTTTTATGTGGAAGCAATGAGTTCCGTGAACCTATGCTAGAGAATGTCAGTTCAAGGACCATTTCTGCACCAAGGGCTAAGGGACTGCCAGCTGAATGTGAATTACCTGCATCATGAGGCTGTGGGACACAGGCTGTACCACCAAAGGGATCTTTGTGCTATCTCAGCTCTGGCAAGGTCTCAACTAGAGGGGAGCATATTAAACCCCAGCACCATCAGCGGACAGCAAGTCATGGGTTTAAATTACATCCAGTGGAATTTAGATCAAGTCATTAGGAAAAATGTAGTAAAAGTTAGGCATTAGAATAGGTAATGTGGGAAAGGTATGGAGGGGTTCTGGAACAGTTTTTGTTAGACAGACATCTGCCATGAAAAATCATTGCTGGAAAACTGGGTTATGATGAGAAAATCTCTTGAAGTCTCTCCCAAGATCTATTTCCCAATCCTTTAATTTTCAGATTTTTTAAAAATGTGGCTTATGTGGGATAAAGATGCCACTAATGAAAAAAAAAATCATTATCATTAACCAAAAGTGCTATTGTTAATTTAGAAAGATAAATAAGTGGATGGCTAATGTAATAGCTTTCATTGCTCTTCAAAGAAAATACATCTCGTGTGAAGAACAACAGTGGAATCTGTATGGAGAATTTAACCTTGAAGAAGGGCAATCACAGCAGTGTAAGTAATTGTTCTTTCTAGGTCCCCTGTTAGAGCAAACCAATGGATTAATTCTGTCTGTTCACTGGCTGGAACTGTACATTCACAGAAATCTTGGTGGGTTCCCCAAAGGAGCCTAAATGTAATTAGCAACTAAACATTATACTTCCATCTCAATTCATTTACATGGGAACTGTGCTAATATATCTGTGTCTGAGTCATAGTGGACAGCTTCCCTCCATCTCCAGGGCACTCCACTGCAGCATCCCAAACAGCTCCTTCCTGGGCTCTGTCTTATCAAATATCTGCACAGAAGCACCACAGAAGCAAACAAGGCATCCTCTTTACTCTGAATTCAGCAGAGTCCCCTTCAGGACTGCTCAGAGCTGCAAAACAATGACCTGAAGAGCAGTTTAGGCAAGCCTGAGATCATTTGTCTCAAAAGAGGGAAAAGTCTTCACAAAAAAAATGGATTGGCATTTTTTTTTTTGTCCTCATTTGGGATGTGTGCCTTTCAATTATCAAACTAATAGACTTACTATGATCTTGTTGACTTTATAGAGAGCGGCTGTCCAAATTATCCCTGGCTTTAAAATACTTCTCATCCTCCTATCTGGGACTACCTAGAGACTGCACATCAAACCACGGAGCTCTGTAGTGGCCTGTGGGTTGGCTGTGGATTTGTTACTTTAATTACTGCAGCTTACTATACCAAGGAACAAAACATATATATATATATATATATATATGTGTCCTGGGGAAAAAATTAAATTGCTGCTAAACTCAGTAGACCACAGCTATCATTACTGCAGAGAATTTGGTTGAGTGCTCTTCTGCCTGTACGAGCTAAGCAGTATTTGCATTCCCCTCTCTTTGAAATTCAGGAATTTGGACTAGGAACCCAAACTCAGTGTCAGGTTGATGCTACCTTGATGTATTCTTCTGAGGGCTTACACCAGTTGCATTCCCCTACTTGCTCACTGAAGGAAGAACCTCAGACAAGATGGACAAATACCTTGCCATTTGGGAATCACACACAAAACCCATCTCTTCAACCTCATCTTTTCCATTCGCACATATCTTTAAATGTACCTATACTGATTTCTCATGTTCACGTTGTGGCTCTACCACAAGGAGGAAAGGTGAAGGGATGAGGTTTCATGGAGAGCATTTTTTAGTATGGAAAGCACTCAAGGATTTTGGTGATGAGACATTATGCATTTCAATTAAGAGGATAAAAGGAGAAAACATGAGTGGTCTTTGTTCCTGGGAAACAAAATGCTGGCAGTGGAGAATGTGATTAACCAGTTCAACACATCATGGAGGGAGAATAAAAGTACTTATGAAATTGGGTCAAATTTAATAAATGGTTTCAGAAAAAACATTCAGAAAGTAAATATATTTGGGAAAGACTAAGCATCTCATTACAGCATTTTCAGAACAAAACTATCAGTTTTCACTTCTAATTTAACAAATAAAACTAAAATAAGGAGGGACTAAATAAACCGAAGACAAAATGTTTTGTTTCTGGTCAACCTTCTTTTGAGTTTATTGTTTTGCTGGAGAGAAAATTAAAAAAATGTGGGTTGATCCAAAATTAGTTGTTTTCCTTGAGTTTTTTTGTTCAGCCACCATAGCCACTGGTTTGACTAATGATGTGTAAAACGTCTGAGTAGATATTTGCCTGGTCCTTGTTACTGCCTCATTGTTCACTACTGATTGCATTTGAAAGTAGCATGGGACATACCTGACCTCTCAACATGGTCCCTTTTCTTTCTTTGAGCTTTAAGTTCTTCATTCATCCCCTTCAGAGTGTCACTATGTTCCTTCACTGCACACAGTGAAGTGTTCCAGGCATAAACATCAGGTTCTCACTCACACCTGGTACCCACCTGTCCCACTTTCCCTCTATTCACAGTAATAACAAACATCAATATTTGGGGTTTTTACTGATGTATATTTATTTAAACAGGCAGTACATAAAGTGACAATCTTTCTGCATTTATGTAAGGCTACACAAATTCATATGAGTTTTCTCAGTGAGAAATAATTCTGTGGCAGCCAGTGATTAATAGAAAGAATAATTTCATTCCTTCCCTAGAATAAGCAATACACTGTTCTGGGAATATGCAGAAAGTATCTATGGCTTCAATGTCTGCTCTTCCATTTTCCTCACAGTTGTCTTTAATGAGAACTGAATAATATCCTCCCAACAGTGGCCCTGGTCATTACAGTTTGCCAAGTCCCTGAATTCACTATACTTATTTTGGAAAACTAAGTAGTTAAATAAAAGTGAAATAACTGCAAACAAAGTTTGCAGGGTATCACAGTGAAGAGAGTGCTGGAAGGACATACACAGTGACTCACATGGATTCTCTCTCTCCCTGCCCCTCTTGGCTAATTCTGGATGAACTGAGGTGCTGAAATGTTACCATAGAAATATGTTTAAAGAGAACAAATAAAACGAGACCATGGCACCTGTACAAGTGTATTTACAACAGACTTCTGAGGTTCCAGCTAGCCTTAAACCTTGCTCTATACACAGCTGCACAAAGTAGGATGAAAGTCATAAATGAAAGCCTATTTAAAAAAGTTTGTATTCTAAACTTAATGTGAAATAGTACAAAAAATTTAATCAATTACAGTACAAATATGTAGAGCTTCATAAACTTAGTGTTGTGAACTGGATGTCAAGTGCTTATATATGCAGAGTACAACACACACATCTTCCTTCATAGGAGATTTAGGGTCAAAATCACTCATTCAACAGCACGGTATTATTGTCCACTTATATATATAAAAGGTCCAGGCTAAGTTAAAAATGGATAATTGCTACTGAATTATTTCTAGAGATAAAACTGTAAAGTCAAGCAGAGTATACTCATCTCACAGTTCACAGGAGCTCTAAAGAGCTTAAATAAAAATCCTCGTGCTCCCAGAAAACACCTTCCAGGAGATGAGTAAACTCCCAGAAAGGTTTGGAAGATTGCGTATCTACTTAGTGCTTTCCAAAATAAGTACATGTCATCTCCTCTTCTTGCCATGCATATCTATGTAATCAATTTAAACTGTCATCTGGGATGCTCAGATGGTCTCTGTTAGGGTACTGTAGAGAGCAGCAGACTGATTTAATGACACACACTAGAAAAACTGCTTTTCAGTACTATAAATTACAGGACTTGGGCTGTTTCATGTGTTTTTTTCATTGGAGGTCTTTGTCCCATGTTGTGCCTCAGGGTGTTGGAAGGGTATTTGAACAGAGTGCCAAGGGAAGAAAGGCAGTAAGATTTCTGAGAGAGATAAAGGCCATCTGATTCAACATGTTTTGTCTCTTAAAAATTCATTATTGCCCTAACTTCCTCCTCTTTGTTACCTTTGCTTTAAGAAAGAATGTATTTCATTAGTTGTAAATCTCTTGCTTGCTTGTATTTGTAACTTATTTGTGTTCCCCTTGTATTTGTATTTAATTTCTCAAAATCTGGTAATTGGAGCATTTGTTCCAGATGTACCAAAAAAAGGCACCATATCTTCTGAAGCAGTCAGTATTCACATGAGAGAAATTATAGTGGAATGGATGCTGGGTGTCTCTTCAGAATGTGACCCACAGTTGAAAACCAGAGCAGATCCAATCAACGTGCCAGCCATGAAAGCCCCTCAGTAGTAAATTCGTGTAGTTACCTGGAAGGTCAAAATGAAAGGGGAAGGGCTACGTAGGCATAAAAATGAAAGGGAAGACGTCCCTCATCTGAATTATTCACAGGCAAAACATCAAATGACATCTTCCCAGGACACTCAGTGAACACCCTGTTAATGTCAAGAAGACAGTGCTTTTTATTCAGTTCCTCTTTTCAAGCATATGGATATATTCTGAGAGTAGGAAGAGGTGTTAAACTAGGTAGGGAAATCCGGAAAGTTCTGCATTGTCACTGGTGAAATCGGTCTCATATTACACACAGTTGCAGACCTTGTGTTAGGTGTATGTGTCCTCCAACACACACACAGAAGACTTAGGACAGACCAAATAAATGCTGTGAAAACTCCAGCTGCTCCCTGTATGTGAGCCTGCACCTCTGCTCTTCCCCTCCTGACAGGCAGCAACGCTGCAGAGGCTTCCTCCTAAGTCAGTGGATGGTGCAGGTGTACAGGGAAAACCAGACGTGCGCTGACATTAGTTGTATTTTAAAGTAGAGATGAGGCAATTAGAAACCACTCTTAAAAACTACTTTCCTGGAGCCAGCATTTTGCCTGCGTAAGTGCACTGCTCGTTACCTTCCCTGGCATGCAGGTATCCTACAGAAATAGAAAGATAAGCCTCGCCACGTGCTTACACAAGCAGTGGGATTTCCAATTTGTGTAAGGGGTCTCCTGGCAGAAGGAATTTGCCTTTATTACCAGTTTAGATTAAATGAAGCCCTGGCTGATGGCCTGCAAAAAACAGGCAACCACAGCTTCCATCTAGACCCGTCTCTCTACTGACACATGCCATTTTTCTTGGAAGTCCCACCTTTCTCTGAAATTCAGTCTCACTGGTACTGAAGGTCTGGTCTGGTCTGTCAGTTGTTCTGTTGAGAACTGCCCTGGTGCCACATCTCCAGCTCCACACAAGGGCTGGGTTCCCCCCTTGATGCCATCTGTCCCTGTTGCTCCCTGTACTAACAGAACCCATTCTCGTGCCCTTCTCCTCTCTCATTTTGTTTGCAGCAGCTTTCTCCTGGTCAGAACTTAATGGTGCTCAGACCCCCCAGTCTGTTAAATCCATTTCCCTCTCCCAGTATAAATTTAAGGATGTAATCTAAATCACTTTCTTCTATTAGGATACTTGAGTGTATGTGTTTAAATAATACCTGTGGTGGAAGTGCCACAATCACTGTGGTTTTTGGAGCAAACAGGAATAATAAATACAAAAGAATCTTGCACTGGAAGAAGGGTGTTTTTGTATAGACTGATACTGTTCCCTGGCAAAGGACTGGAAAAGGAAAATTGACAGATGACACAGGGAGAAGGGGCTTGCTGGTCAACATGTGTAGTCCCTGTCATTGTAGGCAGTTGCATCATATCAACCCTTTCATATCAGGTATGTTCATGATACAAAACAGTATTTCTGGCTTATTGTTGGTAGGTTGCACAGCAAACATGTTCATTCTTAAATTACATAATTTTGTAAAAAGTATTTTAGGTTTTCATTTGGAAAGCCAGACAGTTTCAAAGGTGCAAGAAAAGTGCACTAAGAAGTAAACATATTCTTTAGCAGTAGGTTAAGGTAATCTTGACAATGTTCTTTCTGTGGAGGATTTTTGCCTTTGTGGTCCAAGCGTGCACCCGTGTCATCAACAGAACTGCTCTGCAACGTGGGGGATCCCTCTTTAGGTCAGTTCCTCCGTAAATGGTTTAAATCCTTTTCACTTACACACATTAATCAACACGTACAATATAGGTGGCAATCCAAAGAACATGGGGGTTTCTATTTTAAAGCATAATTATGCGTTTAATTCATCAACTCCCCATTTTCTTTTGTACACCACATCAGTTCTTGGCTGTATTTCAGTGTTCATATTTCTTAAGGGAAAGGAAGCAAGAAGCTATCCATACCAAATTCCTAAGGTCCTTTATGTTAAAGAGTGGTCAGTTGAACACACCCTCTCTAAACTGACTAGGCACAGTTTATTTCAGAATGAGTCTGCTCAAATGCTACCTACAATATATGAATTTGATGATAAATGCTTACTTTTATTTCAGTACTAAAGTACAGCTGGTAATTTTTACTATACTGCTAGATTTGCTTTGTACATTATAGCGCACACTTTAAATTTAGAAACAACAGGTATTTTCCTGGCTTGTGGAGCACCGAAGTAAAAAATAAATGCTGTTCCTTTTTACTATCATGAGAGAGATTTAAAAACATGGTTGGAGTACGCTGCTAATCTGAGAGAACTGAGCGTGGCTGAAGTGTGCTTTAAGCAGAACTGTTCTTGTACAGTCTATTTCTGTGACAAGCACACATGACTAAAAGATGAATGAGAAATCTAAATTCAAAGAGACAAAATATTTTGCTAAGCTCTACAAAGAGCTGGCTGTTTTGGACACATGCACGGCTCTCAGCTTTCTAATCCTGCAGACTACTTCTTCAAATGTTTCGCTGCCGAATTCAATGGGATTCTCCAGTTTTATACCATCTGGGAGTGTGTTTATGGGAAACGTGTGTGCTTATCAGAAAAGAAGAGTTCAACACAACCTAGTAAGGACTTGATTCTGCCTGTGTTTCCCTCACAGTACTGCAAGTCAGCAGAGTTATTCCCACTTTATTTAGATGCCAGTAAAATCAAAGTAGGAATCCCTGGGATTTAAACCATGAGGTTTTTCACTTTTATTTTAAAAGCACTTTATAGGAACAGGAGCAGGACTTGAAGGGACTTCCAAGCAAACCAGTGTTTATGTGAACATATCACAGTTCTTTCAGTAAAACTGCCTGGAATTTGTTAAAAATACTCCTGTTTCCAAACAGATGTGGAAATGTGTAAGCAGCAGTTAAAAAATAAAAATATGTCTATCACTAAAGGTGCTTTTCACCAATGCTAAAGCAAGTCCAGAAATGTAGGAAGCTATTATTAATTTACATAAAATCCACAACTGAAAACATTAGAAAAGAATTAATGCTGTTTTCTTTTGTTCGTTTGAAGTCTACTCTCCTTTACCTTCTTCAGTTCTAGCTTAGTGTTCCCTTGTGCAGTTCACTCAAGTCTTTTCCTCCACCACACGGGCTTCATTCAGATTCCACTTAAGGCCAGGACTTCAGTTCAACTTTTACACCCATCCCAAAGCTTAGCCAGAAGTGAAGATTCCACATTAAAAAAATACAATGGTTCTGCTATAATACAGCACAAATAAATACTGGAACTACTCCTCTGTCCCACCACTCAGTGACTCGGTGCTTTACAAATGCTACTGCTGCAACTGTCATAAAATAAACCACATGTTCTCCTGTGGTAGGTAGAAAAATATGTTTGTAGCCCTTTTACAGCAAAGTGGTAAACTTGAGCTCAAAGAAGTGACAGCCCAGATTTTGGGGAGCTGTTCATCACTTGGTGTTTTCCAGAGGTGCTGAGGACTCAGGGTTTCACTGTGAGCATGAGCTTCAGCTCTTCAGAGGCTTCACCAACCTAGTGTGACAACAGAGGAGAACTGTCTGAGGGCAGCTTGCTGGCTCTGCAGAGCTTACACACCAGGGAGAAGATGAGAGACAAGAAGAGGGTGCAACATATGGAGGGGGCTACGAGGTGATGTCTGAATGGCCATGGTACAACACACCCTCTTTACCAAAGCTTTTGAAGTGAATTTTACTGTGATCTTTGAAAGATACCAATGTAATTGCTCTGCAGGTATTTTCAAGGAACATGCCCCATACTGAAACGACAGCTTGGTAAACATTAAGGCTCTGTGTTGGAAAACAGGACAAGTGGATAATTAGGGCATGTATTGGGTAGTGATACGGGATGTAGAATAGCAGTTTTGGGGTATGGTGTGTGAAGACTCTCCAGTGACAGCATGTGTTTTCTAGCTACTGTACACGGAGAGACGGGAGCATTTTTTAAAAGATCAATACATGTTTGACAGAGCAGCAAGTCAAAAGAGGCCTGAGTGTGAAGGAGGATGGTAATTGCTCCCCCATCACTGAGACGGAAGGGAGAGGAAATGAAGAACCCTACCCGTGTTATATTAATGGCTGGAGAGGGATAAGGAGATATCAGGAGGATAAATCATGTATCCATTTCATGCTTTCTATCCAAACTAGAATAGGAGGCAACTGGTTTGGAGCATCTATATAGCAAAGGTAGTAACAGTCAAATTTATGAATAATATCATGCAGGGGTGGGTTTTAGAAGGAAAGGGCTAAAAATAGATAACTTTGTACAATATAGAAGGTTTTCTATTGAGTAAAAAGCTGAAGTAGCAGTTTGTAAAATAGTGGGATAATAAGAGAAGAAAAGTCAGGAAACACAAAGGTTTCTCTCAGAATTCAGTAGAATTCTTCGTTTTCTTGGTTACACAAATGAAGCTAATGTGATGGCAGAACACAGGAATGAGCCAAAAAGAAAGGTAGAGCAGAAGAAAGGAATAAAGAAACATGCTTTAGGCAACTACAATGGCATGATAGGAGCACAGAATTTTATAAGTACCCAGGATAGCAGTGCAACATCACAGAAAAATGGCACAAAAAATTTCAAAAATTATCTGTGAAGGAGTAATTGTCAAAAAAGAAGAATGATGCATCATTATCCCCTCAGAAATAGCATTCAGATGAGCAGGGTCAGTAGGCCAAGTTCTGGCCTCAATTGTTGCATTGGTTTTCCCTGCAGATTTAATTTGTGTTTGAGATCTGAATTCTGTCCAGTGCAAAACCAACTTTCTACTGGTGCCTGGAAGGCACAAACTATCTCACGGACAGTAGCAGAGACCTTTATGAAAGCTGTCAGTGTTCTTCAGATGGGGGCAGCTAATTAGAAATCTGCAATTAAAAAGTGGGGACAGTGCTCTGACTACGGAGCTGCAAAGGCGTGTTCATGGATTTAATATGAGTGTGGTTGGGGGCGGTTAGGTGGACTATGTGTGAGGGGGACGTTTGCTTACAGTCTGGGTGGCAGGCACCAACACATCTGTGCTGGTACAAATGTCTGCAGTGGGTCAGACTGAGGACACCACGCTGCCTGGCAGGCTCTGCCCGTGTTCTACCATGAAACTCCTCTCGCCCTGGGAGAGCCCTCGGGAGCTGCCACCAGAGCAGTGTGCTGTGGAGAAGACAATCACAGGTTACCCTTCTGCTGTCCTCAGGCCCTAGATCCTCCTGAAAGCTGACAACAGATAGTCACCATTCCTTGACCTCAGTGAGTCCTGTTTCAGCCTCGGTATTTCACACAAGCCAAGCAAGTGTTAATTGATGAGTCCCGGGTTCTTTCAGATCGTCATTACTCCCGATGATGGGGTTTCAGCCAAGTGTTGGCAGTACTTCCAGCCCTAGGGGTTGCTATAGACTGGAATCCATTACTCTGTTCAGGGAGGCCCCAAGGAACAGCACTGGGGTTTCTCTGGTGGAGAGGTGCAGATCTTGCTGTCCTGCTCAAAATGTCCACTAGGTCACTCTAAGGGTTGCTGTGGAGGCACATGCCACATCTCCATGCTGACGGCTGTCTTCTCTTTCTGTTGATAGATGATGCAGACATACCAAGCATCAGGGTGAGCCTGGAACTCTGCTGAAGCTGAGGAACCATTTAGAGATGTCTTTGCTTGAAGCAGTATTGAATATGTAAGTAGTGAATGTATTACCGAGGACATTTTCCATGTATTTGTTAGTCAGATTCCTAACTTGGCGGTTGTGTTAATACCTCAGCTGCTCCTGGATGCATTTACAGCAATGATGTGGCAAAGGGCTTTGTTCCATGGGCCTCCACAGAATGGGACACTATACTTTTATAAATGTAGGGTTTCTGGGATTTTTTCCCTATGTTTGTCTCACTGGGATTAGGCTGGTGTATGTTCTCTCCGTGGCACTGTGCCAGTCACAAACTGAAGCCGTGGAAGGCTGCAGCTGTCTGCTTGTTATTAATTGAGGGTTAGTGCGGAGACCAACACACGTTGGTGCTCCAACACCCAGACTGTTTTCCAGATACTTCATGAATGGGAGCTTAAATTCACACTTCAGTATCTGAGTCACATTTAATACTAAGATTCCACTTGTAAATGGTTTATGAAATTACAAAAAGGAGTTCTAACAAATGACTAGTAAGTTGTTAAGAGACTCTTATGAATCTCACACCTAATTAGTCTTCTAATTCTAACGAGTCCATGATAATCTTCCGATGGATGTCCTTGCTGCCATCCCTAGCACAAAGTATCCATGTAGTCAAATGCTGGAACAGATGTCCAGAGAGGCTGTGGAGTATCTGTCCTTGGAGGTACTCAGAACTCGACTGAACAAGACCCTGAGTAATCTAATTAAGTTGGTGCTTTGTTAAGCAATGGGTTGGATCAGAGGATCTCCAAAAGTCCCTTCCAACTTTATTCTACAATACATAAATTTTTCCTAAAATATTTACTAATAATTTACTAGTTCTTCATTACTTCTTTGCCACTTGGAAAAGCAGCTTGATTTGGAAAACTGAGTTCTATGCAGCCTGTGGAAGTGGGTGCATGAACTGACTCAATTAAGCTGAGTTTAGATTTACCAGGCAGCTGGAAGGGAGTTTCCCACAAGCAGCTCTGAATTTCCCTCTTTCCTTGACCTGATACCATCAGGGCTTGTTGGCTTTCACGTCACACAACAAAAGCAAACTACTCTCTGAGATGTACAAGGGAGAGAGATGGGTTGGAGAACCAAGGATGGCTGATCACAGGGTTAAAAAGATTTTCCTAGTCATTGAATGGACATTTTTAAATACTGAGATACATTGAGATGTAATTATTCAATATATTTTCAGTGTTTGTATGAACATTCTGTATTTATGGTATAAGCAAAACAAGAAATGTGCTAGGTTGGGATATGAACACACAACATTCTCCGTGACAGCAGTTATATATTTGCTCTTCACTCATGAAGGAATTAAAGACAGGGATAAGAGGGATAAGTTACTGTACATTTACCACAAAAATAAGAGGAAACATTCTAATAAAAATACACTGGTAGTTCTTGTACCTATCCTGGAGGTTTGTGCAGAGAGAGTAGCAGAATGCTCTCCAGGACAAGATGCTTAGATGGGGCTTGAAAGCCCGAGTTTCTGTTTCTAGCCCTCCTCACCACCTCAGCTGTTCTCTTCACTTTTATGTTCCTTATCTGGAAAGCACAACCCCTCTGTAACGTGATTTCAGACCTGGTGCTGAAAATGGGAAAGGCACATTGGAATAATTTTAATGTACAACAGTCTACAAAACGAACATTTTGATGAAGCAAATCTGTTTTGAAGCCTAGTCAGCAATATAAAAACAGGAAAAATCCCCAAGATTAACTTGTGCTGAATATCTGCATCTAATATTTGTGCTCTCTGAGGCTGGTACTTAGCAGGTTTGTAGCAGGTTATGCAGTGTAATGTCCTGACTAAAGCAAGAGGTTCTGAGCATACTCAGGAGTGTAAGAGACACACAAGATGATACACATTTCCTTTTGCTGGGAAAAAGAATACACCTGGATTAGATGGCTCTGGGATTACATAAGGAATTTCTGATGACACGTCAATCTTTCTTCTCCAAAGAGCAGTTGTGTACAAAGGCATACGTAATAAAAAATAACATAGAAATAAACAGTAACACTCATGATGGAGGAGTGTTATACTCTTACTACTTCAACAGAAATACTGCTAAATATTGGGGAAATTTATGCTTTTATTATGCTTGCCAGCTGTAGCGTAATGAAGAAACATAAACCTCATCCTTTTGGAATATTTTCAGGGCTATTAACTGAACTTGATAAGGCATCTAGAATGCAACTAAACTTGCCTTCTAGATAAGAAGAAAGTACTTTATGATTTTAAGATTTCAAGATGATATGCACGTAGCAAAGTTTTAGTTCAATTCCAAGGAAACAAGAAACTTCAGGTGGAAGAAGGATTTAAATAAGCTGACGGTTTGTCTTTAAATAATCAGATAATTTCCCTAGAGAGTATGTATTCCCCAATTACTACTCTGAGGTGTTATTTTCATAGGTACAAAGCACCATGCAAAACTATCCTACTAAATGGATGCTCATGATCATTAGTATTACTCAACAGCATAACAGGTGGAGCTCGGAGCAGTGAGCTCTTTCCTTTAATATGTGCTGTGCCATAATGCTTTACTTGTTCTTAAAGTTAAATGGTCAGAATATGTTAATCACAAAATCTAGTCTAGAGCATCTGTCACATCAGCGCTGATGATTGCTCAGTGTGCCCCAAAGACAAAGATGTTAGTTTTGCAGTATGAAAATTCAGTGTTATTCAGGCAAAGACCTTGCCCCTGGCTGTTGAGTGTCACAGGCAGCGTTCAGAACAGGCCCTGTGCAGAGCAGGGCAGACACAACCCGGGTAGCACCCTATGCTACATCTTCTTTACCATTTCTGCCTCACTGATTCCGTTCATGCACACAAACAGGTAGTGCAGATTTTAAAAGGCAAGTTCTCACCTGTGAATTCCTTTTAAAGGGAACTGGAGATATTTTACAGCATGTGTAAGCATATATGCTAGTTAGATACAGCCACTGGGGAAAAATGAATGGAACATTCTCCAGTTTCTCCCTAAGTGGCTAGAGAGAGACTTGCAAAGGTGATTCTCCCCCTCTACTCCACCCTCGTGAGACCCCACCTGGAGCACTGTGTNGGAGCCCAAAGTGTATGAATCCCCTGTACATCTCCTACCTTTTGTTGGGAGTTTTCATACCCAGATGAGCAGTCTGAGGTGTTTAGTAGCTTGCTCTGATGGCCATATAATATGAAATCATTCTTAGTCAAGATAATAAAAATGTCTGAAATCTTTCTACTTTCAGCTCTTTGGTGATGTACTTTTTTTAAAGCCTCCATAATACTACACGGATTAACAGCAGAGAGTCCTGTCCAAGTTAATCAATAAGCCACTTCAGTTTTGTGTAAGGAACATAATTGCGTTTTTTTTCTTCAACATAAAAATCTATTTGGCTTCAGGTTTTTTTTAATGGTAGATCTTTAGAGAGCAAGGAGATTTTTCAAGCTCCCTTCTACCCCAGATTTTGTATTTTAGGATTTAGGTTCTTTCCCCTGTCTAATACCTGTATAGTTACAGGACTCAAGGCAGCAATATGAAATCTAATTATGTAAATAATTGCGGGCATTGTTCAATGGATGGCATCCTGTGATAATCTAAATATGCTGCACGTACAGTGAGAAAATGTGTAATTCTAAAGACTTAGAGTCTGAAATAGTTTGTTATTTGTAACAGTATAAAGTACTGAATGAGAATGATACATATTTTATAGTTTATTCACACACTAGAACTCATTCTTGGGTTGCTGGTCACTGTATTTCTTAAAACTATAAGGTTTTAACCACTGTTTAAAATAAAAGGCTAATAATATCCTATTCATCAGATGTTCTATTAATAATGGTGAAAGAGACTCTGCATGTTTGAGCTTGAGCTTTCTAGCATTTTAGGTGTTGTGTAATACAGTCTGAAAATGAAAAATACAAAGCTATTAAACTAATAGTGACCTGCCAGAGTTAGTGACATATGAGACCACAAAATTTTTTACAATGTGACCAAAGTTTTCTTCTTTTGACAAATGATTAGTCTGTGGTTATAAAACTTCCAGGGATGCAGTGTCTTGATAACATTTTGAAAAAAAGCCTAGAATACAGATCTAGGATGTTTTATGTACTATGGCACTGAAGAAGTACCAATGGCACTTCCATTTAAGCGGAACCTACATTCCTTCTCAGTACAACGGCCCAGACTTGATGACTTAACTGTCATGACATTACTTACAGGCCCACGGATTCACATATTTGAAGGCCAGAAGGGACAATTATATCCATCTAACCTGTCTCAGGTTCACAGGAATGTTTTTCATTCAACAGTTCCACATCAGGGCTCAAATTCTGATTTAGTTAAACAACATCTATTAGAGAATCATCGCATCTTAATTTCAAATGATTCACAGAAAGTACACCACTGCTGTTAGGGAATCTTTCTAAGGCTATAAATAAAATGCTATAACCTTAATGTTAAAAAGCACATCTCATTTCTAATTTATGATGAGTAAACTTCCAGCCACTGGCACCTTTCATATCTCTGTTAGCTAATTTCATTTTCTAGACCTTAAATCCTGCAGAGCAGTTTGCAGCTAACCGAACAGATGGTCTCCATATTTCTTTAAGTTTTGTAAAATTTGGGTGCTAATGTGATGGCTCTGCCTAAAATTTTGTAGCTGCTTCAGAAGCCATATTCTAAAATTTCCTTGTGTTAGGGCTCATCACTTGTGTTTAAAGTCCAAATTCACGTTATTTCCTGTAATTTTGAGGGAGAACCTTTTTATGAAGTGCAAGACTATAATAACTGCATTCACCAGATCGATACAAGTCACTTATTTTCTTTGCTTTATTGCTTAGAAAAATAATGCCTCTCTTAAAGATGGCACTGTTTTGATTAAAGGAAAAGGAAAAATTAAATCTCAGAAAGATCTGCAGTGTTCAGTTCTGTGCCCTGGTTTCATTCCTGCCATGCAAAAAGTTTACTACTTATTGTCTTAAATCTGTACCCATGTGCTCAGTCATATGGACAAAAAGAGCAGTTTCCCCTTATGCTATACTGGATTGTTGCATACAACTATATAATTACCCACCTCTGTCTACAAACTGCTTTACATCCACGTAAATCTGTAGCCCTTTTGAAACTGGACCACAAAATTCTCATTTGTTTGTGAAGAATTCACTTGTTAAGTATTTATTTGTATTTATTTAGAGTCATGATACTACATAAGTGCAAAACCTTAAAAAGAAGTGATATGTGAAAGTTACACATGCTGTAAAAATTTAATAATCTACCTTTAAAAAACCCATATATTTTCAGTTTAGGTTTTTTTTAAAACCATATGCTATGAATTCAAAGATACTAATTAAACAAATTAAAACAAAACACTTTAGGAATGTTCTGAGAGCAGGCATATAAAGCACTAATCAAATGTAAGGAAAGACTTCAAATACTGCAAGTTTACTGCTTTGTATATTCTTTTACCATAGTAAAGAACATTCAAATCTTTTTAACCAAAGGATTTGTATCCTTTGGATACATGTGCCTGAAAATAAGAAAGGAGTTGGTTTTGCTGACCTGAAACCATTCACCAGACACAAGTGATTCACCATAAACTGTCTTGTGGGAAACAAAGAAGTAACAGCATTTTCTTCTTAACCTCAGACTTATTAAATGGTTTGTTGAGACTGTTGGGATATGTAAAAGAACTGCTGTCACTTTAGAGCAGACAGTGAACCAAAAATTACACGATTTTCTCAAATGAAATTCATGACTAGTGAATCAATTTCTACTAGAATAACCCAGTTCTGCATTTGAGAGCTGAGGGAACTCCACTGGGTAAATTCAGTCAGCAGTCTGCACGAGAGCCACTCGAGCTCTCTGGTCCAGGGGAGCCGAGTATAAATGAGATTTTCATTCACTGAGCAAAGTACATAAGCTACACTTCCCTGTCTTTATAATACTTGTGTAGCCAACATAAAGCTGTACATATTGAGCTTAATTTGGAAGCCAAGTTGTCTGTGGACTCAGCTGTGGACGGCCTGTCTTACTTTGCAGGCTCTCCTATGCGTGGTGATGGGGTGCCAGGGAGCCAGGATGGGCAGTGGGGGCTGCTGAATGACTTCCCAAAGACAAGGCCAGCAACATCCCAAGAAATTCCACTAGCAGCACAAAGGGATGGATGAGATGGGATGGAAAAGGACAGAAAAGAGCTGAGCATGGAGGAAGTGCCTCAGAGCCTTCAGAGTAGAACAAGCAGTTTGGGATTAGGAATGATCTCGAAATCACTGTACATCTTGCCTAAATTATGGGTTCCTGCTGGTGAAGCAATCAACTGCCCTTATCCATATAGCATGTGGGAGACTTACAACGTTCTAGAGCTACACACACAGGCAAATGAGCAGCACAGACCTGGCAAAAGGAAGGGCACAGCAATCCTCTTGTGTTCCAGGACACCTTCACTTTCCTGAAAGAGTCACAATCTTTCACGCCATGAGCATTCTGGAAAATTGTGAATATTTTCACTTCAGCGCCAGACCCTCAGTTGTGTTTTGGTTTTAAATACCTGAAAACCTTTTCAAAAGGCTTCATAAAAAAGGAAGGGAAAGATAGCCTTACCAAATAGTAGGATAGCATTAATTTTTTTAATATACATAAATTATGTTCCTGTAAGTGACAGCAGAAAGTATCATATTGGACATTCCCTAGTCATCTGAGTCAAAAGCTATAGATTATGTCTTAGGAGGAGTCACAAAGCAATAAACCACTGGTAGATTCTGATAGTTTATTTAAACTGTGCTATACTCATAGCTAGGCAAGACCAAAGCTCTTCAGCACTGTAATGAGCAAGGTCAACTTGGTTAGTTGAAGTTCTGTTTTTTAAATTACTTTTATAAAAATATTTTGCTCTAGGGCTTTTAATTTTCTTGGTGTATCTACCACTTCCCAGCTTTTGGTTATTAAAGCACACTGGAATAATTTTATAAAAGTAATTTTTTAGTTTTTGAGTAGACTGACCAAGAATATAAATTTTACAATACATGTCCATTAATAAAACTGCACTGTAGCCAGAAAATAGGTGTGATGATATTTTTCTTTTAAAATTATACCAGTTCATCACCCTGAGTCGTTTTGAGGTTTCTATGGTGAATATATTTTTTTCTGCAGAGGATGCCCAAGAGTTTCCTGGCTCAGTCTTCCCCCCAGTGCATTTTCTCTCCTAACCACTATGGGAGATAGGTCTTAGAAATCCTCCAAGAAGCAACCTTTAACTTTAGGAGGAGAGGGTGAGAACCTTGCTCACTGTGAGACAGAGTCTGATGCAGATATCTGTTTCTTTTGATGACAGTGATTATAAGACATGGCTGACTGTGATGAGTTGATAGCTATGACTGTTGAACTTAGGAGATCTCCTTCCATCCTGCTTTGTTAAAAGTGAGATAAATGGTGCTGCAATGAACTGTGCCCTTTGAAGGTCAGTGTCCATACTGCACATGAAACAAGTCCTTGCCATTCATGTTTTACACGAACAATATTAACATTCATGAACATTTCAGCTTTAACCATGTGATGAGTTTGGTTAACAAAATGCCAACTCCTTATCTTCTGTGGGTACTTATTTCACAAAGCAAACCAGTTCATTTCTACACAAGTATGGATCTCTGGGACTTCTGTGAATGTCTGTGAACAGGGTGACCTGGGGGAGTGGAAGCCATTTGCAGTACAATGTCATCTAAGCTCCATCCAGAGAAGTCTGATCAACCTGATGCTGAAAACAGCTGCTAAAGCGGGTGAGCTACTTACACTAGAGTTGCTGATGTTGCTGAAAGTGGTGCAGCATAGAAGTGGTGCAGTTTTTTAGAGCTCCATACTGTACAGGCTCAAAGGTCAGCCTGAGAGCACTGCTTTGCAGGACTGAACTCCAAAGAAACTTTCAGTCCTATATAGGATTTATTAAGCTCATTAAAATAACACCCAGTCCTCTCTGTTGTGTCTCTTGAAACTCAAGAGTGTGATTCCCTCACACAATAGCAGCAAGGAGCCACAGATCGAAAGCAGCTGCCACCATGGTTGCAAAGTGGAACGTGCTTCTAACAGTCTGCAGTTTGTGTCCCAGAAGTGCTGCAGCTACTGGTTTACCCCATTCAGAGATGTCTCTGTTTGAGTCAGAGGTTCAAGTAACCTTCTCAGAAATGGAGCTAAAACTAGTCACTTCAAAAGAAAAAAAAACAACAAAACTGACTGTAAAACAGCCTCGGTTCATCCTGTCCCCCTCAGTTCCACTGTGTCACTGCAAAGCCCTATTGCACCACTCCAGAGTCAGGAGGGGGAATGAAAAGGTAGGTCTTGCTATCAGTTCTTCTGTGAGATCTAAGACTTATCACACCTTTCCTTTCTAACCCTGAGGCTTACTACTCAAGTACTTCCTGAGTCTTGAATAAGCGATAAACATTAAATATCTGTAGGCAATCCTCAGATATTCCCTTGATGCCTGTATGCATTTAAATACACATCCAAAAAATACCGTTGTGATTCTCAGTACTAAACAACACCCTTGGTGTGTAACCCTGAGCTTTGAGTCATCAGCTGTCATTAGGCTGCAACTTTTGATTACCAGAGATGTCTGGGATCTTGGAATTGCTGTCTTTTGGTGGAAACAGGAGCAACAGCACCTGGACACAGACTAAGAAAGATGTTTGGGGAAAGTTCTGTTAGAGCTGTTCTGAGCTGCACAAAACTCTAGAATTTAGAAGGGAATCTAGAAATTTTACAGAAGTGTTAAGACAAATTATTTCAGTCACCTAAGGAATTCTGCTTTGTGGCTCGTGGATAAAACAGCATTAAAGAACGTTGTCCTTGGTTTGTGAACTATAATTTGGACACATATCTTGAAATGGACTGTAGAAAATCAAGGGGTTTCTACTCTAAGCTATACCAGCAGTGCAGATTGCATATCCAAAATCAAAGAGTAGTTTGCATGTCTTAATTAATCAGTAAGCAAAATGACCTTCCCTATATACTAGTAGCAGAGGAGGTAAAACTGCATCATTCATGGTGCACATAGAAGGTCCAGCTCATATTAGAAGGAGACCTGCCTTTGTCTTCTAAACACAGCAGGATGTCAGCGGTGTTTGATATGAGTGGATGAAGCACAAAAAAACCCCAGTAGCACAGTTGCAGAACAATTCAAATCACAGCCCACGGTAGGTTCTCAGTAAGTGGTAACCAAGCACACACTGCAATACTTGATACCTGAGAAATGTGGTATCACTGGCACTCACCAGAAATACTGCAAGTAACATCATGTCAGAAAGCCAAAGCGTAGGATGGTCAAACAATGCAGGAAAAAAGATCTGGCATCCTCTGTGGTGCTCATGACAAAGCTATGGGACTTGTTATTCAACTGGGAGAAAGAGCATTCTCCCATCAATTCTTCTAGCAATTCCTTGAAGCTTTCTGAGGCAGCAAGAACAACAGTTCATGCAAGATGATGAACTACAAGAGGCAGTCCACATGTTGAGCCATGATGTTCTCTGATGAAAGTGTGTTCTATCAGTGTAATGAAAGATTGATGAGAGTAACAATCCACAGCTTGTGATATGCACAATGAAAAAAAAAAAGGGGTGTCTTCCTTGGAACTTGAAATTTTTGTAATCTTGATCCATTTGATAAACACCATCCAACACGGTGTTTGCATAGGCCTTAGTCAGCAGGGAGAGATGACAAGGCCACCTTGGCACTCCTCATTACTCTGACGCACTGGAAGTCACTCGCTGCTGGTGAGAAGGCAGCAGGAAGATGGCAGGAGGGCGGTGAATGAGTCTCCTTCCAAAGGCCTCCAAACAGTGTTTGCTGAGTGAGGACACGGGAGGAGCAGAGCACTCGGATACGCCTTAGCTGCCGTCAGGTCACACCTGCCCACCACCTACTCTGATGCTGTATTTGTACTTCAGCTTCCCTAAAAGTCCCAGCACAGCAGTATCGGGTACAAAATGCTACAGCAAGTCCTAAACCAAAGGAAATTCAGAGGAAGGGGCTGATCCAAATGACCTGGGCTCTGAAGGCACTGCTCAGCCCCATGTACCAAACAGTTCTGCTCTGAGACACCCACGATTCCCACAGTTAACTGACCATTGCCATTCTTGACACCAAGAGGCAGTGAGAAGGCCATGAAAGCTGGCCAAGGGCCTCACTCTTTTTGCTTTATTAAGAAACATGAGTGTTTCTTTGGGTGTAAAGTAAAAAAGCCTCTATTTCCCCAGTATATGTAAAAATGCATTATCAAATACAGTTTTCTCTGGTGTTTCTGTTGCATATTTTGTGTATCATCAGTGCTCAGATGACCAGGGCTTCTACTGTAAGACATTATCAGGCCATAAAGGTAAGTAATGGGATCATTCAGTGTTATTAAATTTTGCAGCCTGAAGTCTATTTTTTTATTTAATTGCTTTTTTGGTTTTGTATATGAAGACAGAAAAGCAGTCATTTTGCATTTCCACCCTAAAAACTTAAAAAAACCCCAACCTAACCTAAAAATTTCACTTCTACTGCCAAAGAGCCAAAGCTGGTACCTATTGCTTCTGTTTCCTGTTACTTTTATCACTGTTTCCACACGATGGTGTATTTTGCTGACTATACAAATACTGCCTACTATTATGTATTAATCTGCAGCATATAGTAGTATTAGGTATATAATAATGACTACTTGGATAAAACGTTGTCAGGTTCTTCCTCATCTCTACCATCTCCTTTTCTGACTGTGACAGTACGTTTCAGCAAAGAAGAAAATTATTAACCAGTGGTAACGTTTAATTACACAGGAATGGGAGCTGCTTTTCAAGTTTTCACATTTTTGGATCGTGAAAAGCTTGAGTTTATGCACCCAAATTCTGTTACAGTCTCACTTCCAGTTACTGCAGTCAAATCACAATGTTTTAATTGGCTCTCATCAGCTAGTGTTTATTCCTTCAAGAACTTCCAGGTTATTTCCCCTGGAGTCATGTGAAGGTATTTAGTACATAAATGTAGTTTTCTTTATAATTCCTAGTACAAAATTTGGGATCCAGAAAGTGTCCATCCTCCTCCCTGTGTGGATTTTGATGCTGGAGTCATATTCCTATTTCATTTGAGCTATACTGTTATGTCGTACCACTGCTGAACCTGAAAGGTTGCTACTTCCTCTGCTTAGGTAGAGATAAGTTCAGTCACCTCTCATCAAAGAAGGTCTTCTCATGCTGTGTCATCCTAAATTCCTGCATTCATGTTTGTGCCAGAGTCTGTTATTGCTCCCTTACATAAATCATCAAAATAGTTTGTGATCAACATCTTTGCAGCCTGAGAGTCTCAGACTCCATTTAGGAGCCCAATAAACATTACTCTGCATTTTCTCTTCACATGAACCATATTTAGCAGAATTCCCCAGCACCTTTTCTGTCAGACTTCCTGTGCTAAAACACTTCAAACATATTGCAAAAAGATTTCTGAAAGATAAATTCATCAAGTGTATTAATGTGATTTTATATTTTGCAAAACAGTCCCTTCTCCAAAAAGGGAAATGATTTAAGGGTTTCAAAAATATTATTAGAGCAGATTTCAGCTGCATAACATGGAAAGTCCATTAGCATAGTTACACAGATCTTACAAGGTAGTCTTTAAAAAACTATGTAATGTCACCCTTTATTTTTTAATATCTCTCTTATTACTAGGACTAATCAAGTAAAGCCCTCTCTGATATCTGAGAACAGTTTACAGTATCACTGCTGTGACTGCAAAGTGATGTCAAAAAATAGTTTTTTATGTGTGAAAAAATTTGACAAGTTGAGCTGCTCAGTTAGAAATCAGACTGTTTATATTTCAGTATATTAGTAATCACCATTGCTGGAAAAAAACCCACATTAGCAACTTGATGGGTTTCTTAAAAATTATTGGCTTTTTCATGTATATTCAAGTAAGGCCTCTAAAGATGGATAAATGTGTATTAACGACCCTGTACAGCATGAAGGAAGCCTATGAAACCATTCAAAAATGTAAATATACAGAAAAGTTATGGGTAAACCCTTTTAGATGCTGAAATATTTTTCTCTCAGAAGTAAGAGAAAGGTGGTTTTGTTCATTAGAAACATTTTATTACATTAATCTAACTTTCTAATACTACTGACTTGATCATTTGCCTCATTCCATGCATTTACTCAAATGCTTTCTGGTTTATCTTTAACCCTTTCACCCCAGTGTGGCAATGAGCCAAACTTCATTTTTGTTGTGCATGTTTGATTCAATGTTACTTCATCACCTCCTCCCTTCTTCTGCTCTTTTGTTTGCTCCTACCACCTGCTGCATCTTGTTAGAGATGTAGACTGAGAGGTCTCGAAAACAGAAACTCACTTTTTCTGTGTCGGAAACTGAACTCATTGTTGTGATTTGCTCTTTAGTTTTCAAGGCTCTTAATTGACAATGATTGGCAATTAGAATACAGCTTGTAAGGCGAGTATGTTTGTGATCTCTGCAGACCGTATCAACATCTTAGTCAATACCTGTGTTTGTGTAATGACTGTAGGAAGTACAAAACTAAGAACTGCCATACGAGGTCAGACTAAAGGTCCACTTAGCTCAACATGTTGTATGTTCTAATAGAAATTAGTCCTGGATACTTAAGAAACAGCATCTGTAGAGTAAGTGCTGCCCTTGCTCTACCCTCCTACTTTCTGGTGATTAGCAGTTTAAAGATTTTTTTGTGCTGAAAGGTGTAAAAGGATCTATCCCCCAAGAAGCTGTTTTACCATTCTTTGAAACCATTTATGGCTCTGACTTCCACAACACCCCACAGCAACGAGTTCCAAGATTTAAATACTGTGAAGAAGTACTGCCTTTGTCTCAGTCATTTGCCTAATCATTTCATTTGCTGCATGCCTTTTCTTGTGCAATGAGAAATAGCATTCATCACTGAATTAACTAATCATCCCCCATTTGTCTTCTCCATACCATTCATATCTTCCTCGAGTACTACTTCTATCAGCCAGAAAGTTGTCATGAGGTCATGAGGTGTCTTTCCTTGGCCAGCCGTTCCAGAACATGACCACCCCCCCCCCCCCCCCTTCTTGTCCCTGCTCTGCATTACTCCAGGTCCCAGTTCCTCTCACAATGGGCGCAGCGCTGCAGATGTGGAAGCACAGGGGTATTGCCCAGAGACACCACAGGGGTCATCTTCCATTTTGTCCTCCATTGCTTTTTTAATAGCACCCCAAATTCTTTCTCTGAGGTTTACCTCTGATAAACTCCGATCCCAGGGGCTGGACACCTATTAGGAGCTGGAATGCGTTGTCTGGTCTAGTTCCCTCTGAAGGCAGTGTGGTCACTGCTCTCTAAGACACTTCTGTGATGTAAATGGAGGTGTTGTAAATGGGGTCATGGGGAGATTCACTTCAAAAGCATGCACCTGATCCAGATTAAAATACTAATATAGACACACACAAAAACTTTTCACAATGATTCCAAAATTTCTTCTCAATAGTAGCGGCTTCTTCGGGGCTTGTTGTTATGCCTGTAGAGTCAGGATTATCTCTCCTTTGATCATTAGCTTGCATTTATAAATACTGTATTTCAGCTGCTCTCATCCAGCTCTTCACTGTCAACCTTTCTCTAGACAATGCTAATAATAATCTATAAGTTATCAGCAGTAAGTGCAATTCTTTTAAAATAACTGATGATTCTGTTGTACAACACAGGTCCCAGTACTGATGTTTGGACACTCTACCATAACTACCCTTCATAGCTTCCTCTCTCTGAACCACGTAGTCTAAGAGACGACCAATCCTCCATGACCACAGCTTTGTTTCATTGGCTGCTGTAGGAACTTACCAGGGAGTCTTTTTGAAAATCCATTTACACGCACCAGGGCCATTTTTATCCACATATTCACGAAGAGTTCTGTGAGATGTGACTTTCCTCTAAATTTCACATTAACTCTTCTCCAAACCAAGAGATGTTCACATCTATCTGCTGATTCTATTTCTTTTTATAGGTGCTACTAATGTGAGTGTAATGGAGCTCAGACTTAGTGGTGTGTAGCCCCTTGTGTCCCTTCTCAATCCATTGGGTGCTGAGCACATGTAAGTGATTACATTATTATAAGATGATTTCAGATAAACCCCACAAAATCTAAATAAATACAGCAAAGTGCCTTATGGAAGAAAATATTCTCATTGTTCCTGTTTTGCCCCTCTGAAGGAACACGTTAGTCTGTGAAAAATCTAGCAAAGCCCAAGTGGGGCAACTGCTATTTTCAAAGAAAAATGCCTTTCTGACACATATTTTCAATACTGTTTTTGCTGTAGTGTTTTGTTGTACTCTACTGATCACACTGCTACCGTTTACAATTCTGCAAAAGTCAAGCTATTCCCCCTTCTTTGGTAAGCCATAACAAGAATCAATTTTTCTCTACACGGGCCAGTCACATCAACATATTGTGGATGTTTTGAGAGACCTAAACAGATTTGCAACAATATTTTATATTATGACTGATAATGAGATAGTGTTGAAATAATACTGGAATCTGCATGTTCTCTGTGTAATAGAGGAAAAGAAATTAAAGTCTATTTCCCTTCAGCTCTGCAATAATACCAGTCTAAAGTTTTGATAATAAACAAAGAGTGTGATGTTGCTATTCAACAAGCCAAAAGGACAATTTTCTATTGTCAAAATGAGAATATTCTTAATTGCATGAATGGAAAGCAAGCCAGCATTCACATACCCCACTACTAGTTGTCTACATTGCAAATATTTCACTTTAAATTGTTTGATATATTATATTGTTCTAATAGTTTAAACACAAGGAACAGTTAACTATTTAATTTTTTTTTGCCAGTGTCATAAAACATTATGTAGAAATTGTATGAAATATATAAGGGTAAGGAGGAACAACAAAAAGGGATTGCACTGATGAAAACGTACAGAGCCAAGAAACTGTAACACTGCTAAAAGTCAAATGAATGGACAAAGAAATGCTATTTACAGCAGAGCTGGCCATCACAATCACTCCATTGATTTAAAAAAAATAATTCGCCAATTTCTTTCAATATTAGACCACACTTAAATTTTGCCATTACTTGAACTGTCTTTCTCTAAATATTTTAGCTTTCAAAAACAATTATTAAACAATGGGTTTACTACAAGATTTTAATTTTAAATCCAAGACCAAGCCAAAGTAAAGCTCTGTATTGGTCATTCAGAAAGCATTTTTAAAAAGTTATGTCATTTTAATCTTCGGATAGGTCTGAACACTGAATCTGGACAATGAAGGGAAGCATGAAACATGTTCAGTGCAGTGTCTTTGGTGGTGGGAGAGTTTTCACTGCCTGTGTTTAGGCTTCAGAGTGATACAGAGTATATTTTAAGGAGCCCTTTCTACCAAGAGTATGCTTATGACATATATCTTGAGATAAACTACGCTTGATCCAGAGGAAACACTTCATCAAGATAGTAATGAAACAGCAACATGCAGGAGAAATCAACTGGTTTGTATCCCCCAAACAGCCCAGCAGTTTATAATGTAATGAGGAAGTTGGAATCATGGTAACAGTGACGTTGCAGGTAAACAAGACAGTCATTATGTGCATTGTAATGTTCCATATGTGGCTGACACTGGAATTTCTTAGTAAGATAATGAATATTGCCAGTTATCCAGTTACGCTTTTTAAACTCATTCGGGATCTTCAGTTTGGAGGACTCCCAAGACCTGGGCAGAAGGGACCTCAACATTAACTCTTTGTTACTGGCTCTATACCTCAGTTCAATCTATTGTCCAGATAATTGCCCACTTTAGGATCAAAGAATTCTGTCTGTTCTGCAAATCACACCTAATTTGAAACAGAATCCTGAAAACTTTCATCAGGCAGCAAGATTTCTAGATTTCTACCAAGTAGGCATAATATTGCTCACAGGTTACATTATTTTGAGGACAGTTGTTTCTAAAAACTGATTTTGATAATGACAAAGATCAATGACAATGCACAGAGAAACAGCTGATTCTTCCAAGAGTTGTTAGTAAAGCTTTTCCAATTAAAAAGAAAGTGTTACCTAGAGATGAGGGGATGCTCAGCTGGTGGGAACCAGCCTGGTATGAGTGAAGTCAGCCCCTGCTCTACAGGAGTAGGTGCTTAGCTCTGCTCTATATTCTCCAGACCCTACTTCAAGTCATTGTTTTCTGCTTGGGAAATCAGACATATTCCTTCAACATGGAACTGTTCTCAACAAGGAGGTTGATTTAAGTTGAAAAATAATGTTTACTTAAGTACACCATTTTCTTGCAAGTCACCTCTGTCTTAGAAGATACACATGAAATACTTCTGAAATAGATTTCTGCTTTCCAGTTCAATGGGCAGGTTTAAGCATGAGTCTCTCCTAAAAGTGACTCTACTGAAAGAAATGCAAGAATGGAAAGCCACAATGCTCAAAAACTTGCACTTCCTCACTCTGCAAGACAAAGATTATTCCTAAACTCTGCATCTGCAAACCAAACCCAGCATCCAAAAGTTCAGTCATGATCTGCAGGTCTCCACATGCAGTAAGGATTCAGGAGGCCAAACGGTGCCATTATTATCTTCCAGTTTTGGCTCTGCTGGTACCTGATTGCAGGTATAAGTGGGAGATGTTGTAACCCATCTGCAAAGACATTATCTTCCTGGTGGATTGTGTGAGCTAAAACACACTGCAGCTCATTCTTACAGAGCCGCATAAACACACTAAGATTTAATTGAGAGCTGTCACTATGGTGGACAAGCCTCCTGTCCATGGGAGCTGTATCATTTCAGTGAGAAGGTGCCATATTTAAAACATCACTTTTCCACAAAGAGCAACACTTCAATGCAAAAAGAGTTGAGTTTTAAAGACTGATTTTATTATGGTGATCCAGAAAGACATGCATGTGACAGTCCCCTTCAGAGATTTAGTTAAAATCATTACATTACTTACCTCAGGTGTTGTATTATAATCTGACCCAATGTTAAAATAAGACTTTAGATTGCAACATCATCGCCCCTGAATGTCTAATTGTGTTCACTGTATACAAACCTCCAAATTATTAATAAAAAAAAAAGATCGACATCAGCTTCATGAGAATCTCCATAATGTTGATAACTGATTTGAAATGTTCAGCAGTAAAATGGAATTTTATTGCAGTAAATGGGATGCTCTATGCTAGAAAAATAAAGTTATTTATTTTAAAGTTATTTTTTCCCCTCTAAAACCATCTCTTTTAATAACAGAGCCTTGTGAGAGAACCATTGGGGTTCCGATTACATTCAGATAACGTAAGAACTAAATTGTGCATGGAAAATACAAATATTACTTCAAATTACTGTCAACAACTTCAATGTGAATCAACAAACTCAGTATTTAAGAGTAAATACATGACCCTTTCTGTTTGTTACCAAAATTAATGAGGATTTCCTATCAACACATCCAATGGTGTATTTGAATCACAAAGCCAACAGGGCTGCCTTACTGAGGGCCACTGTGAATACCCTTCTGTCAAGTCCTTTATTTTCAGTTTGTTATTTATATGGAATATGCAAGTAGTTCTTCAATATTTAGCAGGTTGCCTCTTATGAGAAAGAGGAAAAAAAAAAAAAAAGGAATATTCCATGACTCTTTCACCCACTCCAAAAAGCTTGAAGTCAACAAGCACATGGAAGTCAAGCAAAGTCAAACTAGTATTTTATATAGCCCGAGAATTACACTAAAATATACACAGTGTTCCCTACTGGTCAAGGAAAAGAAATATATTTACCTAAATATAAAACTTCAAAACTAACACCTACCTTCCATCATATAATGGAAGTTACTCTCTTCTGATGTAAAGTGTCTGGCTTCTAATACACAAATCTAGAACTGACTACCACTAAACACAGAACTCCCAATGAGTGTTCTTTTGCTTCTAGAATAAATCAGTACCTGTTTCATAGTCCTAAAAGAAACAGAATAGGAGGCATTTCAGGTGATTAGAAGCCATTTTTCACCAAAAAAAGGCACCTAGTTAACCAAACACTGAGGTTATTTTGTCTGTAATCTTATTTTACTTCAATATATAGATATTAATTGAATTTATCTTTTAAGTCTAAAAGGTTGAAAAGCCTTTTAAAATAACGTGACAATAGAAAATGAATGAACTGATAGGATAAATATGCACGTCTATTCCCAAAACTTTAAGTTTTATACTTAAGTTTCTTGAGTGTCACCAAAATCTGAGAAGTCAGTACAGGTAATACAGGCTGTACTTTTTCTTGTGCTTTATCAGGGCTCCTAGATAATGATTGGCTTTAACAAAAATAATTTTGCAGCCAGTATTAAATGCTGCCAACTGCAGAGGTAATTGTCCTATTTGTGAAGTTCAGTAGGAATCCTTGAAGGACTTGGATATTACTAGTGGAGTCAAAGGGGAATCAGGAGTGTAGCATACCATTGGAATGTCACCATGCGCCACAAATCCTTCATTTACACCAAGAGCCCCAAAGTCTTTCAAGCTAAAATCCTGGAACTGTTTAATGGCCATCCTGCCATCTACATAATGTTTTACTTGTTCAGGAGGACAAAAAAGAATGATGTATCCAAGCAAGAACAGAGTGTCAGCTCTGAAAGCACAATGCACTTCATCTCACGTGCTAACTGGTGTGGGACATCTCAGCTGTCAGAGCTTTCTAAGGAGTCCCTTTGATGTGGTTGGTCTTGTGGGATGGGAAGGAGCAAGGAGGCAAAGCTGAGTCGTTTTTTAAATAAAGCGTCTACCATCTACACACTTGCCACCTACTAGACATGCAAACTCTTCAGCTTTCCAGACCTTTCTTCTGACCTCTTATGAAGAACTCACAGTGGAGATGCAAAATGTAGACAGACTGATAGTCGAAGTCCTGCACGTAGCTTTTCCAACATGTAGGTGAAGATTTTACACCTTGACCAGCTGAGAAGGTCATATTCCAAACGCCTCATGCAACAAAGAATGAAGAGCCATGCTTTCACCTACCTGTTCTGGTGGGTACAGTTCTTCCATATTATACAATGATAAGCAAAAGTAGTTCAAATGGAGTTACCAAGAAAGGAAGTGGTTTAGAGGCTCTGAACCACAGCACTAACAATTCACATTCATCCATGCAGATGCCTGCAAAGTGACTGGGCCTAAAACTGACTGCAAACTGGGTTAGAAATTTGCTCTTCCACAGAACACCTCCGTGCCAGGTTACTCCTTGAGCAGCATCAGTCTCACACCACGCAGTAGTACTCAATGCACAGTCCACATCCAACTGCCAAACCTCCTCATCTTACAACAACGCAAAGATCATCAAAAAGCAGGATCTTTTAATGATGAGCAGGAGTGAAACCAGCATGGCTACCATTAGCCTAAGAGGTGCTGGTTTTATTTCTTTCCAAAACTAATCCAAATGTCTTAAGGAAGCTTAGACAAGACCAGGCAAAGATCCTTTATACATCCCAGAAGTTACCTATATGGAATTTTATCACTAACTTTTTTGGGTCAAAGTTGTTCACAGAACTCCCACTGCCTACGCTGAAGTCACAACAGCAATACAGTTGACACACAATATCCTTAAAACTGCAAAGTAATAGACAGATCTCACAAAATGGTGGGGAAAAGGTCAACAACTTTTCAAATCATCATCTACTTCCCATCTTTTAACACCATGTATGAAAGCCTAAGTGCTCTTCACTTGAAAGGAGGTTTGTGTCCTACTCAGCAAAATAAAGTCCTAATAGAGCAAAGTCATCCCTTAACTTTGACCTTTGTTAAAGACTTTGAAAGACCTTGACAAAGTAAAAACTGTCTACATGGAACCTGCCAGATCTTCCACTTCTTGCACTTAAGACACAACAGCTGACCGTCAAGATCATCAGACACAGAGTAAGTCCAACCATGCCCAACAAACCGCAGCAGCAATTCCACACTCAAGTACGCCCTGATGTTTAAGCAGCACCTAATCATCAGCACACAGCTCCAACTGGAAGGCGACCGTTCTGCCCTAGCCTTTAAACTGTGGGCTCCAGACAACCACAACACAACTGGCCATTTCACCAGGAAACATGGAGCCTGGGGAGGTGCTCCAGACCAAGAGCTGGTGTAGGGCATCTAGTCTTGTTTGGTCGCTTTAGATGGTAGACTTCCACCCTGGTTCCACTCACTGGAGCTGGATATTTAAAACACTTGGGTCCAGTCTGTCTTATTTTTAATTTCTGCCTTCTCCCTTCTTCTTCCCTGGCACGGGAAGAGTGGCTAGACTTGTTCTCAGTTCGGGCATTACAACTGGGTGCCTGAGGTCAAAATTTGGCTGGGTCTCGCCCACTGCCTGCCAGCTCCTTCACCCCTCCCTCCCCCCGACCTGGAAACCGGGCGGCCGTCGCCCGATGCACCGCGGCTCTCCCCTCCGCCGGGGCTCGGGGGCGGGGCCGGGGCCGGTCGGGGACCGCACGCCGGGCTGCGGAGGGCCGGG